>WELA01009371.1:209717-222874 GCA_009602735.1 Mesotaenium endlicherianum | reverse complement strand
ACCCCCTCCACCCCCCCAACAACTCGATTCCCCGCTGCTGCCGCAGCTCAACTCCTGATCCCAGGCGATGATGGTGCCGCCGGCAGTCGGCCTAGGTGGTCCCCGGGTGAAACCACCTGCCCGCCGCGCAAGCCTCACAGAACACGTGTTGGCATATCATTATGCGAGCGCGACCCCCCTGCTGCTGCGTACCCTTGAAGCAGATCTTGCACGTCAGCTCCACCTGGCACCAGCAGCCTCTACATCGCGCCACGTGGGTGTTCTTGTGCCAAGTGAAATGTGGCCGCCCGGACTTCATGAGCCCCCTACTGCCTGAGCTCCTCATTGGAAGAATCCACCTGGCACACCCTGCTCCTAGGCCTCCAACTGGCAGGTCCTGGTCTTTCCCTTCCTCCTTCTATGCTAGTTTTCTCTATCGTTGTTTCTGCATGTGGCGTCTCTCTTTGCTCTCCTTCTCTTCTCAACTTTTGACAAGCACTTCCAGGTGTTGAATCACTGCCAGGTGTCGCGGCCTCACGCGATCCTACATACGCCCGCCGAGGTGCTGGGGCTCCCGGGTGTCAAGCCAAGTGCCAGGTGTCAGATGCAACGCGGAGCGCGAGCATGCTTCCCTACGAGAGTCAAGCGACAGCTGCCGACAAACGCAGCCCTGATGCACAGCTGCGCTTAACACTCTTCACTGCTCTTCCCGCAATGCCTGCAATCTACGGGATCTACCGGATCTACGGGATCTACGATGCAAAGACATCCGACTGATGGTCCCCTCTACAACACGCAGTTAAGACCACCTCCCTTGATCAAGCCTGCAGACTGCCTCACCACCTGCGACGACAGCGCTAGCCTACCTTCCAGCCTCTTTCCCCTGCGAGAGTACCCCCTTCGACGTCAGCGCTAGCCTGTCTTCCCGCCTCTCTCCACGTCCTGTCTTCTCAGATGCTTTCGATAAACGAGCATCAGGACGTGCCCTCTATCACATTCTCGAATCCTACAACTCTAAGACAGTGCAGTCGCAATCCCAATTGTTGGCCCCCAGAGAAAGGCCCGGCGGCATTTCTCTCGCGTGCTTCCGAGAGCTCAACTCTTCTTCACAGTAAGAGGTCCATGGGCCTGATTACGATCCTCGAGCACAAAGTCAGAGTACCTACTGCCTAGAACATTGTCGCGTGTAAAGCACCTATCTCACGAGGGGATGGTGAAGAAGCTATGAAGACATTGGAAGCAACCCGAGGATGTTTGCTCATAACATTTTATACACTCAACTCCACACACAAAGCGTGCGTTTGAGCCAAGTCGGCTGCACACTTATGGGAGAAGAGAAAGGTATACTTAGCTCTTGGATTCTTAACATATATTGCCACAATACCCCACCTCCACTTCGTATGCAACGACCATCAATGCACATATAGTCTACAGGAAGCAGATTGAAAGAAACTTCCTTCTGGGAGACAGGGCCTTTCAGGGCTGAGTAAAAAGGAAGCTGTGGGCGGTAAAGGACTGAGTAATAAGGGCAGCAATAGACGAGGTGATTATGCCCATCGCAAACTGTTTCCCCCAACTGCTAAACCATCACTGTATGAGTCATTACAGGAGACTATCCCTGCTGAAGAAGGCATCAACAAAGTTCAAAGCTTTCCATGCTTGGCCTGCAATATTAACGCAAAACAACATACCCCTATCAAACCACCTTACTCGAGCTCGGAAAAACATAGCATTTTATTAGGATAGCTACATGAAACAGAACCACTGCGAGATAGAATAGCTCATTACAGATGCTGCTTATGAGGCACTCTTTACAACAACCCAAAAACACTGATGAGCTGAAGTGAACTTTTCCTTGAGGCTTGCAATATTCAATGTAGGAAGAATCATCGTTGTTGCGCTCTAACGGGTGCACCTCTTTGTCTGCTCGCAGGAGTCCTCCGAAAACGAGGCAGAAGCCGGCCCAAGATGGCCATATTTAGGCAATGTGTAGAAGGTGATCAATCACCGTTTAGAGGTCGCGGAAATTTGAGGGTCCAGAAATCAAAGCAGTCCGAGTGAGGGGTGGGGGGCAAATGGGACCGAGTCAAAAGCAGGGCCAGAGAAGACATCTGCAGAACCGACATTCTAAAGGCAGCAAAGGTACGGGAGGGGACAGTAGGAGACGTGACTTTTGAGTACTCTGGAAACGACATCTGGAAAAACGTTGCAGCTGGCACACGGGCGTTGCCAGGCACACTAAAGGTGGGCAGCCAGGGCAGGTGAAGGTCCAACCAAGACATGCCTAGCTCGGGCTTGAGAAGGCTTCGGGTTGCCTCGGAACGCAATGTGATGCTCCGGAACAGCTCCGGAATGCCTGGAGCGTGACACACACCGAAAGCCTGCAGCGGCCTGCAGCAAGAAATGGCAAGGGTGGGCAAGGGCCGTACATGGCAGGAGCTCGTGCCATGTCAACACGGACAGGAGCGCTATAAGCACGAAGAACACAAGTGATGCAAACATGGCGGA
The DNA here is from genome assembly GCA_009602735.1 of Mesotaenium endlicherianum. Classification (NCBI taxonomy): domain Eukaryota; kingdom Viridiplantae; phylum Streptophyta; class Zygnematophyceae; order Zygnematales; family Mesotaeniaceae; genus Mesotaenium; species Mesotaenium endlicherianum. Next base: position 220,387 of record WELA01009371.1, on the reverse strand, counting down.
GACACTTCCGACTTCCTATATGCACAGAACTTGAAAAGAATCCTGTGTCGAGCAAGAGCTCTAACCCGCCATTCTTTATGCGGAAAAACGCTATAGCCACTTACGACCGAGGTTGTCCTCGGCCAGAAAATGGGTCTCACGGGGCGTGTTCGCTTCACAAAGGTAGCAGGTCTACCTGACAGGCGAGGTAAAATTTGTTAGCGTCCAAGCATCAGAAGGGGAACACTTGCGGGAGAAGCTGAGAAGTCCTGTGGGGGCGTTCTTTCTCAGCCATTCGTTAAGATGCTAACGCGTTGGATTTCAGAAGTTCTTGCCAAGCAATTAGCGGAGTATCTTGTGATCAAGCCCGGGGATGCTCAGTTGGAGCTCTTATCCAGGAAGGTCCAGCTAGTGAACGTTCAGATTCGACCTGAAGCAATCAACAGCAGCCTCGATGCGTCACCGCTGCTCCTTTGCTCCGGCTCCATTTCTCTGCTCCAGATACATTTCAGGCCGCTCGTGGCTGACGCCATTCACGTTGTTCTGGATGGATTGAGCCTTGAGCTCAAGCCTAGGTAGGATTTCATTACCTTTAGCAAGCTGGAATTTCTATATCTTGGCTGCCCCATTCTGTTGTATTCTTGTAGGCGTAAAAAAACAAGGGACCAGTAGCTCTCACCTCTACTATTCAGCTGCGAGACTGTTAAAAACCAAAGAGGGTTGGAGGTGACGTACGACCCATCCTCTAACATTTCTAAGAGAAGCCAGACAAAAGGGAGGGGAAGAGAGAACAGTCCCTCTATCTCTCACTCGATCCCCCTCTTTCTTTCAGCAACGGGTAAGACGTGTTTGGCCAAAGGGAATGTCAACATAGTGCCTCCTTGGTCTGGTTGCCCGGTGTGCAGGCCGTCAGATTCGGATTGGTGGGCAAAGAAGTCAACGACGTCCGATGACCAGCAGCGGGCTTCACGATTGGCTGCACTTGACCCAGAGGTACAGCTTGACAGTTGGAGTTGACCGCTGACAGCTAGACCACGTGACAGCTTCACAGCCCCGCAGCCTGACAGCTGTGCTTACAAAGAGGAAGGGTGGGACCTGTTTGGTGGAAGACACTCGTTGCCACTTGGCTGCCATCCAAGCCATCACTGACTCCACTCCCCCTCAACTCCGTGACAGCAGATTTTTGTCACTAACATGTTGCGACTCTGACACCCCGGTTTAGTGACCAAGAAGAGCATCCCGGTAGTGTCACAAGGGCGAGCACACGAGGCTGGGCACCCTGCCACCTGTCAAGTATGCTCGGGGAGCTCCTCTGCGATGCATCTCCAGCTGACAGGTTACAGACAAAGTTCTAAACTCAACAATTAACAACTCAGTATATATGAATGACGAGTGTGTGTGTGTGTATGGCCCTGGTTGGTCCCCGTGTAAACGCGTGCGCGCGTGGGGTTGCGTGTATGTGGGGGTGGGGGTCTGTGTGTGAACGTGCCTGTGTGCGTGGGCGTGGGCGTGCGTGCACGTGCGAACAGGGGGCAGCAGCGCACGCGGCCGCTGAGGCCGCTGGGCCCGCGGGTGCGAACAGCACCCTGGTGGGGCGGGTTCTGGACGCACTATTGGGAGCGCTCAAGGTAGAAGTCAACAACGTCACAGTCAAGGTGCAGTGCCCAAATGTGAGCGCTCGTGGTGGCGGCGGCGGCGGCGCCCCCCCCCCTCCTCTCTGGCTCTTCCTGGGGCTGGAGGCCTTCACCCTCCTGGAGGGTTACTCGGAGGGGTGGGGGAAGAGGGGGGGGCTGCTGGGGGCGGCGACGGCTGCCGTCTTCCGGGCGGCCAGCTTCGGCGGGCGGCTGGTCGGCAAGACGTGCCAGGTGTCGGGCCTGGGCGTGTGGCTGGCGGCCAGCGACGAGGCCGAGGGAGGAGACGCGTGCGCGTCGGGGGGAGGCACCGGTGGCGTGGGCGGCGTGGGCGGCAGCAGCAAGAAGCAGGACATGGTGCTGGCACTCAGCCAGCTGTCGCCGGAATCGGCCAAGTTCCTGAGGGAGCATCTCTATGAGATCGAGGAGGGGGAGGAGGGAGGGGAGGGGGAGGAAGAGGCGGGCGGAGCGGGCGGAGGGAGCCGCGGGAGGGGCGGGAGGGGGAAGGGCAAGGGCAACGAGGCGGAAGAGGGGGAGGAGGAAGGGGAGGAGGAGAGGCTTGTGCCGTTGAGGACGAGGTTTCTGCTGTGCCCCCACGACGAGTCTCTCCAAGTGCACCTCCGCGAGGCGAGCCTAGTCAGCCTGACTGTGCGCGTGCCGGACCTCGCTGTCCAGCTGGACACTGCTGACCTGGCGCCCCTCCTCGGCATCGTCTCGGCCCTGCTGGGGCCCACCACACCCTCGAGTCCCGCCGGAGCGAGCGGCAACGACGGCGCAGGGGCGGGGGCGGGGGCGGGGGCGGCACCATCTGTCGGGCATGGGCAGCAGCAGCTGCAGCAGGGCAGCAGCGAAGAGGAGGGGAAAGGGGAGGGGGGGCGTGCAAACTTTGGGCGAGCGGGAGGAGGAGCTTCCTCCTCCTCCTCCTCCTCCTCCCCCCAGCCCCAGCCTTCCACAAGCCCCCCGGGGGGAGCGGGCGGCCGGGGAGGAGGAGGAGCCGCTCCCCACCCGCCGCCGGCCAGCACGCCAGCTGGCGCGTCGGCCCGCTTGCCACCTGGCAGGGCGCTGGGGCTGTGGCACAAGGCGCTGACGGCGGTGCTGAAGCGGAAACCGGACCGGCGGCTGGAGGATGCCTTCAAGGCCGTGGCTGCCCGCCGCAAGTACGCGGCGCTCTATGAGCGCTGGCTCAAGGAGCGCGGCTGGGGGGGCCGCCCCGGGGAGGACGACGACGACGACGAGGAGGAGGAGGAGGATGGGGAGGCGGAGGACGAGGATGGAGAGCATGAGGGCAAGGAGGGGGAGCGGGTCGAGGGCAGGGAGGGCAAAGTCAGGGAGGGCAAGGGCAAGGGTGGGGGGCAGGAGGGCGAGGGGGAGGAGGGCAAGGAGCAAGAAGGCAAGGGCAAGGGCAAGGTAAAGTTGAAGGAGGAAGAAGAGGAGGAGGCGCCGGCGGGGGCGGGGGGCCTCCTGGGAGGCGGGCTGTGGCCGTTCAGGGGCAGCCGCTGGCGACGCAGCAGCCGTCGCCAGAAGGAGCAGGCAAAGGGGGGGGCGCAGGGGCAGGGGCAGGAGGGGCAGGAGAGCCTGAGCGCGGAACTGGCGGCGCTCGAGAGGCACCTCCCCTTAGAGGCTGTGGTGCTCGCCCGCAAGCTGGCCCGCCAGCGCGCCCTGGGGGAGGGGCGGGGCCAATTCGACGTCGACGGCGACGGCGACGGCGACAATGGATCTGCTGCTGTAGCTGCTGCCGCCGGGGGCGCCGGTGCAAGGGGGGGAGCTGGGGCTGGTGTGCATGGAGCGCACAAGCAAGAGCACTTGCAGAGCGTTTCTCTGGAGCTTCTGCGGGGCTCCTTCACATTCGCTGCTGCTGCTTCGGCCCCTGCCAGGGGACCTCGGGGGGGGAAGCCGGCAAGAAGCGGGGGGGAGCCTGACGGGGACCGGGAGGGGGCCCACGCGCTCGAGCTGAGCTGGCACGACCTGGCGTGCTCCGTCAGCACCAGCACGCGCTCCCTGGGGGCTGATCTCTCGCTGGGCGCCTTTCACGGTGATATTGTTCTGGTGCAAGCGCACCCTGGGAGAAACTCAAACCAGAACGAGCAAGAGCGCGAGCATGCGCGCGGGGGGCGGGGGGTGGGCCGTGCGCCCGCGGGAAGTTATCTGCACAACGGTTTTGGCGCCCAATCGTCTGGCCAGCCCTCTTTTACAATTGCTGCGGCAGAGGGACAGCACCGAGTGGCGGGCGTGGGGCTGGAAAGGGGAGCTGCAGGAGGCGGAGGAGGCGGCGGCGGAGGAGGAGGAGGAGAAAGAGGAGGTGGGGATACAAATGGGGAAGAGAGCGCAGGGGCACAGGCGCGGGGGCCGGGATGGCTGCACCAGGAGGTGGGCGACAGGTGGACGGACTCTCCTGCGAAGATTGCGTCCATCCTACGGACGGAGCACTTCCGAGCCAAGGGCTCTCGCGCGCAGGAGCTGGAGCTGGAGCAGGGGCAGGGCCTGAGGGGTGCTGCAGCAGCAGCAGGCGGGAGATTCGGGAGGTTTGGAAGCAACGGAGGTGCAGGAGGTGCCGGAAGGGCTGGAAGCGATGAGAGCGCCGGAGGCGCGGGGGGGCTGCACGGGGGTGGAGGTGGCTCGGACAACGCAGAAGATGCCGCCACCAGCACAGCGGCAGCGCACGCGCAGCAGCCGTCAAAGCGATCCGGCTGGCNAGCGTGGCGCTCCGCGTGTCTGTCACCATCCAGGGCCCTCGGGTTACTGTCTCGTCCGACCGCTCGTCGTCGTTCAAGCCACCGCCGCCGCCCGCTAATAATAGCAATAACAACAACAACAAGCATGCCAGCAAGCACCGCGGGGTAGGCTTCCCGCTCGGCAGGTCCCGCTCGGGGAAGCAGGTGACAGGTGGCGGCGGTCAGGGTGGCGGTGGCGATGAGGTGGCACTTGTTGTGAACTGCGGCCTCTGGGAGCTCGACATGTGGCCTGCCGACAAGCCTGGCAGGGGCAAGAGCAAGGGCGGTGACGGGCCCCCCTCCACGCCACCCCCCACCGCCCCCTCGCGCTCGGCCGTGTTCCAATTGCTGGCTGAGACGGAGGGCGAGGAAGAGGAGGGAGAGGGGGAGCGCCGCTGGCCGGCAGCCCTGGCCGGCGCCAGGTGGCGCGGCGAGGTGGAGCGGCGAGCGTGGGAGCAGCGGCCGGCGCTGAGCGCTGCCCTGCTGCAGCCGGCCAGCGGGAGGGGGGGCCTCTCATTGGACTGCGCCGAGGCCTGGGGCAACGCACACCTGCGGGTGGCCGGCGCCACCGTGTGGCTTGCGGGCTCGCCACCTGGCGCGCGTGCCAACGGCGTGAGCGGTAGCGCCCTGGGCGCGTCGGAGATGCTGCTGGAGCCGCTGGGGCTGCGGCTGTGCACCTCCCTGTACAGGTGGGTGGGGGGGGCGGTTGTTTGACCAGCTGCCGCTGCGGCTGCGCTCTCTCTTCCTCTCTACCGCTCTCTCCTCTCTCTCTCTCTGTCTCTCTCCCAGAAGTGGGTGTCAGCTCGAGCCGCTGGGGCCGCAGCTGTGGGCCTCCTTGTAAGGGTGGCTGGGGGGGCGTGTGGGTGGGTGGGGGGCCATGCTGGCTGGCTGGCTGGGGCGGTAGTGCCACAGCGGCGGCGGCGGCGGTGGCTGCTGCTGCCGCGGCTGCTGCTCTCTCTCTCGCCCTCCCGCCAGGGTCTCTCTCCCTCTGCCTCTTGCAGCAGCCTTCTCTCCCAGCAGTCGTGTTTCTCTCAGCGGAGTGTTATATTTGTAACAAAGTTTCTGTCCTGCACTCTCTTGCTCAATGCACACCGGGTCCTTTCTAAGCACGTCTGTCTCTTGCTGCTGTCTCTCTCTCACTCGCTCGCCCTCTCTCTCAGCAGAGTCTTTCTTTTTCCCAGCAGCAAAGGCTCACAGTAGCAGCGGCGTCGCTCGCTCTCCCTCTTCGCAGTGTCTCTCGTCTCTGGCGCATCTCGTCTCTCGTCCAGGTGACGGACTCAGGCACTGACACGTGTCCTTTGGCTCCTTCTGAGGTTTTGCCCTTGCGGTGTTTCCCTCGGCCGTGCAGGAGCCAAGTGACCTCCCTCTTCACCTCGGGTGCCCAGGTGTCGGCGGCGTGCCTGCTGGAGGTGCCCGCTGTCAGCCTCTGCATCTCCCCCAGAGCCGTTGCTGGGGCCAGCCAGGTGGGGCAGGTCTTAATTGTCTGCTGCTGTCTCATACGCTCCCGTACCATACCCCAGAGCTGCTTGAGAAACTTTCTCCTTGAAGATGCCCATCAAGCGCGCGATCGCGTGTGTGCGTGTGTGCGTGCGTGCGTGCGTGCGTGCATGCCTGTGCGTGCGTGCGTGCGTGCGTGCATGCCTGTGCGTGCATGCGTGCATGCGTGCGTGCGTTGTGCGTGTATATGCGCGTGCATGCGTGCGCGTGCGTGTATATGCGCATGCGTGCGTGCGTGTGTGTGTGTGTGTGTGTGTGTGCACGTGTGTGTTTGTGTGCGTGCGCGTGCGTGTGTGTGTGCGCGTGTGTGCATGTGTGTGCGTGTGTGCATGGGGTCTCAAGTTCCACGCTGGGCGTCCCTGCTCCTTCTCTTCTCCCCCTCCCTCTCCCTCCTTGCCCTCTCTCTTTCTATCCCCTCCCTCTCTCCGCCTCTTCCCTCTCCTTGTCTTTCTCCCTCTCCCTCTTACTCTTTGGCCTGTCCGTCTCCGTCTCCGTCTCCGTCTCCGTCTCTGTCTTCCTCTCCCTCTCCCTTTTCCGTCTCCGTCTTACCTCTACCTCGCCCGGTTTCTTTCACTCTCCCTCTCCCTCTCTCCCTATTTCCCTCCCTCTTTCACTCTTACCCTCTCTCCTCCTCTGCCTCCCCCACTGCTTCGCCTCCTCCCCCTCCCTCCCACCCTCCCTCTCCCTCTTTTCCTCTCTCCTCCTCTTGCCTGAGCTGCAGGTTTACGAGGGCCTCCTGGCCGCCTACAGCCAGCTGGAGCTCCCGCCCGCAAAGGCCGGGGGGGCACCCACACCCGCCCTCAGCCCGCCCAAGCCAGCAGAAGCGGCCACTGGCAGCGGCAGCGCCAGCGCAGCAGTGGGCCCACAGCCTCCCTCGCCTCCCAAGGCAGCTGGAGCCGCCGCCGCCGGGGTCGCTTTGGCTCCGGAGACGGCTCCGGCTGCGGAGACGTCTCCGGAGCTGNCAATTGCTGGCTGAGACGGAGGGCGAGGAAGAGGAGGGAGAGGGGGAGCGCCGCTGGCCGGCAGCCCTGGCCGGCGCCAGGTGGCGCGGCGAGGTGGAGCGGCGAGCGTGGGAGCAGCGGCCGGCGCTGAGCGCTGCCCTGCTGCAGCCGGCCAGCGGGAGGGGGGGCCTCTCATTGGACTGCGCCGAGGCCTGGGGCAACGCACACCTGCGGGTGGCCGGCGCCACCGTGTGGCTTGCGGGCTCGCCACCTGGCGCGCGTGCCAACGGCGTGAGCGGTAGCGCCCTGGGCGCGTCGGAGATGCTGCTGGAGCCGCTGGGGCTGCGGCTGTGCACCTCCCTGTACAGGTGGGTGGGGGGGGCGGTTGTTTGACCAGCTGCCGCTGCGGCTGCGCTCTCTCTTCCTCTCTACCGCTCTCTCCTCTCTCTCTCTCTGTCTCTCTCCCAGAAGTGGGTGTCAGCTCGAGCCGCTGGGGCCGCAGCTGTGGGCCTCCTTGTAAGGGTGGCTGGGGGGGCGTGTGGGTGGGTGGGGGGCCATGCTGGCTGGCTGGCTGGGGCGGTAGTGCCACAGCGGCGGCGGCGGCGGTGGCTGCTGCTGCCGCGGCTGCTGCTCTCTCTCTCGCCCTCCCGCCAGGGTCTCTCTCCCTCTGCCTCTTGCAGCAGCCTTCTCTCCCAGCAGTCGTGTTTCTCTCAGCGGAGTGTTATATTTGTAACAAAGTTTCTGTCCTGCACTCTCTTGCTCAATGCACACCGGGTCCTTTCTAAGCACGTCTGTCTCTTGCTGCTGTCTCTCTCTCACTCGCTCGCCCTCTCTCTCAGCAGAGTCTTTCTTTTTCCCAGCAGCAAAGGCTCACAGTAGCAGCGGCGTCGCTCGCTCTCCCTCTTCGCAGTGTCTCTCGTCTCTGGCGCATCTCGTCTCTCGTCCAGGTGACGGACTCAGGCACTGACACGTGTCCTTTGGCTCCTTCTGAGGTTTTGCCCTTGCGGTGTTTCCCTCGGCCGTGCAGGAGCCAAGTGACCTCCCTCTTCACCTCGGGTGCCCAGGTGTCGGCGGCGTGCCTGCTGGAGGTGCCCGCTGTCAGCCTCTGCATCTCCCCCAGAGCCGTTGCTGGGGCCAGCCAGGTGGGGCAGGTCTTAATTGTCTGCTGCTGTCTCATACGCTCCCGTACCATACCCCAGAGCTGCTTGAGAAACTTTCTCCTTGAAGATGCCCATCAAGCGCGCGATCGCGTGTGTGCGTGTGTGCGTGCGTGCGTGCGTGCGTGCATGCCTGTGCGTGCGTGCGTGCGTGCGTGCATGCCTGTGCGTGCATGCGTGCATGCGTGCGTGCGTTGTGCGTGTATATGCGCGTGCATGCGTGCGCGTGCGTGTATATGCGCATGCGTGCGTGCGTGTGTGTGTGTGTGTGTGTGTGTGCACGTGTGTGTTTGTGTGCGTGCGCGTGCGTGTGTGTGTGCGCGTGTGTGCATGTGTGTGCGTGTGTGCATGGGGTCTCAAGTTCCACGCTGGGCGTCCCTGCTCCTTCTCTTCTCCCCCTCCCTCTCCCTCCTTGCCCTCTCTCTTTCTATCCCCTCCCTCTCTCCGCCTCTTCCCTCTCCTTGTCTTTCTCCCTCTCCCTCTTACTCTTTGGCCTGTCCGTCTCCGTCTCCGTCTCCGTCTCCGTCTCCGTCTCTGTCTTCCTCTCCCTCTCCCTTTTCCGTCTCCGTCTTACCTCTACCTCGCCCGGTTTCTTTCACTCTCCCTCTCCCTCTCTCCCTATTTCCCTCCCTCTTTCACTCTTACCCTCTCTCCTCCTCTGCCTCCCCCACTGCTTCGCCTCCTCCCCCTCCCTCCCACCCTCCCTCTCCCTCTTTTCCTCTCTCCTCCTCTTGCCTGAGCTGCAGGTTTACGAGGGCCTCCTGGCCGCCTACAGCCAGCTGGAGCTCCCGCCCGCAAAGGCCGGGGGGGCACCCACACCCGCCCTCAGCCCGCCCAAGCCAGCAGAAGCGGCCACTGGCAGCGGCAGCGCCAGCGCAGCAGTGGGCCCACAGCCTCCCTCGCCTCCCAAGGCAGCTGGAGCCGCCGCCGCCGGGGTCGCTTTGGCTCCGGAGACGGCTCCGGCTGCGGAGACGTCTCCGGAGCTGGACGCGTTCACACTGTCACTGGCGCTGAAGCTAGACAGGCTGCAGGTCCTTCTGCACCAGCTGCCGGCCAGGGCCCGGGCGGGGGACGGCGGCGGCGGCGGCGATGCGCCAGCTGGCAGTCCGCGTGCGGCCGCCGGGCCTTCCGACAGGTGGCACGCGGAGGAGCACCTGGACGCCCACGTGGCGGGCGGCGGCGGCGACGGGGTCGGCGACGGCGTGGATCCTTTCTTCGGCACAGACGTTGACCCCAGCGTTGACCCGGGGGTTGACATTGGGGTTGACTTTGGCGCCGGGCACGGGCTGAAGCCCCGGCGGGAGCCGAGAGGCCGCAGGAAAGCGCAGAAGGGCTTAGCAGGAGAGGAGGAGGCAGTGCTGCTGCTGCAGGGGCTCTCGTCGGACCTGCTGCTGGGGGACACCTCGCCGCTGCAGTTCTCGGCGGCATTGAAGCAGACAAAAGTGGCGGTGGGCCTGCCGCCCCTCTCGGGCCCCGGCCACCGGGTGGCGGCGGCGGCGGGCGGCGTCGGCGACGAGCTGGCGGCAATCACGGAGGAGGAGCGCGCGCGCGCCGTGCTCGCCGTGGGCGAGTGTTCGGCCCGCCTGAAGGTGCACCCGCTCGTCCCTGCTGGCGCCCTCGAGCGCCTCCAGCTGGACGGCGGCGGCGGCGACGGCAGCAACGATGACGGCGGCGAGGAGCGGGCGGCAGCCGCACGGGCCGGCAGCAACAACTGGGCGGCGCTGGCAGTGTATGTCGGGCGGCTGACAGCTGCCGGTGGCTCGCTGGCCAGCCTGGCGGAGAAGGTGGAGGAGCGCATGCGGGGCGCCGACGCGCTTGAGGTCTTCCTGTCTGTGGAGGAGTCGCTGACAGCTGTTAAGATGGCCACGAAGGTGCGCAAGTGCCTGCTGCGCGTTGGGCGCGTCCCACCCCGTGCCTGCTGCCTGCTGAGTGCTGCGTGCTGCGTGGCGGCTTGTGGGCGTGCTGGGTGCTGGGTGCTGGGTGCCGGCCGCCGGGTGTGCGGCAGTCTTCTTAAGAGTTGCACTTGCCTCTGCAGCGTAGGGTAATCGTGTGCCTGCTTTGAACCGCCTGATGCGCGCTGTGCGCTGTGCGCTGCGCGCTGCCTGCCAAGTGCCGGGTGCTGGGTGCCTGAGTCTGCGACTGAGGCAGAAGGGCATCACTTAGCCTTGTTTGGGAGCTGCACCGGTCCCTGCAGTGCAAAGCCAGCCTGTGCCAGCTTCCGCCGCATGCCGCGTGCTGGGTGCAGGGCGCCCGGGGCGGAAGCTGGGGGACGGGGCTGAGGCCTACTCGGATCCCTATTTGGAGCTTTCACTTGTCCCCCGTTCTTCTTCTTCGTTACTCGGTACTTGTGCTTCTTCTTCTTCGTTGCTCAGAACTCATTTCTTCTTTGCGGCGGGAGCCTATTGCAGGGCGGCCTGCTGCTGCTGGACACGGAAGCCATGGCGGAGCTCCTGGCATTCCCCGCCGCGTGCGTCGACTCGCTCTACCCTGTGGCCGTCACCAGGCGCAACAGGAGCAGCACTCCCTCCGAGCAGCAGCAGCAGTACCCGACCGCCCAGCAGCCCCCCCGGCAGGGCCGGCCAGCCGGCGGGCCCCGCGGCGCGCCACCTGGCAAGGCCTCCTCAACGATGACGGGGCTTGCGCTTGGCGAAGTGGACGTGGGCGCGACGCTGGAGGGGTTCACGCTGGTGCTCGCGCGCAGGCAGCACGGCGACGGTACGTGGAGCTCCCCCCCCCACCCCCCCTCCTTCCCCC
>WELA01009371.1:124744-137713 GCA_009602735.1 Mesotaenium endlicherianum | reverse complement strand
GGGGGGGGAGCGGGGGGGGCATGCGGTTGAGAGAGAGAGAAAGAGAGAGATAGAGAAAGAAATACGCGCACTCGTACTCATGTGTGTGTGTGTGTGTGTGTGTGTGTGTGTGTGTGTGTGTGTGTGTGTGCATTGTTGACAACCAAGTGCATAAAGCATGCTCAGATGGCCAGAAAGGTTGGCTCGCAGATGCACACGCTTTTGATCCCAGTCAGCACATTTATGATCCCAATCAGCACACTTTTGATCCCAGTCAGCACACTTTCGATCCCACTCAGCATTGAAATAGACTATTCACCCACTCCACTGACTTCTTGAAGTGGGACCTCACTGACCTGAACTTGGGCGAAACAAATTCAGCCGGGACGGAGCAAATCTCCTCGCCCACCTCCTTGTTCTCCACATTGATTGCAACTATGGGTGCCTGCCTTAGTTCAACATAAGCGTGAAAATTATCAGTACTCTGGACGGGAATATAAATATGTACATGCTTTCATAGGACAACAGTTTTTTTCCGCACATAAGCGGACGCATGGTCACTATTTACGAAGTCCGTATGCCCCATTCTTTCTTCATTCTGAGGACTCTTTGCTCAGTAGTGGAAATGTTTGCTGCAATCTGTCGCTGACTGGAGGGAATGGTTCTTGCTGCACTCACTCACTCAGACTAGCTATATACTTTGAAAGCAACTCTGTCTCAAGATCGTGTGGACCTAGCCCTCATTCTTCTGAGTGGCCCCTTGTGCTTATCCGCATTCATCCTGACACTCAAGTCCTTTGGGATCGACAGAGCTGAGAGACGCACCTCCATGGCGACCAGCAGGCCACCTGAAGCTCGGGGTACCACGCAGCCTATCATTTGATCTAGTTGAACGTGACCAGTGGCGCCGTTTGACGAATCAAGATAATGCACGCGCTTTCCGTCAGTGTCGATAAAGTACACCTTGCCTGATGGCAAGCAGACTGGACATTCGCCGAGAATGGTCTTAGCGTCATGAGCTAGTTCCACGCCTTGGACTGCTATACCCATGGTGACCCCAAGGGAAGCAGAAAAGAATGTAGTATACGCTTGGAAAAGACAAATCTTCTATAATGTGGCTGATCTAAGCCCGAACAGTCGGGTCGTGGATTGTCACAGCTGATCGAGAAGATTGTATGGCGCTTATAGGAAGGTCAAGTGGTCTTGAAAATCTGCGAAAATACTTAAATTTGTCACGGGGGCAGAAGGGTCAAGGACGAGAGCAAGAGCGACTCTGGTGACTGCGGAATTCGTATCAGGGTAATGTTTAGCGTCCATAGAAGAGGACGTGCTTTCAACTGAAGGTGCTCGGCTCCTGCTTGACGCATGAGTGTCCCTTAATGTGCCATCTTCATTTATGCTCGTAGCTGCCATAGGCTGCTGCCATGTGTCAAGTAGTAAGAGCCATAACCATTTCAACTCCGCATTCCTGGAATTTCTTTTACGTACTGCACATATTCATGACCGACTTTCACTATTCTCCATGTACATATTATGTTCACACGAAATGTCAGGAACAGTGAGGGTGCCTGACTGGCCTATTTGGGCCTCTTACGCACTCTTGCGTATAAGAACGTACGGCTCTGGAAAAGTATTGATGTGGTCAACAGCCAATCCACAAGCTTCGTCAGGTAATTCCTCAGTGGTGTGCCACCTGTTTATTTCTGAATGGAGCCCGGTTGGGGGCTGGATCAGGCTAATTACGTGCCAGCTCAGGCCAGCTGCATGCATGAATGCAGACTAAAAATAAAGCAGCGTATGATGACGAAGGGCGTGACCGCGCTGCAATTGAGTACTTGATTCAGAAAATTTTACCGAATTTTACGACGTAAAAATTGTTTCATGGAAAACTGCTTATCGTGATAATATCATGGCCACATTTGGTGCACCTAAAGGTATCTCACTATCAGTTTTGTAGAATAAAAGCAGTTACGAAGCTGCTCTCATTGCTAGAAGACACGAGGAGAAAACCAAGAAATACGGTCCTACGTTAGTATGACTTTACAAATTCACTTGTATATGTTACCTGAACTATACTTAAATGATTTATGAAGGGATTTTGCCAATTTCAAGTAATTTGCATAGTAATGGACAACCGTTATGAAGCTCCTAGTCGGTGCTAGTCATACATACGTGGAAGCTTTGAGCATGTTAAAGACAATTAATTTTACACTACATAATGCCCGTCAGAAAGTAGGCTTAAGAATCATTCAAGTAGTTCTTGTGGGGATATGTCCCTCACTTCATATAAAACCTCTAATGGCATCATGGGTCGTGGTCACTATGCCATAGCTTGATTGGCCTAGAAGTTTACTTCTCACTCATTTGCCTTCAAAATTTATATATATGAACAATGTGCATAACACCACTTGTTGAATTCAATGTTGAATCCGATGCCAACATGCCTACAGTCATTCTATGTAAGCTATATAGGCGTTTTTCAAGTCACAATCCATTGTTGCCTTATTGCTCTATAGCATTTGATTCCATATATTCATTGGCTCCTGAAAGCTAATCAGAAGGTGGAGGTAAATTTGTGATGCCTAGAAGGAAAGCTGTCAATCACGATACGTACTTCATAACCGCCTATGGATCCGACTTTTACTGGTTATATTTATACGAGCTTTAGATCATGAAGAAAGTTTTGTGTTAAAGTATATAATTTATGCAAGGGAGCATTGCGCAAATGAGTGAAGGTAGTCATTACACCCTGGATTGCCTCTTCTGAAGTAAATTATGCGTGCATCCATTTCCTAATATATCAAATTAATTTAAGATGTTCAGAGGAAAATAGACGTTGCGGTAAATAAGTACTCCCCATGATACAAAAACGACTGATAGAATGAAGGTAAGGTGACGCAAAAGAACCTCAAGCTCTCCAAGTTGTAGAGTAGCACGATGACCTAAACATACAAGCAATGGGCCATTGTCTCAATCTGAGAAGGACTTCAATATTTACACGTCACCTGAATGCCTTACAAATTTGCACTTCTTGCACAATTTCACCTCAAATCATTTGGTGACCTTTTTCCTCAATTGCGTTGCTTCCCCTTGAAAGCATGTGGAGGGCGACTGTGTCTGCTGCGAAGCTAGAGCGCACACGGTCAGAGAGGGTGCAGCTGGACACTGTCTCAACCACAAGCTGGACACTGTCTCGGCCACAACCTCAGTCATGCCGTGCCACCAGTACTCAGCCTAGTCAGTCATGCATAACCACCCGGATCGCCCTTGGCGGCACTGCCTTGGCCACAACCTTAGTCATGCCGTGCCACCAGTATTCAGCCTAGTCAGATGCATAACCGCTTGGATCGCCCTTGGCGGATACTTCCAGCATTCTCTCTTCGTCAATGTCATCCTCGCCTTGCTCATCGTGTTCGTCTAATATGGTGAACCGGCCTCTGGCAAGCTCTGACTCTTTGCTCTCTTCGTGTCCTCCGTGATGCTCGTGCGACATGCGACTCATGGTGTATAACAAGCATGCGGCCATTCCTATCTGCACAAGATCAGAGGATGCCATTTTACGCTTCCTCAAATTCGACGTTCATTCACATTCTCAACATGTAATTTCCTACCCACGTTCACGTACTCTCTGACTCTTAACGTTCTTCTATTTTCACTCATGTCGTCTATGGCAAATTGTAACAGGTGTGCATATCACCACCAGTGCGCAACCAGCAAACAAGCAGGAGAAAGGATTCTCGAGAATTGCGCAAACAAAAACACCTAGAGCCTTACATGCGCTGCCAAGCTTGCTCAATACTAGACGATCAAATGAACAACATTGAAAAAACTCAACATGAGTATACGCTCATGGCGTGCTTGCAACAACACCCGTTTCATTGACGTGCTTCTAGATGCGCTTGACCCACTGTATGGAGAGAAGTAGGGGGCCACTGCAGGGTTGAGGGTTTACGATAACTACTGGGGTTGGGGGGGAGAGGAGGGGGGGAGGAGGGGGGTGTGTGGGTGGAAAAGAGAGGTGAGCCCCCCACGAGGAGGGGAGGGCAGAGTGTTTGAAAGCTTCAACTGACCTCTCCGAGCCACTGGAAAGCTGCCACTTGCCACTTGGCGCTTGATCCTAGCATCGCCATGCACTCCATGAGGATCTGACACATCAAAGGGCATCACAACTTTCAAAATCTGTATACTTCAATCACCTGCGCACCATCGTCTGAACCCCCGGACCTTTCAAAACAAATCGATGCACATAAGAAGAGAAGGCATTTGTTTGTCCCCTCGCAACAAGCGATGAATTGGCGTACACAAACGAGCACTCTCTTGATTGTCAATGACTCTATAAGTACATGCCTATGCCTCCACACCATATATATACATAAACATATCTATACACATATATACATATATATACATATGTATATGTATATATATATATATATATACGCACACACAGGCTACAGCACACACACACACGCATGATGCATGCATGTCTAGAGGTGCAGAATATACATAATAGACATGTAATGCAAACATAACTTCTTCCGATGATTGAGCACGCATCATGTAGCATGCACCCACGCACGTGAGGGTCTTAAGTACCACATAAACACGACATCACAGCACCCCAAAAGCCAACAGCAGCCCCACTAGGTACAGCCCCAAACCCTGCAGTCCCAAGGGAGAGCGGCACTAATGATGCAGAAAGCCTCCCTCCGCGGCCCAAGCCCTGGGCGGGCGCGTGCTGGCCCGCTCCAGCGCGCACGAGAAGTGTGCGCAAGACAGAGAGAGACACAGAGAGAAGGGACGACACGAAAGCGTCATCGCGGAGGGACGACGAGGACGCAGAACGTGCCACGGCCTGGGAGATTAGAGCGGGTGGAAGAGAAGGAGGAGGAGGCAGAAAGAGGAGAGCGAGGGGGAGGGAGTGGGGGATGAGGAAGGTGAAAGGGAGGGGGGGTTGGAGATAGGGGCAGGGGGACGAGAAGGGCGAGGGAGAGAGAGGAGGGTGAGGAAGAGATGTGGAGGTAAAGAGGAGGAGAAAGACAGGGGGAGGAAGAGGCAGAAGGGGGGGGAAGTGGCGGGCGACGAAGTGCGGATGGGCACCTGGTGGATCATGACGCACACGAGCGCGCCACATAGGCGCAGCATGTACGACATCAGGAACACCATGGCTGCTCCCGGCTGCGTTACCCCGCACGCATACCCGCACACTTGCACGCGCACACCGGCACATGCACACACCCGCACGCGCACCCATACCCCAGGGGCACCAGCACGCGCACGCGCACACGCACACAGACCCACACGCACATGCGCACAGCACCAGCACCAGCGCCAGAACCACGCCCGCACCAGCACACAAGAAAGACTGGGTCAGGCAGTGATCAACACCACCAGATGGAATGCAGGGAGTGTTGCTCAAGACTAGGGGTAGATTTCAGAGGGCTGAGGGGAGGAGCGGGGAAGGAGGGGGGCAGGATGGGAGGGTAGGTGGGGGGGAGCCATGCGGGCCTGGAGACAGAGAGAGCCAAATATTGCAGCACCAAAGCCATATCCCGTAATTGCACACTGTCAGCGCGGCGAATCGGGAGAGGACATCTGGCAAGGAGAAGCTGCAGGGAGCGAAAGATGAAGAGGACGGGAAAGGAGGAGGGGGATATTCACGGTGTTTGAATTTAGGCCTAACAATTTTGGGGTTGACATTTCGGGGTTTACTTCTTGCAGACGGGTCGTGGGCATGTGGCGGCAAATGGTGTTGTGTTGTGGAGCTTTCAGCGCGGAGAAGGCGACTNGGCGTGGCAGTTGACAGCTTTGTTGTTCAGAAAGGGGAGGTAGGAGAAAGAGGGACAAAAATAAGTGGTCTAGATTAATAGCTCAGCAAAATAACCAGATTGAAAGAAGACGAGGTAACGGAACGAGGAGGGAGGAAGAAGAGGGAGGAGAAAGAGAGTGGGAGGGAGGAAGGGAGGGAGAGAGGAGGGAAGGAGGGAGAGAGGGAGGAAGGGAGGGAGGCAAGAGAGGAGGGAGGGAGGGAGGGAGAGAGAGCACGTGAGTGGTGCATCCTTACCAGTGCCACAACAAGAATGAGCAGCAAGCTGCTTGGGTTGTGCGCCAGGTGTGCAAGAGCGCCGCGCGAATGCGATCCCAGAAGAGCCTCTGCACCCCAGGAAGGGGGAGGAGGAGGCGGAGGAGGATGAATATGAGGATGCAAATGGGAGGACGATGAGATGATGACAAGAATAAGAATGAGGAGGATGAGGTGGAGGAGAATGAGGGAAATGAGAATGAGGAGGATGAGGAGGAGGAGGAGGAGAAGGAGGAGAAGGAGGAGAATGAGAATGATGATGATGAGGAGGAGGAGGATAGGAATTGAGAGCAACAAAGAGGTGCACCGGCGAAATGAGAGACGAGCAAAAAGGAACGGAGAAAACAAAGTCACATTTTGTTACACTGTTACACAACGTAAACCTGGAGTGAGACCGGGACAGAGATGACTATTTTCAGGAGTGAAAAAGACCAAGCGCGCATGGGCGAAAATTGCGGACGGGAACGCAAAATGAGGACAACACTGGAGCTCCAAGCCGAATTTAGGATGGCACTGGAAAGCAATGAAGAGCACAATGGCGACGGCATTAGGGCGGGGGGAACAAAGAGCGCAACTAGGAGGCTGATGGTGGCAACAACCATAGCGAAGTAGAGCACAATGGCACAAGAGCACAACAGCAACAGGGCTGAGTAGGGCGAAAGAGAGCACCCGGGAGATCGATGGCCGACGCAAAGGGGGAGTTGGCGATGGAGATTACTGCCGCGGCAGGGGAAGAGCACATCCAGGAGGCTGATTATGGCGGCGGCGACAAGCGCACGGAAATGGGGCCAGGGCCAAGGGAAGGAGAGCCCGCCCAGGAGATCCATGGCCGCCACAACGCGGCGAGGAAAGAGCACAACCGAGCGACAGAATTGGGAAGGGGGAACGCGCGCACCCAAGAAGTTTACGGCCGCCGCCGACATGGCAGGATTTGGAAGGGGGAAAGAGCGCACCCAGGAGGTTGATGGCCGCTGCAAACGCGGCGATGAAGAGGACCTGGTCAGCGACGGGCATGCGCGCGTCGCGGTAGAGCTTGTCCTGGTACGTCTGACTCAGCCCCTCTGCCCTGTCAGCATCACGCCCCTGGCGATGACGTCAGTATTGCCTAGCATAATGTCAGCGTTGCCTGGAGAGGACGTCAGCACTGCCCGGCAACGTTGCCGGTATTGCCCCTAAGCAATGATGTCAGCATCAACAAGAAACGATACCAGCATCGCCTGGAAACAAATATCAGCAGCGCCCGGCAACAGTGTCAGCATCGGCCGGCGATGGCGGCCACGTCGGACCTCGCACACATGTCGAAGAACAGAGGTGGCCGCAAGTAAGACCCTACCGAACCCTAACTCAGTCTTTCTGATGCTCCTGCCCACCTCATCTGATGAGCATGAGAAGAAGCCTTAAGCGGCTACCTGGGGCAAGCCTCTCCATGTGGGGAGGGGTTGGGCTCCTGATGTCTAGTCGCAGGAGAAAGAGAGAGAGCACAACCACATGCGCGCCCGCGGAGACACACATGTACCAACACGCATGCGCATCCCCGTGCCCCCCCACCCTCACAGAGAGACACACGCGCGCACACATACACACACACACACCACACAGGGACACACACATTTCAACACACGCACACACACGCACACACGCACGCACGCACAGAACACACACACACACACACACAAACACGGATACGTTGGGGGGGGAGGGCCCAGAGGCGTGAGCGTACACAAGAAAGAGGACGGCAACGCTGGTGCCGAGAAGAGCCTGCGCAAGGGTGTGGCCGGACGCGTCCTCCCCGCCACCCTCCATCTCGCCTGCGACGCCTGCCCCTTGGGCCTGCAGGCAAGAAGCCGCCAGCGCGTGTCCCAGCGTGTGTGCACAAAAGAGAGGCGCACAGAGAGGACGGCCTAGTTGCAGGTCCCAGTATGTGTGCACGAGGGAGAGGGGCGCACAGAGGAAAGTCCAGGCACAGGGTGACCCAGACCACACCCCACCGGTCGGGGTTTGGGGTTTCGCCGTCAGGCCCAAACCAGGCCCGGGCAGGTGCGGGCGTGTACGAGAGAGGAAGGGTCGCTCTAGTCGCTTTCACATGCTGCCATACGCGGAGGTGCCGGGGCAGGGCAGGGTTAAGATTAGGGTTAGGTCTTAGGTTAGGGTTAGGGAGGGATAGGGTTAGGATCACGGTCATATTAAGGTATCGGGTTCGGGCTTTGGCCGCAGTAGCACCGGGCCAGGTCAATGTTAGGCGTTAGTTACTCGCAGTTACGCCAAGGCCATGCAGGCTTCGAGATTTTTAACAGCAGTCACAACAGGCCATTGAGTTAGGGGTAGGGTTTATTGTCGAACGCGGCGGAAACCAGGCCATAAATGTGAAGTTCATATGTAGGTGGATTTATAAGTGCAGTAACGCTAAGCTCTGCAAACAGGATTTGAGGTTTAAGCGCAGTAAAAGCGGGCCAGAAAGCACGCGTGAGCAGCCCCAAGCACGCAAATGAGGGGAACAGCTTGTGGCCCATGCGCATGCCCAAATGCACATAAATCTCACCCCTTTCTCTCCTGTGGCTGCCCCTGTATGTGGACAATTATATATGTGTAGGTGACTAGGCATGCAGACACCTGACATATTATGCAGGTGTAAATGCTTTCCACGTATAAACAAGTCAATATATGTATATATATGTATATATGTATATAAATGTATATATACACACATATGTATATATATGCTTAATGTTTATGTACATTCATTTTGGCAGAAGAGTTCAGACAATAAGAAGCTTGATATTATTGGGGAGCATCTCTCGGACCTCCCTACCCAGGGGACAGCTGCCGCGATGCCGGCGACCGTGAAGGCGACAGCTGTCGCCCACTCCCGCCACCCAAACTTCGCTCTCATGATGGTCCACTGCCATATCTGCCAAGCACACAACAAGCCAAAAACGCATCATGACCCGGCAGCTAACCTGGCGAGGATGGGCTGACCTGGCAAGCGTGGAGTGAGCTGGCCAGCCTGGCGGCTGACACGCGGCCTCAGCCCAGTGCTAGTTGCACACGACAGCTCAGATCGTGCAGTGGGGCCCACAAGCTGTTGCACCGACACATGCTGCCACATGCCACATGCCACATGCCATATGCACATGCCACAACCCTGCCACATTCTCGCCACCTGGCATCCTCACTGAGGTGGGCCACGCCACCTCACAGTGCACAACTTGCGCGCACACACACACGCACGAGCTTCTGCATCAGAAATAGGGTTTCTTCTTCGCGCACGCAGCTGACCCAGGGGAGGGCTCTGGAGCGCTGCACACCCCTCTGAACAACGACGCTCGATGGCCGGAAAAGAGACGCGTTGAGAGCAAGAGAGGCGAGAGGCTTGCTCATCAAGGATGGCTGCCTTCCCCTCCGTCTCATCAGGCAGGCTAGAGGGACCAGCAAGAGGTGCTAGGAAGGAGGAGCGGAGAGGGAGGAATGGAGAGGAGCAGAGANTGGGGGGGGAGGAGGGATGTGGGAAGAGGGGGGAGGGAGGAGGACGAGAGAGAGGGAAGCAAAAGTCGATGAGTGGGGAGCCCGGCGGTCACAACAGTGACCAGATGGCTCACCATGACGGAGAAGACAATGAAGCGTTGCCAAGTGGCGCTGCCGCCCATGCCCCACCGCCTGCCCAGCTGTCGCCCCACCCACATGCGCCCGTCAGTCATGCAAGTTGGCCTTGCCACGCTTTTGATGCCATGTTTGTTCAGCCATGGTGGATGCGTGCACACTTGGCACCACCCCCTGTGGTCTCATCTCGGAGGGACGCCACGTGTCAATGCGAGTCTTTCTGCACCACGGCACGTCCACCTGTCCCCTTAGCATGGTCTTTGTAGGAACCTGGAGCATGCCAAGAATCATCACGTGTGCGAGCTGTCATGATGGTGTATGCATACGAAGTTTGAGCGTGCAAACTCATGCACCAGAAACCCAAGCCCGAAACATAGAAAAAGCCGGAAACCCCACTCCTACGAAGAACCTAGAATCCTGTCCCAAATCCTGAAGGAAGATAAACCCTAGGCCCTGGAAGCACCACGCCTTAAATATTTGAATTCCTGCAGGGAACCAGCCCGGGAACCAGAGGAATCCATGCCCTCCGTTTCCAAACAATTCAATAATGTGAGCTCTAGAGAAACCCAAGGCCAGTCTCTGGACACGGTGAGCCAGCTGAGAGCCATTTCTTCCCTTGGGGCCTGCGTCGCTCGAACCGGGTTGAATGCTTGCATGCGCGCACGCACGCACGCACGACGCAGGCATGCATGCAGCTTTGAGTTCTCTATTGTATGTATGCAGATTTCTCGCTCGTTCCCTCGTTCGCCCACGCGCTCATTCGCTCGGCGAGGAGCCACACATGGCCGCCACACGGCGCGTCACGCACCCAGGTGGAGCGCACACAGATATGCTTGCCTCCCTGGTGTCGTGCGAGTCGTGTATTGCAAGTTTTAATAGGATATGTGCACGCTTGCAAGATGCAGCTCCTACGTCAGGCGTTACACTGCGCGCGTCCTGAGAAAATACGGCTTGCTTGTGAATTACACATCGTACTCGCTATATTTCTACATTGTGAAGGTGCAATTGGTACAAGAAGCTAAGAATAGGCCGGAAGAGACACAGCCATGTTACACACCTCCTTTTCGGAGAGCAGCGACAGGCTGGCAGCGGCGGCGATGACGAAGTAGGCATGCAGCGGCGCCTCTGGCAACACGCGCCTCCTCCTTTGCTGCGAGAGGAGAGAGAAGAGGCGTATGGAGAGGAGCTCATACATAGCGCACGCATGCCCACAGCATGCATGATGTCCATCTAAGCATGCACATGACCACAGCGAGCCATGATGTCCATCAAGCATGAGAGAGATGCCGCAGGCCGCCAGGTGGCAGGGGCATCCTCCGCACAGCCCTTTCCGCAGCTCTTGCTTCTCCCCCCATATCATAGACTACCTGATGGTTCACAGATATTAGGGCTTCAACTTGTACAAAACTTGTCTCATATGCTACATGACCTACATTGCATGTGTCAAAAACCCCCGAGGCTGCGTCAGCAAGACCTGAGGTGCTTGTTATCACTTGTCACAGGGTTCTCGAAGCTAGGGTTCCTCAAGCGCAGCCAGGTGGCGCTTCTCTAAGGCCCACATGGACTCCCTCAGCCGTTTCAGAAAACCTGTA
Source organism: Mesotaenium endlicherianum (assembly GCA_009602735.1). Classification (NCBI taxonomy): domain Eukaryota; kingdom Viridiplantae; phylum Streptophyta; class Zygnematophyceae; order Zygnematales; family Mesotaeniaceae; genus Mesotaenium; species Mesotaenium endlicherianum. Next base: position 126,463 of record WELA01009371.1, on the reverse strand, counting down.
CCTCCAGAAATCACAAGGCAGCACCAGCCTTCTTACAGGTGATATGCGCGTGCTAGCTGGGAGACACCCTTCTTTGATCTCTCTTTCCGAGGGAACTGTTTGCAGGCCCTTGCTCTGGTCGTTCAGACATTTTGAGGTTCGTTCAAGGATTTGGGGTTAGGGTCTAAGATGCTCGGAGAGAGCTCACCGCGTATACACTCTACTATGCGAGAGGGTGACAGAGTCAGACAGAGCGCTGACAGTGCGTAAACGGAGCGCTGACAGAGCGTAGACGGAGCGGACACAGAGCACAGACAAAGGGCAGACAGAGCACAGACAGAGAGTGGCAGACGCGAGAGGGAAAGCAAGGGACAGATGCACGTCGGAGGGAGCCCATCGCACCAGACACTTGGAGGGGTGGGGTCATCAGAGGGCAGCCAGGGGCGGGGCGCACACCGAGAGCAGCCAGAGCGTAGCTGGGCGTGGATGGGAAGCAGAGGGGGACTGAAGATTGACACACGGCTGGAGAAAGCTTATTGCGCAGGCCTTCAAGGAGGCTGTCAGAGCGCAGACAGGGAGCAGACAGAGAGCAGGCAGCACGCATACAGCGCGCAGACTGAGTGCAACACAATTGATGCAGAGTGGGAGGTGAGCTCACCGCATAAACACTCAGAGAGGCCGACATGGCCAAGAGGGAGACAAAGAGCCGATGCGTGGACGACCCTGGAGGAAACACCTGGCGGCCATGGATGTCCTCCAAGTCAGCGAGTAGGAGCTGAAAAGCGAGGAGGAAGCCACAGGTGTCACTTGCTGATTCGCCTGCCCGACCTCAGACCTGGGCTTCTTTGAGAAAGGCTACCGATGCATACAGGGGATAGATTCTACAGTGTCGGATTCCCCAAGTACACCAATTATACGGGTCATTAACACATCTTTGAGTGGTGTTACATCTTCGATTGAGGCTACTGATGAGTGTAGAGATCTGCGGTGTTCGCGAATCCAATTATTGGGTAATAACGCGTCTTTCAATTGACGTTGCACGTCTTCAATTGACGCCACCTCTGTCTGTCTCCCTCTCCCTCCCCTTCTCCAGTCCCCCCCCCCGGTCTCCCTTTCTTTCTCATACAAAAAGTTGCTCCTTCAGCGGTACAATTTTAGTTTTTAATCCCTTCATATGCGCAATCTGAAATGGCAGCTGAGGCCTTGCGTCCCTTGCAAGATTTGTGACCTCCTAGCCTGCCTTTGCAGTCTACACGTGTACCTTCCAGTTGCTGCAGCTCAATCTTCCTCATCATTGATTGATGTAGTTCCAATCATCTTAAAACGAGTCCCCAGCACGACGGTTTCAGACCACCAAGATGAACGAGTTCAGTTTTACTTTCTGCAGAGGTGAGCTTCGCAATGTGCACATGCTATCCCTACAACTTGCAAGTCCTCTTTGAAACATGGATGGGGCCTGCCAGGCAGCTGCTTGTCCTCCGTATTATGCTTGAAGTCACATGCAACCAGCTGCCGAACTTACCAAAGTTGAATTTCACGAGAGACGACTACCATAGAGGGATCATGCTCTGTCCCCAACTAATAGCTAATTCATTGGTCAGATTAATAGTGATTGTACTTTATCTTGATTATATACTGTATAGCAATTATATAAAAGTATACTGCAGTACCACGTTCTTTCAAAGGAGGCTGAATAAGAGCGATCACAACTTTTGACAATTGGGGGGGGGGGGGGGGGGG
>WELA01009371.1:81065-93810 GCA_009602735.1 Mesotaenium endlicherianum | reverse complement strand
GGGGGGGGGGGGGGGGGGGGGGGGGGGGGGGGGGGGGGGGGGGGGGGGGGGGGGGGGGGGGGGGGGGGGGGGGGGGGGGGGGGGGGGGGGGAGGGGTGTCTAGGGGTTAAGGGAACAGCGCGGCTGATGGCATCTACCTTCGGAGGCGCTCTCTGGATGCTGCCTTTTTCGCCCCACTGCGGGGGGGCCCACGCGTTGTCCTGCGCGCGGACACCTGGCAGCCAGCAGTGCCCCAACGAGCCCCCGTGCGGCGAGGGCGAGTACCGCCGCAACGCGTCCGGCTGGCCCGTCCCGGTCGTCTCCGTGGAGATGCTGCCCATCAATCCCGGTCAGGCCCCGACCCGCGCCCCCCCAAACTCTCTCTCTCTCTCTCTCTCTCACTCACACACACACACACATACACACACACACACACACACACACACACACACTCGATGATTACATGCAGACCGATTACAAGCTGAACAGTGAGTGACTATATGTTTGCAAAGGACTTCATTTGTGCAGGTCACTGGCTCCGCAAGGACCTGAAGGAGATGCTCTTCCACCCTCTCTTCAAGAACCACCTTGTCAGAGATGTCAACCGGCTGTGTGTGGCTTGTGGGTGCCTGAAGGTGAGACAGAGAGGAAGCCCTCTCAATCGGACTTTTGTTTGATTGATGTTGATGAAATGTGATACATTAAGCATCTCTTTCAGCTATGTAAGCGTTGGCAGTCATACTGGCGTCTTTTTGTTGTTGCTTGTTGTTTTGTTCTGGTATATTCAAATGTTTCTGCTCTGAAGTCTTTCAAGACAACAAGTAAAGGATGTGCCACCGTCGCCGCAAGCTGTACCGTGTAAAATATTTCCTGAGTCTGCTTTGTGCATAAGTCATCCTGGTTGAAATTTTGTTGAGTCGAGCGACTAATTGCATCCACAACACATTGTGCTGTCATCATTTGCTAATGCATTTGAAGAGTTATACTGAACACTTTCTAGCTCAATTCTGATGCCTTCTCTTTCTGCTTGCCAAGGTCATTGGCTCCGGATGAAAAGGCTGAAGCCTCTCCCTTTATTTCTCTTTCATGGTTCAGCTGCCAAGTTGTATTCTTCCTGGCCCTCGCTTAGTAATTCCCAGGCCTATGTTCTCTTCAATCATTGTCTGTTAGCATCCAATTCTGGATTCCCAATCTTCCACTTTTTCATCGCCTTCACAGCTTCTTCCTTTTGTTTCTTGCAAAAAAGATCCTTTTACTCGCTCTTCCGAGTGCTGTGATTTTTGTATTCTTTTGATTTGTCCCCAACTTCTCTTTGTTCCGGCTTGCCTTTGGTGCTCCTGTTTCCTCCCATTTCCTCCAATGGACAAACCTTTGAATGAACCTGCGCATGGAGCAGAAGAATCCGCAGTCTGGCAAAGGAGGGAAAGCAGACAACAGACAACACCGCAGAATTGCCGCGCCAGCACGTGTCCCGCCAGCACGAGCCCCGTCAGCAGGTGCCCCATCAGCACCCGCAGCGCCAGCTCCCGCTGCGCCTGCGCATGGCACGCCAGGACAAGCCCACCCAGCGGGCGGCCTGCCAGAACGCGCCCAGACAGCTGGCCCTTTGTCAGCAGTCGCGCCGACGCCTGGCACTTCAGCAGCAGGTCTGTCGGCAGGTCGTCACAGTGGAGAGTCTGGAGACCTCTTTCGCCGAGATGCTGGTGCCGCTGGTGCTGCTGCTGCTGCTACTCTTCGTCCAGCACCAGCATCTACGTGCCCTTCAACCCCTTCGGGCCATTGGACAAGAGGGATGGGGAAGACGGCAGGGGGGAAGAGGGGGAGGCATTGCCCGGGCTGTCCGACTTCTGGAAGCTCCGAGAGTGATGGAAGTGCCAAAAGCGCCAGAAGAGCCAGACTGCTGCCCTGCTCCGATCGCACCCGAGGGCGGGGCGCGTCGCCCGTACTTGTAAGTACAACGTTGGGCTTAGAACGTCGGGCTTATCTCGATTTAATGACAGCGGACTTTGCTCTTGAATCTGCGACTCTTGGTTCCTCTGAGGTGCTCACTGGCGAGATGGGACCTGCCGCCCGGGGCTTTCTGAGAATCTGTTGTCGTCCAAGTGACAGGTGTCCGTCTCGCATGCCTGCAGCTGGTCCTGTCCCTGCATGCTGCCTGTTCCTGGCGGGGCGCAAAATCTGGTCGCTTGTGCACGTCCAGTTTTGACAGAAGCATTGTTGGATCGATGTTGCTCTTTTTTTTCTCATAGTTATTTTCCCATAGTTTCGATGTAGAAATGATTGAACCATATATTACATCTAAAACACGTGTGTTGTATTCACTATAAGAGTGATTGATCCATTCCTTCATATATAATAGACATATATCAAAGTAGTACTACATGTATTACATTGTCACGTTGAGGTGATACCTCTTCTTTTTCAAGTGAGAAGCGAGTCCTTGCTGTCCGCCACATGGCAGCGGCCCAACCATCCGTAGCAGCGCTGCTGTTCTTAGATGTTCTGCCGGCCTTGCATGGAAATCTTATGTGATGCTATTTTCTAAGACCCTTCCCTATATTAATTTGAAAAGAGATGTCTAAACAGTATCGTCTTTCTCTGCAAATGCCCCTGCACAAATAGCTACCTGAGCCTTAGATGCTGCTTCTTCCCTTCCTTGTCTCTTTCAAGCCAAGTTTAATCCTAGTTTTAGCCGAGTTTTATTCTAGTTTTAGTCTAGCTTGAGTTAAGTTTAAGTCTAGTTTAAGCTTACCGTGGGAATAAAACAAAGTGTTAAAAATATATCCTGCCTGCAAACATCCACTTGGTTTTGCGCGCGCGCGCGCACGCGCACGTACGTACACGCACGTACACGCACGCGCAATCACACGCACACACGCGCTCACGTGCTCACACACACGCATACGTGGTCGTATCTGTGTGTATTTACGACGAAGGAAACATATTGATTAAACATATGCGCTCAAGAGTCGAGACACTTCGGCCACCTCGTGTACGCCTTAGAATGTGTGTGTAGTAGTTAAAAGTTCTTGCTGGAGGACCATGCTGGCGCTCCCTCCCGTACCGCTTCCCGTACCGTAAACCCCATGCAATCATTCACTTCGAAAGTTTGCTCATCCAGGTTTTTTGCGCAATCATCAATGTTGAGTATGAGCTCTGGTGTCTGTTCTTTGGTTGTGGGCCCGTGTCTGGTCTTGCCTCCTGCCAGGTTGCGGGTGTGCCAGGTGGCATGGTACAGAGCAGTGCTCCAAGCAACGACCAGCTTCGTGCCCCAATGAGTTCCCTGCCGCCGTCGTCGGTGCCGCTGTTGGGAACGAGCGCCAATCCCATTGCGCTTTCGGATTCGGGCTCTGACTTCTTTCCCGACAGTGAAATTAACAACAGACAATATGAGAATGCAGAAAAGGGTCTCGGGGAGGAGGAAGGCGATGAAGGTGATGGTGAGGAGGATGGTGAGCAGGAGGAGGAGAGGGAAAGAAAGAGGCAGATAAAGGGCGCAGGTGCGGCTATTGGTTTCAAGAACGGTGGCGACGGTGGTGGTGGTGCTGATGGGGGGCAAGAGGAGGATGAAGAAATTGAGGAGGAGGAGAAGGAAGAAGATGTGAAGCCTGATTTCTTTGAAAAGCTAGGCCAGGTGGCGTCGCAGCACGACAAGGGCTGGGGGTGTGTTAGGGAACCCACACCGCCGCCCTCGGGAGGGTGCGTAGGAAGGCGCCAGGTGTCAGCATCAAGCTTGAGGGGGAAGAGCAAAAGCGGAATATCGAAGAGTTCAGCTTTTGGAGGTTTTCAACGGGGGGGCGGAGGAGGAGGAGGAGGGGGGAGGGCAGGAGGGAGGGCGTCGACAGAGGCAGCAGATGGGGATGGTGATGAAGGGCAGGGATCCCCCTGCCGCTGGTGCGGCGTGAGTGGCCCACTCTCCCTATCTCACTGTGCCTGTCTGTGTGTCTCTTAATCTGCATCAACCTCCCCATCCCGTGGACCTGCCCGCCTACCTAGCATCCCCTGCCTGCTCTGCCCGCCAGCTTGCGCGCTCTGCCTGCCTGCCCGCCTGCGCGTCTGCATGCTCTGCCTATCTATAATCTGCCTGCCTGCCTGCCTGCCTGCCCCGTGCCTGCATACTCTGCCTGCCTACATGCCTGCCTTCCTATTGGTCGCGTTTGGCAGTCTTCCGGTCTGCCTGTGTGTCAGTCAGTGGCCGCAGTCTCCCGGAGCTTGCGCTCTTCACACGGTGTGTACGGCATGTGGGCAGTTGAGGCAGATTGAGTAAGCCATCAAGGGAGGAACTGCCTTCTGCAGCAGGGGAAATATGTTGTTGTCAGAAGCCCATGTGTCGTGTGTGTGTGTGTGTGTGTGTGCGCGTGTGAGTGTGTGGAGGATTGCGGTTGGGAAAGGCCAAGAACGAGAAGGACTAGCTGCTGCTTACTGCCTGTCTGATAAAGCATTGGTAGGACCTAAACTTGACTAAGTACCCTCGCACCTTTCTTCCCAGGTGCGCTCTCCTTCCCTGCCCGGAGGAGACAGAGCTTGGCACTGCTGGCATTGCGCTAACGCGCGGTGTTTCCTGGCTACTTCTTTTTACTGCTTGACATATAATTACCGCTGCGGCGCAGCTTGGACAGGCACTCATCTTTCTCAATGTTCTTTTTCTCTCCTTTTTCCTTTCGCTAATCTGCCTTTCCCCTCCTCTCTCTCTCTCCGCTCTCCTCTGCTCTCCTCTCCCCATTTGTCTCTTCTTTCTTCTTCTCTCCCCTTTCCTCTTCTTTCTCCACTCCTTTGCCCTCTCCTCTCCTCTCTCCCTTCTCCTCTTCCCTCCTTTCTCCTTTCCCCTCTCCTCTTTCGTTCCCTTCTTTTTCTTGCAGTACAAGTTTCCAGGTGGCGCGCTGCTGGCATACCAAGTGTCGGCAGACAAGAATCATGCATTCCTCCAAGTGAAGGTGACCCGTGCCCGAGTCAGGGGGAAGATGGCGGACGTGATGAATATGGCGAATGATCCGCGTGTGGCAAACACGCTTGCTGAATTCTGGGGCCTGGGAGTCTGCAGGGGGGGGGCGGTGCCCACAGAGGGGGAGCTTACGCCGCAGCAGGTAAACTAAGTACTGGTTCCTGTCAAAAAACATTAGAAATATATATCTTCATGCATGCACACTGTACGTGCGAGGGGAGAATAGTGCGTCTGCTCATGAGTCCTGCACTGGTAGAGAGGAGTTCTGTCTGAACTTTTCAGTGTTGAGTTCATACGCTATGCACACAGCGTTTGGAAGGAATTTGTGTATGCCCTGCGTGCGCTGATGAGTGATTGGCAAGTGTACAAGCGATGCGCGAGCGTGCGCACGTGTGTGCGTGTGCGTGCAGACGCGCGCAGACGTCAGCGGGCGATAGCATACCTGTGTGCGCGCGCGCATGCTGTGTGAGCGCCTGATTGGTCCCCCTTTGGCCAGCTATCTGGATAGCTACTGGGCCCTAGCGGGCTCCCCCCTTGGGTCCCCTGTCTGGCTCCCCTGTGTGGCTGCCCTATTCTTGGCCCACCCCCCACCTTTTCTGTGCCCTCGCCCCTCTTCTCACTAACTTCTTACGATCGCCATGCCCCTCTGCGCCCATGTATTTCACCCCCTCTCCCCCCCACCACCACCGCCTCTCCCCCTCTCCCCNCCCGCCTGCCACCAGCCTGGTGCTGCCTCCTGTACCTCCTTCTCCTCCTCCACGCCTTTCCCCAACCCCTGGGCCCTACCTGCCGCTGCCCATGCTCCCACCCGCCACCCCTGCCTGCCCTCCCACTCCCTCGCTGCCGCCTTCGCCTCCGGCTCTCCCCTTGGCCCCGCTCCCTTTCTGCTCCTTTATGGGCCCCTACAACACTCCGGCAGGCGTCAGATGTATTTGAGAAGGCCAAAAGCGTGGGGAGTCTGAAGAATTTCCCGCAGCTCACACGCGGGGGCCACGAGTACCTGCTGACAAGGCTGTCCATTACGCCGCCCTCGCTCCGCGACGGCGGCCGCAGCGATGCCATGGTGGCGCGCCAGGTGTGCACCTCTCAGAGCAGCAACATTTCCCCCCCCCTGTCTTCTCAAAATATGGAGATACGCGCCAGGTGTCTTTGCTTGAGCTGCGTTAGGTCTGCTTGCACCAGGTGTGTGCCACCTTCCGATTTTGAAGTCTGAAGATCCTCCAACTTTGTGCCAAGTGTGCTTTTAATTTCACGAGTCACGGTATACTGCGTGCCAGGTGTGTCCCTCTCTCTGAACGTGCCCCCCCCCAAAAAAAAAAAAACACTTCTTCCATCCCCCAATTGTGCCAGGTGTAAGACTCGTAGAGATTGGAACTTGGGACAAGTGGAAGAGCTTGTGATGGAACCTGATGGATTAGGTCACTTGCATGCATGTGTGTGTAGCAAATTTCCTACACATATGTGTTGTCTCACCATTGATATTGGAAGAGAAGGACCTGTAACTGGGAAGAGGTTGGTACAAACTCAGGGACAGCCACACCCAAGAAATTGANGGGGGGTGTAATTGGGGGGGGTGGTGGGGACACACGCCCTTATGCTTCTTGCAGGACGAGACAACAAAGCGTTGCCAGCGCGTGCTGAACCTGAACAGGAGGCTGCACCGGATGCTGAGCCGAAGCGACGGGAGGAAGCACGCCGCATACTTTGACACCTGGCGCGAGCTCCAGGCGGCGTACAATGCCTACTTGTCTTCCTTCGAGGTGCGCCTGAAGCCGCCACCCCAGCAGCGCGCTCGGCCCAGGCGCCAGCTGGCGGCGCGAGCCCGCCGAGCCCGCCTGCCGCCGCCGCCGCCGCAGCAGCAGCGGCAGCGGGGACAGCAGGACCCGCAGGAGGAGGACGAGGGGCCGACAGGTGTCGACGCTTGCATCGACGGAGGTTCCGGAGGAGGCCAAGTGGCCAAAGAGCAGCGCGAGGCCGAGACCAAGGCTCCAGCTGGCAAGGGCCGCGTGAGGAGCGCGCTGTCAAAGCGCACAAGCTTGTGTGCGCGTGCTGTCACTAGCCCCGACCCCGACCTGGACATGGGGGAGGTCGGGGTGCCGCAAAATGTCGCAAGGGCGCTCCCGCTTCGGGTTCCCCTGACCCCCTATAACGTGGAATTCCTCCGCAGCTGCCTCCTGAACGGCCCCGACCCCGCGCCGTCAGAGGTCGGCGCTCGACACTTCGCCCGCCGGCCCCAGCAGCCCGAGAGTGACGGAGGCGGGAAAAACGGGGGCCAGCGACGGCAGCAGCAGCAGCAGCAGGAGGAGAAGGAGGAGGAGGAGGTGGTGGATCTCCAGGTGGTGAAGAACGGCTTTGACGGCGACATAGAGGGGGTGCTTTGGGTGGAGCGCCACTTGATGGACGGGGACCTGGTGGTGATGAACCGGCCCCCCACCCTGGAACACAATCTGATGGCGCACAGGGCGCGCGTGCTGCCCATCCCCACGCTCGCGCTCAACCCGCAGGCCTGCCGCGCGTACCAGGCGGACTTCGACGGCGACGCGATGCATCTCTTTGTGGCGCAGGTGGGCCGGTGCAGTTGCATGCTCTCTCTCTCTCTCTCCCCCTCTCTCCTTCTCCCTCTCCTCTCTTTCTCTCCCTCCCTCACTCCCTCTCTCGTCTCTAGCCCCATGTAATGACACCTGTCAAGCTCTTCACTGCCGACGTCTCATGCAGGTGGGTACTAGGCAGGTGCTCTTGCCGGCTGAGGGCTCTCACTGCCCCTCTACTCAAGGCCGCTAATTGTGACCAAAAAGTTGCGCTCGATCAATCGTAGCATCATGCTCCTCATTCCAGCGCTGGCGGGTCCAGGCAGGGGTAGGTTTCTCTCCCTCTCTCTCTTCAACAACGTCTCTCCATTTAACGTGTGACATCTCCACCCTTAACGACATCTCGCTGCGTTGCTCACTCGTTGCTGCGCCGTTCACCTCCACAACGGCGCAGGCGGCATGCGGCCCAGATTGGTCGCAGGCTCTCTCCTTCTCAGATCTCTCCTGCTCTCTCCTCAATGACATCTCGCGCTCTCCTCGCAATGGCGCCCCACTGCAGCATCCCTCAGGCGCTGCACTATGTGCCCTGTCTACTCGCGCCGTCCCTCGTCCACGCAGTCGCAGCCCATAGCCTTGACGGCAATGCCTTGACAGCCTTGACGGCAGCTCAACAGCAGTAGCGCCGCGGACCAGAAAGCATTGACTGCCGCCAATTCAGTGCATGATGTGTATGCGTCTGTTTTGACAAGGCCTCTTTTCTGGCTAATGTCAAACAGCAGCCTTTCCCCCCCTCTTCCCCCGCAGAGATCAAATGTGGTGGGCTCTGGCTTGTATGATGCCTTGTGGTCATCGTGACCGCCTGTAGAATAAGGCTTAAGCATGTATGGTGCTGGCATTCCAAGGACCGTTGGAAGTTATTGATGACATCTCCTGCTGTTGGCTTGATGGCTTGGGCATGCCCGCTCGCCGCCCGCCGCCCACAGACGCAAGAGGAGAGGGCTGAGCTGGCGTATCTGATGGCCGTGGAGCACCACACGCTCGCCAACGTTGGATCCGCATCAGACGGCTTGGAGGGGCGCCAGGTGGCAGTCATGCCCTTCTGCGGGGACGCCCTCGTGGGCCTGCACCTCCTTCTCTCCTCCCGCCGCACCTTCTCCCACGAAGAGGCCAGCCAGCTGGCACTTGCCGCGGGCCCCGGCGCCACCCGGGCTTGCCAGCTGGCACTCACTCTGTGCGCCAGACAGGCGGATTGGGACGGTAAGCTGAACACTGCCGGCGCCCGCCCTGTTGCCGCTGACCAAAACCTGGGCCCGTGCGCCGACGGGGTCGCTGACAGAGACGGGGGGGGCACCGATGCTGATATGGACACTGCTGACGAGAGCAACGCTGACGTGGACAACGGCTTCAGAGTCCAAGAGGATCATGTAAAAGACGGAGCATGCCCAAATAAGGAGAGGACAAAGAAGAGGTGGACGGGGGCGGAGATCTTCAGCCTGCTCCTGCCTCCCGACCTCTGCACGGGCATCGCATGCCGCTGCCAGGTGGCATCTGGGCGGCCGCCTGTGGGCGGCGTGGCCATCTGCCAAGGAAAGCTGCTAAGTCTCCATGAGGCGCAGGAGCAGCAGGCACGGGCTTGGCAGCAGCAGAAGGGCCAGGGAAAGGGCCAGCAGCAGGAGCAGGGGCGGAAAAGTAGCTCAGAAAACGTGCAGCCCCCCCGCCGAAGGTACGACTGGCTGCCGTCTGATCTCCACGTGGCGATTGGCCGAGCGCACAGCCCCGCCGCTGTCGCCGCCTTCTCCACCCACGGCCAGCGCCTGGGCGTCGCCGTTCTCTCCGCCCTTGGCCTCAGCATCGGGCCGGACGACCTGCGCCTCTCTCCCCAGCAGAGGATGCGCCTGCTGGCCCTGACCCTGGCCCAGCCCCCGGCCCAGGGGGGGAGAGTCGTTGGGGGGAGGGGCGTCGGCAACCCAGGTGAAGTTTCAGAGAGGGTTGCGGGGGTCCTGAGCGGAAGCGGTGCTGCTGCGGGTGCAGACAGGGCTGGGCGTGAGCTCGGGGGGGGGGAATACTCTGGGGGGAGCCCCAGTGTGCTCCCAACCCTGCTTGACGTGGGCATGCAGAAGGTCACGCTGAAGACCATCCTGCAGATGAGCGTGCAGCTGGCGCCCCCGGCAGCGGCACAGCTAGCGCCCCCGACAGCGGCACATGTGGCGCCCTCAACGCTAGCACACGTGGCGCCCTCGACGCCAGCGCAGCAGGCGCCCGCGAGGAAATGGCTGGCGCCCTCTGCGGCAGCCCGGCGGACGGTCCCGACATCGACACCGCTGGCGCCCCGGGCGGCGGCACAGCTGGCGGCCCCGCCAGCTGGCAGCTGCGACTGCCGCGGCGGGGGCAGTCTGCTGGGGGGGCTGTCGGCGCGGGAGTTCTTTGAGACGGCGAAGAGCGAGCAAGCCGACGCGACGGCGGAAGCTATGGCTTGGCCCGACCCCAACAAGCTTGGAAGAAACCTTAGCCTGGCGCTGGCCGACGTGTGCCTCGAGTACGACGGCTCCGCTCGCACGCGCTGCCTTGGCGCGCGCCTTATAGGGTTCCGCTACGGGGCCCCGGGGCTGCCCATGGCCGAAGCCAACGCAGGCGGCGGTGCCGGTGCTGGTTCTGGTGCTGCTGCTGATTTCGCCCGGGAGGAGGAGAACGACGAGGACCGGAGGAGCAGGTATGGGAAGGGGAAGAGTATGGGGAAGATTCGTCCAAGCTGGGGAAAGGACACGTGGGGGGGCGTGAGAGATTGCGAGGGGGAGGCAGAGGGCAAGGGGAGTGGGCGCCGGAGCGGGAGGGGGAGCAGGAGCGTGACCAGAAAAGAGAGCGAGAGCGAAAGCGAGAGTGAGAGTGAGAGCTGGGGGGGGGGCTGCCATGGCCGCTGGGAGGGAGCTGACGTGGCGCCAAAGATGCCAGGTGGCGCGGAGCCGGGGGAGCCCGTGGGGAGCGGAGCGGCGCAGGCGGTGCAGGCCGCGGCGTACGAGATGCTGGAGAATGGACAGCTGGCGAGCCTGCGGCGCCTGGAGGTGCCGTTCTCCAGCTGGCCTACTTCACGCATGCTCCTATTGTCAGAATCATTTGTTTTGTTGAAAATTTCCATCTTTGTTATCTACTGCTGTGGAGTTTTCTTCACATCTGCAACCTGCTACTGCTGCTGCTGCTGCTGGCTGTGCTTGGTGTGTTTATTGTGGAAGCTTTGATGCAGGCACGTGTAGAGGCTTATATTTTCCATATGTATATGCACAAACATACACCCGTACAAATTGGAGCTCATCAGGCCGCACCGCTTGCTCTTTGCTCTGTCATCGCCTCTGCGGACACAGACGACGCTGGTGCCCCCGCAGACAACGGCCGGCGGCGCCGCCCGCCGCAAGTGCACGTGGACTCTCTTCCCCGCCAGAGGGCGCCCCCAGGCTGTCCCTGAAGTGCTGGGACGGCTGATGCCGCTGCCGCTCCGCGACCTTGTCTCCTCCACCTCCGTCTGGTATGCATGCAGCAGTGGCCGCGCGCGCGCGTGTGTATGTGTATGTGTGTGCACGCACCTGCGCGCGTGTGTGCATGTGTGTGTGTGTGTGTGTGTGTGTGTGCACGCATGTGTGCAGGAGTAGCAGTGGCCCTCTGTGTGTGCGCGTGCTAGTGCCCTCCACCTCTTTCGGGTGTGCTTACAGCAGTGGCCGTGTGCCTGTGTGTGTGGTTCTGTACGTGTATTCATGTGTATGAAAAGTGAATGCGTGTAGCATACATAATGTGGATATATACATATATATATATATATGTAACTTTTATGTGTATCTAAATAAAAATATAAACATATGTATGTATGTATGTATATGTCTGTATAGTTATTCACAATATGCAGCAACAAGCCTTAGTCTCCAAGTTTTGAGAAGATTGATCGAGGGTAACCCTAAACCCTATCCGCCAATAACGGGCCCACATGGTACTTGACGAACAGAAACAACAAAGAGCAAACCACAACAACCACAACAACGACAACAACAACGACTTCGGCAAAGTAATTGAGAACGTTCGACCCGCTGAGGTTTCACTTTTCTTGGCCTTCATCTCAGTTGTGGGTTGCTGCGGTGTCGCTAAGTCAGGCTGTGATATGGAAAGGCGGGAGATGGCGGGGGATGTGTGTTTGTTGGCGGAAAGCAGGTTTGAAGCAGCAAAGGGCACCCGCGAGGAGGGCAGGTCCCTATGGGTGGGACACATTCATCTGTCTCAGGTATGTCTCAGGCTCATCTCAGGTATGTCTTGGGTGTGTCCCTGGTATGTTCCAGGAATATCTTCAGTGAATTATGTATCTGGGTACCTGAAGGTTTGTACAAGTTTGAAAGTTTGTAAAAAACACGTAAAATGGTATGTACTTCTGCGTATAGACACACATGTGGTGGGGGTCACTGCTGAGCTGCTGTGTGTGGGTGAAAGAAGAACAGACAGGGAGCAAGCAGGAGAGGAGTCTCTCCCTCCCCCTCCCCCTCCCGCCCTCCTCCTCCTCCTGAATTTAGTTCCTTCCTGCTTCCCCAGTCCATCTCTCCCTCTCTTTCTCTCTCTCTCGCAATGACACCTGTTGCTCTCGTGTGTGCAGGCCTTGCTGGCGGACGCCATCCGCAAGGGACAGGTGGCATCTCTCGCTGCCATCGCCGTCACCATCAGCCGCACCTTCCTTGGTCTGAAAGGAGACAATGGCAGCCAATCAGACGCCTGCAAGGTTTCGATTGGCTGCAGGTACGTCGCCACCTGAAGCCACCTGGCAGATTGGGGATCCCAACCCACAGACCCTCAGCCAACCACTCTTGAGTCCCGAACCTGCTCCCAGACCTTCCCTCTGATCTACTGAGCAATATAAGAGCCTAGTGAGGGACATACTTGTGACCTTACAACAAGACCTCAAGAACGCTCCCGGGCCTCTCTCCGACCTCTTCCGGGCCTCTCCCAAACCTCTCTCCCACCCCACCAGGGGCTTTCCTCTGCAACAGCAATCACAGCCCTCGTTTTCGCGCACGCGTGCGCGCGCGCGCTCTATGCAGTGGCCCCGGCCAGCTCTTCGCCTGCTCTGCACTCCGTGCCCTCTTTCAGCGTCTCTTGCTCTTCCCGAGCCCCGCCGAATACGTTCCCTACGAGGGGCCCTCACACCGCAATGCTCATCCTGACTTCCAACATCCCACACTGAAGCCCAACCCTCAATCCTCCACCTCAGCTCTTCCGACTTCCACTACTCTAGCCAATCCCCCCCATCCCTCCCCCCTCTCCCCTCCTC
>WELA01009371.1:35015-52651 GCA_009602735.1 Mesotaenium endlicherianum | reverse complement strand
GGGGGGGGTAAGCGAGCAGCTTGCGTGCGTGCAAGCGTACGAGCGTGCTTGTGTGCGTGTGCGTGCGCGTGCGCGTGCTACGCCTGCGTGTGTGCGTGCATGTGTGCGAGCCTCCAAGCACGCGTGTGTGTCTCCAGAACTCTCTGTTGGTGAAACGTGCACAATAAACGTGCGCACAAGGTGCCACTCTGGCGCGCCGCCCCTGAATGTGAACGCATGCACACAAGTGCGATCATACAGACGCCCACGCCCACGCGCGCGCGCGCGCGTGCACGCACTCTATACGCACGTCGCATGCTCACGCGCAGGCGTATAAAACAAGACAAAGGAGTATGGTGAGCGAGCAGGTACACACCCGCCCACCCACCCACGCACACGCACACGCACAAACACAAGACGCGCGCGCTCACCCAAACACGCACGCGTGCACGCTCACTTTCTCTCACGCACGCACACATACACCCATGCTTGCACGCTTGCACGCACGTACGCGCACAAGGATGCACGCCCTCTGTGGGTAGCCCTCACACGGGAGCTTGCCGGAGGAGAGCGAGAGGCACAAAATGAGCGCACCGGCAACAAACGTCTCCAGGGCCTCCACCCGTGCATGCGCTGCCTTCACTCTCGCCACCTGTCGCACACACAGAGAGCATCTTGCTGTCACGCGGCACAAGAAAAATGCTCCGGAAGATTGTTGCATCCCAAGCTGACCACCAGAGACTAGAGGCCACCACAACTAGAGGCTATCAGAGACTAGAGGCTAGCCACACGCTCTCAGATACGAGCGAGCGATGTTCCCCCAAGAGAAAGAAAGGGGAAAATGTAGACCCAGAGGGAGGTGAACAGAAACTCAGAAGGGCAAGAAGAGATAAAAAGCACAAGCAGTGGCGCTGCCGCTGCCAGGCAGACGGGCTGTATCCAGATGCTTTTGTTTCGTCCGGCGTCGAGATGCAGCACACGCGCAGGCGCAGGCGCCTCAGTTTTTCCTCGGTCTGGTGCAAACATATGAACTGGGGGGGGGCGTCCGCGCTCCATTCTTCGACTCGAGACGTCCAGAGGTCCAGGGGTCCAAAGAAGCAGGCTCAGGCTGTTTTGGATTGGGCCCAGAGCTGGCGTTTTGAAGCTTTCGGTTTTGGGTTCGGGGTTTCAAGTTTTTCGTTTTGGGTTTGGGGCCGGTTTAGAATCAGGTCTTGATGTTAGGGTTAAGGTATACATGGTGCTTGGAGGGCTTGCTGGGCTGCTGACTTGACTGGGGCCCTTGTCCTAGGGCTGGGACTAGGACTGGGAATCATATTTGAGGTTAGGGTTAAGGACTTGCACTGGGTTGGGTCTGACGGTTAGGTCAGGTCTGGTTCTTGGTTTTGGGTTTTACCTCGTGCTCGAGGGCTCGCTGGGCCGCCGCCAGAGCCTTGGCCTGCGAGAGGCTCTCTGCCTGCGCCACACACACGCATGTGCACGCGCGTGCGCACGTGGCCCCCGCCCTCCGCCCGTCGCCCCATCACCCGTCACAGTCACCGGCACGCACGCATTGTCAGCACCACGTGCAGGATGCTGATGATGAGCTATTCTTTCCCCCTCATGGAGTGTCACTTTACCTCTCACCACGCACACAGGGGGTGCACAACATTATTCGCGTCGACGCACGTTCCCACACAACAGTCACCGGCGTGCACGCGCACGCCACCGTCAAAGAGAGAGAAAGCTCGCTTGGCTCGTTGCACTCGTGATTACCTCCAAGGAGGAGAAAGAACCCCGGCTGCAAAACCCTGGCCCTGCGAGCGGTGGCCAGGGCAGGGCCGAGGAGCAGGAGGAGAGGGACGCAAAGGAGGGATAGACTCCAGCCTGGCCCGAGTGATCAAAAGGAGCCCCGAGGCCGAGCTCAAGGGATGGCCATAGGCCCCCCGCCACCAAGGCACGCAGGAGGGTACCCGTGACTGAGGAGCAGCACAGAGTTTCTGGCTGCAGCCGTGCGTGCGTGCATGCGTGCGTGCATGCAGGCGAGCGGGCGGGCGGGCGGGCAGGCGGGGGCGCGCGCGCCGCACGAGCACGCAGGAGAGCACCAGTGAGAGAGGAGCAGCACAGAGTTTCTGGCTGCAGCCGTGCGAAGAGGGGGAGGTTGGCGGGCAGGCGGGCAGGCGGACAGGCGGGCAGGCGCGCGGGCGCGCGCTCCCCTGCGAGAGAGAGCGCGCGCGCGCGTGCGGCGAAGGGAGCAAGGAAGGGGCAGGGGTCCGAGACCTCGAGGCGTTCCTCGCGGGTGTGGGCGCCCGCGCGCGTGCCCGCGTGCGCCGCCTTCTCCTCCGCCGCCGCGCCCATGCCCTCCGCCACGCGCTTGCGCAGCAGCGCAATCTGCGCCGCCCATTCCCGCGCCAGGTCAGCGAGGTCAGCGTGGTCAGCGGGCCATCAATCGTTGCAAGGTTAGGGTTAAGGGTGTCAGGGGCTGCCGGTGTCGAGTGTAAGGGTGCCAACGACGACCGTTGCTGCCGACGGTCGTCGCAGTGACGACATCAGCAGGCGGCAGACGGCCATCGCCAAACATCGGCAGGCCTTGGGAGGCTACTGCTGTGGCATCAGTGGGCCTCAGAGTGCTACAGCTGAGACGTCAGCAGGCCCCAGAAGGCCATTATGCGTGATGTCAGCAGGCGCTGGACGGCCACTGTCGTGACGCCAGCAGGAATTAGGGAAACTCAAGTGCGGCAGCATGGCATGGCTTCTCAGGGCAACATGTGTGGCCCACTAAGCCCTCTCACAAAAGCTGGGCAGCTGAATTTGGGCGAGGGGCGCTCATGCAAGCTGGCCCTCGCATCTGAAAGGTTGGGGAGGGATATACATAAGTGCGTGTGTCTATGCGTGCATGTGTGCACGTGTGTGTGGGCGTGTGAGTGCGTGTGAGTGTGTGTGAGTGTGTGTGTGCACGTGTCTGCGCGTGCTTATGAGTATGTGTGTGGGCGCATGTGTGCACGTGAATGAGTTGCGTGTGTGCACCTGCGGATGCCCATGCATGAGTGCGTAGGTGTGTAAACTTGCGCGCGTGTGTGTGCGACTGTATGTGTGTGTGTATGTATGTGCGTGCGCGTGTGAGAGACCTCGGCCAGCTCCCCACAGTTGTTATAAGGATGGAANGGGGGAGGGAGAGAGAGAGAACAAGAGAGAGAGAGGGGGGGGGGAGGGGAAAAGAGAGAGAGAGAGATGAGCTGACCTTCTTGGCATGCTGCTCCGACGCCTCAGCCATGGCACCCTTCACAGCCTCTCTCTCTATCTCCAGCCTCGCAACGATGACCTGGCGCTCTTTGAGTGTAGCGCGCGCACACTCGAGCGCCGCCTCCTGCTTGGCCACGGCCGCTGCCACCAGGGCCGCCCGCTCCAGCTCAGCGTTCAGCGCCGCCGCCCGCTCTGTCGCCACCCGGAGCTCCTCCCGCTGCCTCTTCTCCTCCGCCTGCTCGCGCTCCTTCTCCGCCTCCTCGTTGGAGGAGGAGCTCTCAGAGCCTGCGCATCAGAAGGCAAAACTGCTGCTTAGTGCTGATTTTTTTATGTGTTGGGACATGTATGTCTACGTTATATATATACATATATATACGTATATATATGTATGTATGTATAACACATATATACATATATATATATATATGTATTATACATACATACATGTGAATATATATATATGCTGCATGAATACAGATATGTCATAGCGCTGCATGCTAAGCATATATGCGTCCAAAAGTAGATCACATATGCTATACGTGTACAATGATGTATGACACATCAGACATGCAAGTATGTCACATATATCATATGTGCATACATATACACAGATATATATATGTATACATATACACATATGTACATATATATGTGCATATATACATATATTTATGCGTCCCAATAGACAGGCCAGGGGCCTAGCTGTGAACACACCCACCTGAGTCTGACGCAGACACATCGCTTTCCTCCGAGCTGCCGCCTTCCTCCTCCTCCTCCTCCTCCTCCTCCTCCCCGTCCTCCTCCACCCCCCCATTGCCCCCGTCGCCCTCACTCTCACTCCAACTCTCCCGCCTCTGCCCCTGCCCCTGCCTTTGCCCTGCAGCAGCCTGCGCGCGGCTGCCAGCTGGAGCAGCATCCTTACCCCCTCGGGCCTCTGTGAGCCGTTGACCTTTGGCTTGCACCTTCAGAGCAGCAGCAGGAGCAGCAGCAGCTGCTGGAGGTGCAAGGGCAGGTGCAGGTGCAGGCGCAGGGTCTTGCGCTCCCGGCTCCCTTTTTGGCACAGGTGCCAGATAGGGGCCTCTGGATCCGGCTCCGGCTCCGGCTCCGGCTCTGGCCCCCGCACTGTAAGTCTCCAGAAGAGAGCCGGCGCTGCCTGACCTGCCCTTCAGGAGCGCGTGCGCGCGCCCGCGCCCCTCCGTCCCCGTCCCCGTCCCCGTCCCCGTCCCGGCGCCTCCACCTGCTGCCCCCCCCCCCGCCCCGGCCCCTACCCCTGCAGAGCCCGCGGCGTCCAGCTCAGCAGCCTTCAGACGCTGCTGGCTGGCGGCCAGCTTCCGCGACAGGTAGGCGTTCAGAAGATCCTCCCCTGACGCCGGCGGATTGGCCCTCTGACGCGTCGCCCCCGCGCCTGCGTCTGCACCTACACCTGCCCCTGCGCCTGCGCCTGCCAGCTCAGCGCCTGTGCCTGTGCCTGCGCCTGCCAACTCAGCGAGCGGTGCCAAGTGTGCATCGGCCTTCTTTCTGGAACTGACGATGCGACCGCCAGCCGCGACGGCGAGCTCTGACAATCCCTCCCAGGCGCCAGCGCCGCCCGCGTTGTCGGCCTCCCTGCCAAGAGGCGCTTCCGGAGTGGCCTGCTGCTGACGGCCTGGAGCTCCGCCAGCAGCAGCAGCAGCAGGAGGAGGAGGAGAAGGAGGAGAAGCAGATGGTGCAGAGTCCACGTGTGCGGAATCCACGTCAGCGGGTGCGGAGCCCACGTCAGCAGGTGCAGAGCCCACGTCAGAGGGTGCAGGGGCTCCAGCAGGAGCTGCTGCACCTTTACTTGCGGCAGCAGCTGCTGCAGGCCTTCCTGTGGCTGCATCTCCGAGTCTAGCAGTAGCTGCACCTGTAGCTGCAGCAGGCCTACCTGTACCCGCACTTGTAGCTGCACCTGTGGCTCCAGCAGGCCTGCTAGTTGCTGTTGGTGCTGCTGCTCTTGCTGCTGGTGGTGCTGCTGGCGACAGTGGCAGTTGTGCTGCTGCTGCTGCTGTCGGTGGTGCTGGCACCGCTGCTGCCGGTGCCGTTGCAGGCGGCGAAGCGAGCGTGTGGGCTTGGGCTCTGCTGCCCCCTGGCGCCGCAGGGTGCGCCCCCTCCCTGGCTCTGGCATCGCGCGCCTCCATCTCCAGACGCCTGCGCTGGCTCTCGCTCCTGAACCTCCTTGCAGCCGCCAGCGCATCCGACGTCCCCCCCCTGCCGGTGCTGCTGGTGCTGCTGGTGCTGCTGGCATTAGCGGTGGAGCTGATGCCGGTCCTGGGGCTTAAAGACGAGGGATTCAGCACGGCACTAGAAGCAGCAGCAGGAGCAGGAGCAGGAGCAGGAGCAGCAGCAGTCGCCCTGGTGGTGGTGCTGCCGGTGGTGCTGCCAGTGCCTGTGCTGGTGCCGGGGATGGAGCTGGGACTTGGGATGGAGGGGCTGAGCTTGGCGGCAGCAGAAGAAGCAGGAGGCGGAGGCTGAGGCCGATGCTGAGGCTGAGGCTGAGAACCTATCAAAGCCCCCCTGGTGGTGGTGGTGGTGGTGGTGGTGCTGGGGGAGAGGCTTGGAGAGGGCGGGCTGAGCTTGGCAGCAGCAGCCGCGGCAGCAGGAGCAGCAGCAGCAGCAGGAGGAGGAGGAGGAGGAGGCTGAGTTCCTTCTAGAGCTCCTCTGTTGCTGGTGCTAGTGCTGGTGCCTGTGCTGGCGTTTGAAGAAGACGGGGTGATGACTCTGGCAGCAGGAGGAGAAGACCGGGGGACAGAGATTTGGGGCGGAGTTGGCCCGCTGGGGGGGGGGGCTAGCCCCGCGTTCGGCCCCACATTCAACCTCACGTTTGACCCCACGTTTGACCTCACGTTTGACCTCGCAGTTGACCTCACGTCTGCCGCCTTGGCTTTATCGGCCACTGCAGCTGGGTCTTCCCTGCTGGCGGTGCTGCCGCTGCTGGCGGTTCCCCCGGTCCTGCTTTTCCCCAATTCTAAGGCAACCCCTGGATCTGAGCCCCCTGCTGATCCGTGTGCCTTGACCAGGGCTTTACTTCCTAGGGTTTTGCTCTCTACGGGATAACCCTCTGAAGAATTGCTGCTGCCGAGACTCTGACGATCTGCACTGACCCTCCGGGTTCCAGTCCCGGGCCTATTGGGCCGGTTGGCTCCTTCTTTGGCAGTAGCTGCCTCGGCTGCTGGGGAAGGGCCGGCTGCGGCAAGAAGGGTAGTCCAGTCAACCCCCCCACTCGGTGCTGCAGCTTTCTCTCTCTCATTCTCTTTCTCCCTCTCAGTCTTGAATCCCGTCTGCCTTTCTTGCCCTGACGCTTTCCCCGTGAAGTTCTTTGAAGAAGGGTACTTTTGGGAGGAGGTTACCGGTCCTGCTTGGCCAGTAGAGGGTCGACTGGTACCAGTTTGACTCTGAAGAGAAGTTGACTGGATTGACTTTTCTGACTTCTTCGACCCCGGGGCATCCTGCCTGCTGGAGGCAGTGGTAGAGTTAGTCAATGCAGGCCCATGTGAAGATTGACTGAGGAAGTTTGAATGCTCTTCCCGAGAGTCGTCAGATTCTGAGTCACTTCCACTGGAGCCGGAGCTCGATGCAGCACTACTCTTCGTCTTCTTCCCTGCTAGTGATATAGAGCCTTTATCCACCTGCCCCATGCAGCCCATAAGAAAAATCGTATAGGTGTGAAACACTTCACACACATCTCAGCCTTCCAATTGATATGACAGGCCAGTGGGTTCAAAGAGTGGACCAGGCAAGACAAATGTGCATATGAATGCAGGGTTACTGCCGATATATATGTGAATGAAGTGACGTTCGTGGGCACAGCTTTGGTACTTGATGAGATAACCATGATGCAGAAGATATTAACAGATGTTATCCAAGTAGCCTTGACTCTAAGCTGCAGGTTAACAAGTTACGATTGCTGCTTAGAAGCTAGATAATAAGCAAATATCCGTCAGTCAATCATTCTAGCTACAAAGCATGTGCATGCGTCTTCAGCAAGATATTTCATATTAACAAAAATTCCTGATTAATACATGCGTATGAAGCTTAGAAAGGCAGAAGTGCTACCAATCACATAGAATAAAGTTCCAACAAATTACAGTCACTTTCCTCTCGTTACGAAACATTTCCGCTCATATAATAAGTCACCTTATTAAGAAAAGTCTCTGCAGCTTTCAAACGAGAGGAGAACCACCCCGCCATTGCAGCATTGAGTAGTCAACCTATGGCTCACGAACCAGCTCCCTTGAAATCTACTAAGTCAGAAAAATCAATCACATTTGAGAACATTCGGCGGCAATGCTTGCTAAGGGACTATTAGTGGCAAGCAGAGACACGCTTCGCACTTCTTATGCAGATTCTCGGTTTTGTCCTATTTTGTGCAGTTTTGATGGGCTTCCTTTTGAAAGTTAATGTTTGAGGCTGTTTGAGGCCATCTGTTGCAATGAGCAGTCTGACGTCATGCCTTCATCACCTGCCTTCGACGTCGGTTATGCCCAGTTATGCCTCAGGTTTGCCTTAGGAACAGCTTAGGAACTCCCGTTGGAGCTGTACGGAAATGATAATACACACCTGAACGCGGCTAAAGGCAAACGTTGACGCGAAGATGCGTCCATTGAAACCAATTGGAGCCTATGTAAGCGATTGTGCACTTGTGAGAGACATCGCTCACTTCAGATGGAACAGTACGGTCAGCAGGGAGCCGACGTCCTGGTTTTCCGACATCTTCAGGCCTTGCATGTCCCATCCTGTGTATACACAACGGTTACATGACGTTGGCGAGACGTCTGTCCGCACGCGTCGACTTCCAGGACGTGCTGCCATCGCAGAGTCACCATGCATGTATGTTAGCTTGGCAATGCTTGGTAGATTTTCTGCCCGCGAGTTGCAGGAAGAGAGAATTTATAGAATTGATAGGTATAGTATCATTTTGACAACATAGTAGGTGTCCGCTGGTCCGCTTGCTTTCAATCACTGGCCCTGCTCTCCTTCTTGTAGAACTTCTGCTACCAAAAGGCTGCACCATGGAGGCTTCAGCTGCAATTTCCGTACCACAGCCCAGGGCGTCAGAATGTGCTGACAGTGAGCAGGTTCGCGCCAAGCTTGTCGCCCTTTCACAATCACCTCCGTCAGACGCAGGAAGCCTATCCAGAAGGATTCCATCCTTGGAAAACATGGAGGAGTACAGGCGGAAGCTTGCTGCAATTTCAAACTACGTCCCTGAGAAGACAACGCCTGAAGTCCGCTGAACGCATTACGGGACCGCTTGTGTAAGATACGTCAGCAATTGAGTGTGAATGGGTACAATAGAAGGAGTTCTGCTAATTGGGTTGCCTCCTTCGTTGGATTCACCTGCAAAGCAAGTTCATGCTAAACAAATAGTAGAAGCAGCATTCTTTTTTGGGCTCAGTTACGAGCGGACAGCTTTCCTCGTGTATATATGTTTCTTAGGCAAACAAGTCCCGTGTAGATATCGTTTCACATTTTAGAGTTTTGAAAGCACTATTGAGTAATGGGGGCATAGTCTTGTTTGGGCTAGAACATGTTCTGACCCACATCAAGGCCAAGGACCTTCTCGGAAGTGCAGTGGAGAAGCTGTATGGAGGTTAGGTTGAAGGACTGGCAATGCTATATCTTTTAGGTAGCTGACAGCGAGGGCATTGATTGCTATTGCTGCCATTCTGTATAAAGTCTTATTTTGGTTCACATGTAGGCACTGCTGCATTTTTTGCAGATAACTACTAATTATGAAATATTTCCCATACAGTCCCCAAGTCTGGTGTGTACTTCGTAGTATCATGATCATAGGTGCCACACTAGGTTCTAAATCAAGGATTTCACATTTTTGTGCGAATTGGCCTGGTCCATGTCTGCGTCTTGGCTTGCACGTGTTTCTTACCATTTACATTCATGCATGGAGATGTACGTGGGGAAAAGCAAAGCACTCGTTGGATAGACTGAATATGAACGTGATGAGCTTGTTGTAAATGGAGTAAGAGATATTGCAATTGTCGCGAAAGTCCATCAGTGAACAGCGATGCAACGACAGCCAACTATGTCACGAGGTTCACAAGTATAATATCTGCCAACTGCTAACCAAGTCTACTACTAAAGTGGGCATAGAATGTTCTGGTAGCGTGTTCCCAGATCAAACCAGATCTAGGGTCGGAAACTAGCTCAGCTTGCAAACTAGGAAGTACAAAGATGAGAGTCAAATCTTCCATTATAAAATGCTGGAAAGCAATCACAGTAGTATGCCAAGAATAATATTCTGGTCCCTGACGAGTGCAGTCCCTGTAATATGATAGTCAGATAGTATGATGGTGGCTCAAGGTCTGCCACAGCTTTAAGCTGCTTTCAATTCCCGCTTTTTGGTCCACCAAGGCAGCCAGCTCTGGCCTGGCAGCTTGCTTTTCAGGAACAGACGAACTGCCGATGCATATGCGTCGTCGCGGACCGACCTGGTGCTCGCCCTCCAATCAAAGTTCTCCACGTCAGCGCGGGCGGCAGTCGCCATCTCGCGCCGCAGCTCAGGGGACGCAATCAGCCTGTTTATCTTCCCCACCGCGTCATCAACGTCGCCAGGAGCAAACAGGAAGCCGGTGACCCCGTCTTGGCTCACGATGTCCGGGATTCCGCCTGCCCTGGCTGCGACAACTGGCACGCCCGAGGCCATGGCTTCCAAGACAACGAAACCCAGGGTCTCGGATTCGGAGGGAGTAATGAAGACGTCTCCGCTGGCGTAGGCTGAGGAGAGGTCGTCGCCCGTCAGCATGCCAGTGAACACCGTGGGGGTGCCTTTGAACATCCTCTCCAGCTCTGGCCTGCACAGCACCTCAGCCCCGACCAGAACTACTTCAGTAAGAAGCCTGAAAATCGCTAGCCTAAACCATGGGATGTGTGTGAATCATTTGGGTCTGCCAACTATATCCTCTGATGTTCAACGACCCATGAACCTAAGAAGGGAAACGTATCTGAGAGGGACCAGTACGGACGGGCCAGTGGTAAACAAGGGAGGGTGCATGAGATTGTGTTCATAGGCCTTGGGCGCTGCACCCTCTACATGCAGCCCTTGGTCGCTGCGGCCTATATGCTGTATAACTTGATACACATCGCATCGCTGCTACACATGGGGTGTGGCTTTGAAAGACTGTGCTACTTACGTAGGCTATGTCACATGCTTTAAGAGCCACAGGTGCATGTCGTGAAGAGCCACAGGTGCATGTCGTGAAGAGAATGGCGATGGGCTTATTAGCAAGCTCCTGCTCACGTTTTTAAATGTTTTGAAAGTTGTGAAAGCAACTAGGTGTACATGTAAAATGTTTGGGGTATCTTCCATGGCACGTTCCTTCCACGGCATGACCGACAATTTGTACAGTCTGGCGTATTCCTCCCCATGACGTACAGGTGGGACAAGCGGCATAGATGTTGATGGACGACTGAGGGGCCTGGTGTGCACAAGCTAGCAAGGTAAGTATGAGGGTGAGGAACGAGCAACAGAGAGGGCTTACCTGAACGGTCCGTCGCCGATAAAGGCAAGTCGAGTGTTGGGCAACTTGTCCATAATCCTGTTCCATGGGGGCAATTCAATGCACCGTGTCAATTCCCTGGGCTAAATACGACTGTGTGGGCTAGCTAATGAGTCATGTGAGTGGACTTGCCAGCAGAATATGACCTATCGTGCTTCCACTTCTTCTAGTGACACACAAAACTGCAGCCTTGCTTTACGAACACAATTCAGGAGCCGTTCCTTTTGCAGCTATTGCTTGCCATATGTACAGGCCAAGGAAGCTGCACAGGCAGCAGGCAACCGCAACGGGTGCAAGGGGTTAAGCGAGACAACGCCACCTCTTTCTTTACCGCCCGTGTCAGCATGCATTGCCAGCCGCATCGGACACGAGGGGGGGGGAGAGCACACTCACTTCCTGAGAACGTCCAAGTTCTTCTCAGCCCCGAGCCGTCCCACGTGCACAATTAGAGGCTTCTCAGGCTCCCCGCCTCTGCGTTTGACAATGGGCAGAGAATCCATACCACGACTTAATTTCTTTCACACGAGAGGCGACGTCTGCCCCAAGGACAAGAAGATGACTCTTCCCAATATAAGAAGCAGCCTGGACTAGCTGGCCCCTCCCCTCCCTTGCGCCCTCATTCTGTCCGCCAAGTCCCACGAGCTACTGAATATTCTGACACTGTAGGCCACTGCAGCATGCGAGGCCAGTATCTGAAGGGTCAACAGGGAGGGAAGAAGCCCCTACACCGAAGTGCAACACAATACTCAGACTGGGGCCTACGTGGTGCCTCCAAGGCAGAGAGGCTTGAGCCGAAACTTGCCGTGTTTCAGAGGTGTAGCAGGATACTTCGAGGCTGAGGACTACAACTGTGTAGCAACTCGCTCTCACCCCCTCCCCTTGAACTACCAACGAATGATCAACCACAACCTAGCAGCCACTAAAGATTGATCTGATCCACCTTGTCCGTCTCCATAAGCCTTGAGCTGACGTGAAACTGGCCTCAATACCTACTGTAAGAAAATATGGTGGTGCATCCATCGTAGGCCTACTCACCCCCACCTGGGCATGGCCTACAATAATTATGCTTCCCCTTCTAAAGCACTAGTTTTCTTCAACATGCCCTAGGCATCGTACTATTTGAGCTGTATGAATTATGTAGACAAGAACCAAACCCAGAACCAAAGATTCTAAGAAGTTCAAGAGCCTGCAGATGGTGACTTCTGATGCTATTTTGGCAGTGCATCCAACGCTTCTGGTCCACTAAAGAGATCAGGGCCTTGCTGGTCTCTGGTAGGACTACATTAAAAACAGAAGCTTGTGATGTCCTTTGTGCAGAAAGTCAGACACCAGCTCTCAACAGTTGAGCACAGTTTTTGGGGCCCTGAGGAGCTTGCTCTAGCTACCACTTTAGAACTAGATCTCAACACGTGCTGTCAGCTCTTTATAAAGTGAAAGCGGTGTGTTGTTTGTCGATGTCTTACACAGGGAACCAATCACTTATGGAGGTAATGGGCTACGAGAGGCTGATGGGAGGGTAATAGGGTATGTGGCCAAGGGGAAGTAGGTGCGTACGAAAGCTTAAAACGCCATTCGTCACTCTTGAAGCGTGGGTTGAAGCCCTCAGAGTCCACACCCTTGCGCCACACGCGGATGGCCTCGGCTGCAGCACAAGGCAGCATCAAACATGAACCCTCAGCAATAAATTGAGGTTTCACAACATGCTCCGTTACCATTCGATGACCCAAAATATGTTGCTGGCATGAGGAAGTCCTGTAGTATGGTATTCTCTGTGAGAGTTAATTGTGTAAACCTCATTATTGTCTCCTCACTGTCCTTGCTTGCCCCAGCTTCATATCTGCTTGACAAAAAGCTCAGAGTTTGAACAATGTTGCACTACGGAACTACATAGAATGACGGACAATCATGGGGCAAAAATATGCAGAAGCTTCTACATGAGTGTCAGTCCTTCCCCCGGGGGAACATGCTTTCCACCTTTCTTCAATCACGTATGATTCTGACGTGCACTATATATGCATACTAGAGCACTAGCGACATAGCCATTTCCTAATAATGGCTCACAGAAGCTTCTCAACAAGGTAGAAGAACTAAAGGTAACAGCTGAGTGCAACTATATCTCCTAATGCCAGAAACATTTTCTTGCCATAAGTTCTGTTGTCAACATCCTTTTCCCAGTTGAAATGAAAAACCTGAATTGCACTTGCTAGCTTGCAAGATAGTATAAGCAAGACCCACCAATGCATATGTAAGCAAGTCCCACAGTCCTTTCGCTATTTGATTAACAGGGTTATCGACTCTCAATATTAAACGAGTACCTCATGATAGCAACGAGGAGTAATTCTAGTCCAAGAGGGGATTCAGTTTCATACCTGCAGCACAGCCATGCTCGTAAAGCTCCTTCCCCAATACATGGGATGTCACCAGTGTTATGTCTGCTGCTCGATGCAGGAATTCTGTCCACAACCAATACGGAATCAAACATGTGAAAAAAAACCTCACTCCACCATCTTGAAGCATATATGAGTCATAGGGTCAATGAGGTGCTCACTACACTTACAGCGGGACCTGAAGGTGGAACTATGCTTCCCAATACTAACCCCACATGAGGCTTTTGCAACATACAAAGAGAGCCTGGTGCTCACAACTGAAAGACTTGCCCCCCAACTCAGCTTGGTCACTGTCATGAGAGCTTAGCGAAGGAACTTACGTATCACCCACCACATTGGCGTCGCAAGGAAAGCAAATGTGTACTTGGGAATGTACCTGCCAGTGAACGGACCACCATGTTAGCACACAGTTGCAGCTCGACGAAATTAGCACCTGTGTATATGAAGAACCAGCTGAGACATTGGTAGCCTTTAACAGATAATGTGGCAAACTGGAGTGCCCGATAACCAGCTAAGGTGAGCCTCACGGACAGAGCTACACATCTTATGCCACAAGGAGCATTAAGCCTAAAAACTTTCCAGGATAAGGTGTTAAAAGTACAGACCAGTATCTACTCAAGACAGCACTTCCCACTCCTTATCTTTGCACACGCCTGTTTCCCTTGTACCTTAACCAGCTGTCCCAAAACTGATGGCCTTCCAGCTGAACCATTTTCAAAGTGCACTACTTATAATTCCTCTAGTCCAAGTATAAATACCAAAATTTGGCAGCATTAATAATGGTGAGACGGTCTTCGAACTAAAAACTAAGAAATCATTAAGCCTGCACAATATGGCGTACAAATGTTGGACCTTCATGCAGCATATGCTTATGGACAGCTGACTCAGTCCTGGATTTGGGGAAAACATTGAAACTTACACAGGAACGTGAGTGTGATATGAGAAGATCAGAGGTAAACTCAGAAGCTTCGCGATGATGAGGGCACCAAAGCACTGCAAAGAAAGTTTGTATTGCACACAGGATTATAAATTTTGCAAGACAAAAGTAGCATTCTCTATGACTTATCATACATCAGCTGCTCTAATATGGCTGTGCAGATATTAATAGAAAATCAACAGGTAATGAGGGTGCCATTCCCTGCATATAACTTAGCCTATTTTGGTATCCTGAACATGTGAAAGATATGTTACTTGCTTGCGGTGCACAATGGACCACTATTAGTACTCACCATAATGCCTGGAGAAGAGCAATGCACCAAGTCAGGCTTGAAATCTCGAACTTCTTTGATGATGCGAGGACTTAAAGCCAGTGAGAGGGGAAGGGTCGCATACCAGGGGCAAGGAAAGCTGCGTTACCACCAAACCCCTCAACACACTTCAGGGAGCCACAGAAGCACAAAGCAATGAAATGGAAGAAGAATACCTTGACATAATTTGATGAACTTGGAAATAACCAAAGGTCAACTGATCATAAGCCGTGTTTTCTCTAGTCTTATCCAAGTACTTTTCTGGAATATGCAACAGAACGTGGAGATAAAGCTGGTTGCAAGAAGGCTTACCTCCATGAAGGAATGACCTTTGCACCATAGAACTCCTTGGGAACTCCTTTATGAGTTGTGATAACAAGGACCTGAAATTATCAAGGATTTCAAGGGAAAGTGAACCACTTTAAAAACACAAAACCCATAGCACTACTACCTGACAACTTGGCAACCTGATAATAAACTTGTTTTCTTTCCTCCCTTAACAACTATAAACCGCACAACAGCAGCAGGTCCAACTGCATGCATTTGCAAATGTGGAGGTAGTATACAAAGAGACGCACCTCATCTCCACCTTCTCGAAGATAGCGGATAAAATTTTGGAATCGGTTCTTGTAGCCACAGACGTAACTGAGTGCAGACAAATCAACAACCCGTGGCCTTTAATAGTTGAGCATTATATGGACCAATAAGTCTTGGAGAAAGAGAATGCCGTCGGGTGAGGGGTAATTAGCAATGCACCTACTCCCTGACTCAAAATACTTCGACTGGTTGCTCATATATAAAATCCCAGCGTACCAACGTAGACTTTGAAGATAAACAATCTGTACACTAAGCCAGACTTATTCGAGCACACAGGTCAAGAAAAAGGATGACGAAAGTACTTACGCAAATGGTGAGGGCTCCACAAAAAGAGCTATTCTCCGCGGTTTCTTTGACCATTCTTTATTGAAGTCCTCGTCAGGAAGCAAGGGGGATGGCTCATTCGCCGTAGATTGCATTGCTGGTGCTTCTTGCGATGCTTTCGTCAGTAAGAACTTCTTCCTATGACCACTTTGACCTCCAAGTAAATTTATGCTTAAGCTAGAATAACTCTTGTTTCGCGAAGAAAACAATCTGCTGCTGCTTCCAAGAGTGATGCCGTCTCTCTGGAGCTTTACAGTGCTTTTGGCGCTCCGATCACTGGCTGAGCTTTGTTGGAAAGAGGTTGTAGGTGACAGAGAACACCCTGCCACTGCATGCATTGATCCTAAAGCAGACGCCATATGCTAAAAAAGTAGGTCCCTTGAAAATAAAAGACCCTCTTGGCCAGTCGTGCGGCTCAGCTTGTGTACAATAAAGCACATAAGTATGAAGTAGAATATGTTTTGGGTAAACAAAAAGCCGAGCAGAGCGAATATATCTCAAAGAACAGGACAGAGATGGACAGTCACGCGAGTATGAAAGAAACTTCCGCAACACATGAGGGTGTTTAAATAGCGGATAGTGTGTTAGAATTGTCTCCGTGAAACATAGAGCCACTGTAGAGTAGTGCTATGGGTGTTTCTTTCAAAGAGACCTGTGGGTGCCTGTAGAAGACGTTGAATTTGAACGTCGCATAGGAACTCAGCTCCTTGTTCAGACCACTTCAGACGTCCAAGTGTGTACATTATTTCAGAGCACGGGCAGTAGCACAATAAATAGACCATTAAAAATACAAGACGAATATGTCTCTATAACACATCGCTTGCGTAGCATATACAAATATTGGTAAGAAACAAACTTCTGTCACAAACCTTCCCATTTGATTCAAACTAGTTTGAAGAGGACCCGGGACTTCGCATGGTATCTCGCGCGAATTGCTGGAACCGGAAGACGACCATATGCAGAGAATGCCGGTTTATTCTACTGTGTGGATCAGCTGGATCTTTTTGACCATTTTCGACCAAGAAGGATGAGGATTCGGGAAGCTGCCTGCAGCTGCCAGCTAGATCCACTTCGACATGGATATTCCAGGAATCTTAGAAACCACGTGTCAAAGCATTATGGTGGTCAAGGAAGTGCGAACTTCGAAGAAGCCGACTTTGTGCAACTTTTCGGGTTGAAATGTCAACGGTTGAATAAATGAAAGGCACCAAAACAAGCCAGGACGGTTTGTGAGATTTGTCTAAATCGGATTTTGAACCTATAGTCCATCTATAGACAAAGGAAAACAAGTAATATGGGCAACAAATTGGAAGCAATTTGAAGGACTCCATATATATAGCTCATATATAGAGTCAATTTTGAAAGTGTCGATGGCTCGAAGGCGACAGCAATCCTAACCAGCGGCCTCAACGCGGCTAGATGGCCAGAGGTGACAGCTTGTGGGCCCAAACTGGCCTTAAACTAGTCATCCTTTATTATAATTAACCAGCACTAGCCACCTTGAAATTTTTAGATTTTGCGTACGTCCTACGCCTAGATGTGCATTTCGTCAAATAGTGTCGTCTGCGAGCCGCTAGTGTCGAGTGGAGTGGAGTGGAGTCTCTCCTCGGCTGCACGCGAGCCAACTTAACTAGAAATCATCCATCCCGCCTGACGAGAATAATACGTGCTTTCAAGACGTCACCTTACCCTTTATCGCGCAAGGAGCACTTGAGCTGCATCTATATGAAGCTTGAGGAGTGAAATTCATGCAACGTTCAAAAATGGCATACAATTGTCTTAAGTCTTGACTAAACCTGAAGCTACGGACCCCGTACATATATCGCTACATTTGTCACTGTATTTCACTGACTAACCAGACACCAGGGCCCAACGGACCTCGAAGGTTTCTCACTACTCACGTATATACAACCTACAGCGTAAAATCTCGACTCCGCTAGAAATTCCTTCGTGCACTGCCTGCCACATACTACCCCTTGTCATGTTCTGATCTCAATCGTATCGTCACATATGTACAACTTCCAACAGTTTGTTCCCTTCTATCACAAACAGCTTGAAAGCATCTCCAACGAACGCATGGCGCCTCAAATGTACTCTAACAAATGCATGGCTGGCTGCTGACGCTTCCAGGGGACCACCTCAGCTGGCCACAAATGCCCCCTTTCAAAGAGCCCTGAGCCCTGACCTTCGATAGACTTATCTCTCATCCTTCAATGAGCTCCCACCTCTCTCACTATGATGCACCAGGGCATCCTCTGAGCTCGCCATCTGGCGTCCTCTCCTCACTATCTTTGGCAGACTTGGTCTTGCAAGGGCAACAGAAAGACAACCCCCGGCGGGGAAGGGGGGGG
>WELA01009371.1:11052-21762 GCA_009602735.1 Mesotaenium endlicherianum | reverse complement strand
AACTCGAGAGCAATGCCTAGCATATGTACATGGAATGAGTTTACTGTTCAACGGTCAGTGCGATGGCACCGCCTACCCGGGAGTTAACCACGTTGGTAGGACCTCGGTTAACCAAATCCACCGCCATCTCCCATCATCCCGAATAGCCATCCATCATGGGGATGTCATCTGGCCATTCATCTAGCATGTCGTATTTAGATGCATATCAAGGCAGTTCGCTGCTACCGAGCACGGATTTCAGCTGGCTGTCAAAGAATGTGTCAGCAAGCTGACTTAAGTTGACTTCAGCCTGCTGCTTTCGGCCGAGTCATTAAACTGATAATTATGTAGAGTCCAGCAGACTGATTATTAAGTAAAGTTCAGCAGGCTGAACTTAATTAACTATTAGATTTAAATGAATATTATATCCACTAATATACTGATTCATTACAATCCCTCCAACTTAACTTGTTGTCGCCTCGACAACATTAAACTGCAGAAATTTTAAATAAGGGAGCTGAACCTGACCAGCCTCCCTTACTGACTGCCTCTTCAGCGTGTCACCTTAAGGGGTTGTTCCTGGGGCTTCAGGGTGAGGAGACGGGGAGCTGGACCTAGATCTGGACAGCCCTCTAGGTCTGTCAGCTGGCCTTCTAAAGAACCCTGTTTGCTCTAAAGTTGGCCCTCGAGGAGAACGGAGGATGGTGGCCTGCTCTTCAACCACTTGGGTGTTGATTCCCACATAGACAGGCATTCCAGTAGGATGCTGAAATACATTGGCTAGAGGTACATGCCCCTGAGCGGAGGGGGAGGCTGGCATACCTCTGGCCCACCCGCGTGTCCCTCTTCTGGCACCCCTGTCCTCTGGGGATTTCTGTCTGTGTCTGCTGCCCAGTACCGTCAGATCAGCTTCTTCCCCTGCTTGGGCAGGTGGGCTGGGGGAGCGAGCGCGGGGTCCAGTTGTCGCCATAACGGGGATCACATTCCACACACCTGATCGTGGTTCTTTAGGAAGTGCCACTGCCTGTCCCTGGGTATCCTGAGTACCTGCTGCTGATGCTTCTCCTCTGCCTTGTTCTTCTTCCTCATCCTCCTCATCCTCCTCCTCGGAGAGAGTAGGGGTCTCGTCCACTAAGTCGTCCTGCTCCCTAGTAGACATGGAGTAGTCTACCGACCTCCCTTTCTTAGGGCGCGCTGGAGGTTGCTTGGCCTTCAGCCTACTGATATCTATCCGGCCTGCATTCTTTGCCCATTTGACAAAGGCATGCTTTCCCTTAGAGAAGTACTCTCTTCCCCTCCTCCTATGTTCCTTGGTCTCTGCATTCATATTGCTCAGGCATCCATTCAGCCTGGGGTCCCAAGGGGCAATGTGAGGTGGTAGGATGAGATAGCCGTCTAGGCCATAGTGGAAGTCATCCGGTTGGGCTCGGTCACACTCCTGCTTCTTATTTGTGACGGTCATCCACCTCCAGTCTGTTGGCTGCTGGTAGTACTGGGGTCCGTGCTCAGCCTTCCTCAGTTTACACGGGAACCAGTGGGGAGAGAACATCTGCTGTCCTGCTTCCCTGGCCAAGTACTCCCAGCTCCTTCTCTCAACTTCATTGTAAGCTGGCAGGAGTGTGAGGTAGAATACCGTATCCTTAAAGCTATCGGGCCGCATGCTCACCATCCGGATGAGTCTCTGATCTCCCACTATTCCCGGTATGGGGACCGGCTTGTCCTCTGAATCATCTGCGAGATACCGGGCCTGCTCTGCTGTATAGCCCACCATCTTAGCATAATCTTCGTAAAGGACCACGCCGGTGTGTGTCTCGATGTACCTGTCCAGTGCTGTAGCTCCTTCCTTCTGTAGCAGTGTTGTCTGTTCCAGCCTGTTGATCTCCTGGGCTGCCAGCAATGCTTCCTTCAGGTTATCGAAGTTTTGGCCACCCACCACAGTATACCTGTAAGTGGCCAAGCTCTTCTGTCTGTCCGCTTCAATCTTTCTTCTTTTCTCCTCTTCTGCCGCTGCCGCTTCTTCTTGCTGTTTCTTCTGTCTCTCCTCCTCAGCCTTCCTGAGGTTTTCCGCTTCCTGATCCTTCTTCCTCTGTGCCTCTTCTGCCGCCTCTTGTTGTTTGCGGACCCTTTCTTGTTCTCTCCTGGTGAGGGACGTCGCCGCCAGCTCCTTCTGGTATTGCTCCATTGTCCTCCTGGCTTCTTCTGCCTTGCGCTTTCTGTCCTCCTTTTGTGTGGTGGGCGCCATCCTGCACATGTAACCAGGGCACAAGTTAGTAGGATATGGACCTTTGTCATAGGGATTGCAGGAAGTATGTTAGTATTTAGTATAGTGGCTTCGCTGCTGTTTACCTTACAGGATGATTGCTAAAAGTTGACGTAGTTGCGATGCGCTACACATAAACGTATGAGTGTGTTTTTATCGCTCTCGCTCACTAACTGTCATATATTTTCCCCTCCAACTTAAATGGAGACAGGACCGCCTGTCACCTTCCCGTGTCAACTGAAATGACAGTTATGGAGGGACTCCAGCGGCCCGAAGGTGGAACCGTGTCAACGCCCCTTTGGCATTGGTCAAGTGGTCCTTAAACTCCCAAGTGTCCCCAGAGGCATCGTAACCCTTCCATCGAATGAGGTATTTCATGACATATTTAGACGATCGACGGACCGAGCGAGCGTCTAAAATCTCATCGACCTCATATTCCTCAGGGTCGCCGTCCCGGACAGCGGGGACCGGTCCCGGTTGGACAGGGAACCGACCTGTGAACAGTGTATCACCTTTGATGTACGGTTCCAGGAAGGAGACATTAAAGACCGGGTGCCCCTTGTATTCAGCTGACATGTTCAGTTTGTAAGCATTCTGACCGACACGACGGACCACCGAATATGGACCGACCCAGACAGGGCCAAGCTTTTTCTTGACCACACCAGGGAGGTACAGGTGCTGAGAATGCAGTTTGACTAAATCCCCCTTGGAAAATGTCAGTTCCCGACGGTGTTGATTAGCGTATTTTTGTTGGTTTTCTTGGGCCGTGTGCAAGTTTCGTTGGACTTCTGACAGGGTGTCAGCAAACTCCTGAGTTAACTGGAGGGAGACCGGGTTGTCAATCCCTTCAGGGTGAGTTAAAGATTCCCCTAGCACATCTAGAGGAGACTTAGGGACTCTACCCAGGCTGAGTTCAAAAGGAGTTTTGCCCGTTGACGCGTGCACCGCACTGTTGACCGCAAACTGAATTTGAGGCAACAGGTCATCCCAATTATCTTGTTTTTGGTTAATATATGCTCTCAGCACCTCCTGCAGAACTCGGTTAGTTCTTTCAGTCTGCCCATCAGTCTGAGGGTGGTTTGCTGTGCTGAGCAGCTGTTTGACTCCCATTAACCCCATTAAAGCTCTCCAGAACTTAGAGGTGAATTTTGAGTCTCTGTCTGAGATGATATTAGAAGGGAGCCCATGTTGGCATACTACATGGTTGTAAAACTGTCTCGCTGTTTCGAGTGCAGTCACTTTGACAGTTGTGGGGATAAAAATGACCATTTTTGTCAGTTTATCCACGACTACCAGTATTGAATCATGCCCGTTGGCAGTTCTTGGTAGTGAGACCACCCAGTCCATGGATATAGTTTCCCAGCGTCCCGCTGGGATGGGTAGCGGTTGCAAGAGACCTCCGGGTGGTGTGTGCCGAGACTTATTTCTCTGACACTGGTCACAGGACTTGACATATTTCAAGACCTCCCGGGGTAACCCCTCCCAATGATAATGTTTTGCCAGTTTGCCAACAGTTTTGGCCTGCCCCAAATGTCCACCCAGGAGACTGTCATGAGCTTGACTCAGTAAGAGAGACCTTATTTCCAAGTTATTAGGAATGACCAGCTTCAGCCTGCCTGAAGTGGTTTCAGTCACCCAGACCCCTCCCTTGAGCTTATACCCGAGTGCAGTAGCACGACACACACCAGTAGTGGGGCTGGGCTCAAATGTTGGGTCAGAAAGGTAGGCTTTC
The DNA here is from genome assembly GCA_009602735.1 of Mesotaenium endlicherianum. Taxonomy (NCBI): domain Eukaryota; kingdom Viridiplantae; phylum Streptophyta; class Zygnematophyceae; order Zygnematales; family Mesotaeniaceae; genus Mesotaenium; species Mesotaenium endlicherianum. Next base: position 17,791 of record WELA01009371.1, on the reverse strand, counting down.
CTAAGTTGTTCAAGGAAGGACTTTTTCACCTTTAGTGAAGTGAGTGCACACAGGACTTTATCTACAGCATGCTGACTAAAGTTCCTTTCTTGCAAGTCAGGTCTTCTAGAGAGTGCATCAGCAGGATTCAACTTCCCTGGTTTGTAGTCGATCTGGACTTGGAACTGCTCCAGCATCTGGCTCCAGCGGTTCTCCCTCCTCGACAGCTTGGACTTCTTCTGAAAGTGGGTCAGAGCTAGATGATCTGTAATCACCTTAAAAGCTTTACCATGTAAGTATGCTCTCCACTGTTTGAGTACATGAATGATAGCTAGCAGCTCTTTATCATGCACTGAGTAATTAATCTCCGCTGGATTAAATTTCATAGACTCATACAACACAGGATGCCACTCCTGCCGTACCTTACCATCCTTTGTGGTTTTGTCAGCAGGCTGCAACAAAATAGCACCCATGGCAAAATCAGAGGCATCAGTAACCACCTGCACCGGTTTGCTGGGGTCATACACGGCTAGCACTGGGGCAGAACAAAGGGCATCTTTAAGGGTCTGGAAGGCAGCCTGCTGCTCTTCCCCCCACACATACCCGATGTCTTTCTTAGTAAGGTCAGTCAGTTTACTGGCCTTTGTGGAATAATTCTCAATAAATCTCCTATAGTAGTTAGCCAACCCGAGGAAGGATCTAACTTCAGAGACAGACTGTGGTACTGGCCAGTCCCTTATGGTCTGGACTTTCTTAGGATCCACACTGATGCCCTCTTTACTGACAACGTGGCCTAAGAATTCAATACTTTCCTTAAAGAAATCACACTTGCTCATTTTAGCATACAAGTGATTTTTCCGCAGAGTGTCCAGCACTTTCTTTAAGTGTTCAGTGTGCTGAGCTTCATCTTTAGAGAAAATTAAAATATCATCCAGGAAAACTTGCACAAACTTATCCAAATAAGGTCTGAAAATGTCATTCATAGCACCCATAAAGGTAGCAGGAGCATTAGTCAGTCCAAATGGCATCACGTTGAACTCATAGTGTCCATAACGTGTGCGGAAAGCAGTCTTGTGTTCATCCCCCTCAGCAATTCTGATTTGATGATAACCACTCTTGAGATCTATCTTACTGAACACCTTAGCGCCAGACAGGGTATCAAGCAAGTCCTCGATCCTGGGTAAAGCATACTTGTTCTTTACTGTAATTCTGTTCAGGGCTCTGTAATCCACACACATCCGCATACTGCCATCCTTTTTCTTAACAAATAGGATAGGTGCGCCGTACGGTGATTTACTGGGAGAAATGTAACCATTTTCCTCCAGCTCTGCAATCTGTGTTTTCAACTCCTCGCTCTCCAAATAAGACAAGCCATAAGTGCGTTGCCAGGGTGGCTGGCTACCAGGTAATAGATCAATCCTATGATCTACTTCCCTTTTAGGGGGTAGTCCTGGAGGCATGTTAAACACATCAGTGTACTGAGCAACAATTTTTGCAGCAGTAGGGTGCTCCGGAGGGCTTACCTTTTTCTCAACCACTTCTTCAGGTTGAGGAGGTACCTCTCTTAGCAGCAGACAGAACATTCTGTCTTCCTTCTGGTTCCAGCTTTTGACGAACTCCATTGCATTCAGCAACTTGCATCCTTCTGGAAGCCTCTTCTTTTCCTTCATTTGCCATCCACACAGGACAAGAGGAAGAGCACTGGTGGGTGCCAAGTCAGTCTGCCCATCACTGGCTCCTCTCACTTTAACTGTACCTCTGCTCCAACACACTTCAGCTTGATGTCTATTAAGCCAGGACCTGCCTAGCACGAGATCATAAAAGCCAGTGTTGAGTACCTCAAATGTAAGCGTTTCAGTTAGAACTGCAATGCCAGAACCTAACTGGACCTCAATAGGCTTGGTTATAACTCCTCCCGGGATACTTGAGGCATCTCCAAGGAATATTTTTCTATTCCCTTGGGTGACAGTAGGCAGCCTTAGCCGCTTAACTAAGTCCTTGTGAATAAAAGTATGTGACGCCCCTCCGTCAACAAATGCCCTCACCTTCCTACCTGCAATCATGCAATGCAGTAGGATAGGGGGGACTGTCTTTTCCTGACTTTCGCATTGTTCTCCTGACGTAGCAAAGAAATGTTGGACATCAGGTGGAACAAGAGCATCCAGAGTGTGCACTCTCTGGACGTCTATATTACTGATGGTCTCCTTTATCTGTTTGTCAGGCATGCATAGTGAATCCAGTTCAGCAGGACCCATAATACCTGCTACGAGGGCAGCTAGTGACGACTCACTATCTCTAGCATCCTCACAGTCAGTAGACTGGATTACTGACTGTTGCTGTCTTTTAAAGGCTGGTCTTTTCTCTCGACCTTAGGCAGGTGCTTGACCGGACACTGTTCTCTGTAGTGGCCTTTCTGCTGACAATGGTAGCAAGTAGATTTTGCTGAGGCTGGTCTCGGCTTAGTCCTACCACCACCCCTTCCATAGCCACCTCGAGAGGGACCACCTCTACCTCTAGACTGAATAGCATTGTACTCATACTCATATTCATCACCCTGATTATCCTCAGCCTGGTCTCCTTCAACTGCATTGTAGGAACCGTGGGGCTTTTTGACAATCTTAGACACCAAAGCGTTACTCTGGCGCTTGTGATTGAACTGCTGCTGATCCCAGGCGTCAGCATCCTGGATCAAGTCAGCCAGTTTCTCATACTTTTTCTCAGCAAAATGACCAGAGACCTCGGATTTCAAGCCATACCTGAAGTATGCTATCCTATACCGTTCTGGCAAATCAGGCTGCTTCATCATGTTCTCTTGGAACTTTTGAGCAAACTCAGCAACTGAAGTGGTCTGCTTCAGTGTCAGGGAGATCATCGCATAGATAGCTTTCTCCTGCTGGTTGATGACATCAAACTTCTCATGCAACTTCTCGACAAACTCTACCCACGTAGGGTCACCGAGTTGCCGAGCCTTACGCTCTTCCTTCCAGTAAAGCCACCAGTCTGCGGCACTGCCTTTCAGTAGCGCACCGGTGTGCCTGACCTTCTCGTAATCTTGCAGTTCTGGGTAGTTCTCCAGCCACTGCTCAACATCCGCGAGAAACTTGATCAGGTAATATTTTCTGTTTCCCTCAGGATCATAGTCCTGGGGAGGTTTCGGCTTGGGCTTACTAGGCCCTCGGCCACCACCACTAGTGGTGTGAGACCCCAGTTGGTCTCTGTCCCGGAGTAGGGACATTATGATTCTTTTGTCCTCCTGCTGGGACTGATACATGGTCGCCATTTGCGACTGCATCTGAACGAACAATGCTCCCAAGTCTACATTTTGGGGTGGTAGATTAGCAAATGCAGCAGCAGCATTGGCATCTACTCGCTGAGTAGTGTCCTCAACAATCCCTCTTGCTCCTGCAGCAGCAATTCCTGCCGCATTCAGCCGGTCACGTATTTGACCTAGGGGTACATTGAGTTGTACGGCAGGAGGTGGGTTCAGAACATTGGCCCTTGATGCCATAAGTTCTTCAACAGTGCGCTCGTCAGCTGGCTGTCCTTCCCTCCTTTGTATATCTTCAGCGGCCTTTGCTACTTGTTCAGCTTCTAGTCTGGCTATCTCCTCCTCAGCTTGCTGAGCTGCGACTGAGGCAATAGCAGCTGCCTCATCTGCAGCCTCCCTAGCTGCAGTATCCGCTACTGCTTCCGAATAGGTACGGTTTCCCGCTACATGGCTTTCCGCCTGGTTTTCGACATTCTCGTTATCCTGGTTCTCCATGTCTCGGGAGTTGCTAGTTTGAGACCTTGTCCTTACCATACAAAGAAGACTGTGATAACTGCTCCGATACCACTGAAATGAATCGACTTACCAAATAGGCGATTAACAATTAATAAAGATCTTTATATCAGCAAGTAATCTTTATGGTATTTTCCGTTAACTGGTTAAACGGCAAAGGACAACACACTAGCAGTGAATAATACTCGTAAGTCAAATGCGAGTAAACTAGCATCAATAATGCAAATCAGTAAACTCATACATAAGCAAGGTTAGAAGACAGTGCGTATCAATGGCTTCTCGCCTTGGATTCAGATCTCTCTCAGTAAGCTGTACAAGAGAGTTGGCCTCGTTTCCGAATGCCGAACTCGAGAGCAATGCCTAGCATATGTACATGGAATGAGTTTACTGTTCAACGGTCAGTGCGATGGCACCGCCTACCCGGGAGTTAACCACGTTGGTAGGACCTCGGTTAACCAAATCCACCGCCATCTCCCATCATCCCGAATAGCCATCCATCATGGGGATGTCATCTGGCCATTCATCTAGCAGGTCGTACTTAGATGCATATCAAGGCAGTTCGCTGCTACCGAGCACGGAAGTCAGCTGGCTGTCAAAGAATGTGTCAGCAAGCTGACTTAAGTTGACTTCAGCCTGCTGCTTTCGGCTGAGTCATTAAACTGATAATTATGTAAAGTCCAGCAGACTGACTATTAACTAAAGTTCAGCAGGCTGAACTTAATTAACTATTATATTTAAATGAATATTATATCCACTAATATACTGATTCATTACAATCCCTCCAACTTAACTTGTTGTCGCCTCGACAACATTAAACTGCAGAAATTTTAAATAAGGGAACTGAACCTGACCAGCCTCCCTTACTGACTGCCTCTTCAGCGTGTCACCTTAAGGGGTTGTTCCTGGGGCTTCAGGATCAGGAGACGGAGATCTGGACCTAGATCTGGACAGCCCTCTAGGTCTGTCAGCTGGCCTTCTAAAGAACCCTGTTTGCTCTAAAGTTGGCCCTCGAGGAGAACGGAGGATGGTGGCCTGCTCTTCAACCACTTGGGTGTTGATTCCCACATAGACAGGCATTCCAGTAGGATGCTGAAATACATTGGCTAGAGGTACATGCCCCTGAGCGGAGGGGGAGGCTGGCATACCTCTGGCCCACCCGCGTGTCCCTCTTCTGGCACCCCTGTCCTCTGGGGATTTCTGTCTGTGTCTGCTGCCCAGTACAGTCAGATCAGCTTCTTCCCCTGCTTGGGCAGGTGGGCTGGGGGAGCGAGCGCGGGGTCCAGTTGTCGCCATAACGGGGATCACATTCCAAACACCTGATCGTGGTTCTTTAGGAAGCGCCCCTGCCTGTCCCTGGGTATCCTGAGTACCTGCTGCTGATGCTTCTCCTCTGCCTTGTTCTTCTTCCTCATCCTCCTCATCCTCCTCCTCGGAGAGAGTAGGGGTCTCGTCCACTAAGTCGTCCTGCTCCCTAGTAGACATGGAGTAGTCTACCGACCTCCCTTTCTTAGGGCGCGCTGGAGGTTGCTTGGCCTTCAGCCTACTGATATCTATCCGGCCTGCATTCTTTGCCCATTTGACAAAGGCATGCTTTCCCTTAGAGAAGTACTCTCTTCCCCTCCTCCTATGTTCCTTGGTCTCTGCATTCATATTGCTCAGGCATCCATTCAGCCTGGGGTCCCAAGGGGCAATGTGAGGTGGTAGGATGAGATAGCCGTCTAGGCCATAGTGGAAGTCATCCGGTTGGGCTCGGTCACACTCCTGCTTCTTATTTGTGACGGTCATCCACCTCCAGTCTGTTGGCTGCTGGTAGTACTGGGGTCCGTGCTCAGCCTTCCTCAGTTTACACGGGAACCAGTGGGGAGAGAACATCTGCTGTCCTGCTTCCCTGGCCAAGTACTCCCAGCTCCTTCTCTCAACTTCATTGTAAGCTGGCAGGAGTGTGAGGTAGAATACCGTATCCTTAAAGCTATCGGGCCGCATGCTCACCATCCGGATGAGTCTCTGATCTCCCACTATTCCCGGTATGGGGACCGGCTTGTCCTCTGAATCATCTGCGAGATACCGGGCCTGCTCTGCTGTATAGCCCACCATCTTAGCATAATCTTCGTAAAGGACCACGCCGGTGTGTGTCTCGATGTACCTGTCCAGTGCTGTAGCTCCTTCCTTCTGTAGCAGTGTTGTCTGTTCCAGCCTGTTGATCTCCTGGGCTGCCAGCAATGCTTCCTTCAGGTTATCGAAGTTTTGGCCACCCACCACAGTATACCTGTAAGTGGCCAAGCTCTTCTGTCTGTCCGCTTCAATCTTTTTTCTTTTCTCCTCTTCTGCCGCTGCCGCTTCTTCTTGCTGTTTCTTCTGTCTCTCCTCCTCAGCCTTCCTGAGGTTTTCCGCTTCCTGATCCTTCTTCCTCTGTGCCTCTTCTGCCGCCTCTTGTTGTTTGCGGACCCTTTCTTGTTCTCTCCTGGTGAGGGACGTCGCCGCCAGCTCCTTCTGGTATTGCTCCATTGTCCTCCTGGCTTCTTCTGCCTTGCGCTTTCTGTCCTCCTTTTGTGTGGTGGGCGCCATCCTGCACATGTAACCAGGGCACAAGTTAGTAGGATATGGACCTTTGTCATAGGGATTGCAGGAAGTATGTTAGTATTAGTATAGTGGCTTCGCTGCTGTTTACCTTACAGGGTGGTTGCTAAAAGTTGACGTAGTTGCGATGCGCTACACATAAACGTATGAGTGTGTTTTAGGGTGAGTTAAGTGATGTAGTGTTATGCGAGGCCCTTTTTCCTTCTGCTCAAGGTGCGTTATGTGGGCTAGGTTGTCCCCTCTGTCATTATGTTGACACTTAGGGTTCACGTAACTGTTCTTTTTTCGCTCTCGCTCACTAACTGTCATATATTTTCCCCTCCAACTTAAATGGAGACAGGACCGCCTGTCACCTTCCCGTGTCAACTGAAATGACAGTTATGGAGGGACTCCAGCGGCCCG
>WELA01009367.1:52640-138627 GCA_009602735.1 Mesotaenium endlicherianum | reverse complement strand
ACCCTAAACCCTAAACCCTAAACCCTAAACCCTAAACCCTAAACCCTAAACCCTAAACCCTAAACCCGAAACCCTAACCCTTTATCTTGTTATGCACGCTAGCACACGCTTCAGTTAAGTACAAATTTCTGCATGTGGTACGCGGAGTAAAAGTTCGTTAAAAAGTTTGACATCTTTTGTCGTGTCTAAGACTATCTAGAACCCCCAACCGTTCTGTTTCGGATTAGTGACCAGTGACCACTATCCTTTTGTAGTCGATTCAAGCTGTGCTTAAATAGGTCTTATTGGACCTTCCTCGTTCTTCCTTGTTGGTCTTCTAGCTCCTCCAGGGGTGTTCTAGCAGATCTATTTCTGTCGATATACTCGCTGTCCTGAGGTGTAGACTACTAGTTCCAGAAACTTCGCATCTCTATCGTTTTGTTGCGCTCTCTCTTCTGTGCTTTATGGTTGTTGGTACCGACGGCTAAGGCGATGGACAAGGATGGTGAAGGAGCAGTTGTGGGAGATGTACCAGAAAATGCCAATGAACGTAAGCTACCACGCAAAGCGCTGGAAAGGGACGAGAGTTAAGTTGACCTCAGAAGCTGGCTTTTATATATGTTGGTCAATTGTTATTAGACGTCGTACTATATAAGGGAAGCTCCGGTATGGGAAACATAGCAAGGGTCTATGATATCGTGATTTGCGTCTCTCTGGTCTATATATGACGGAGGAGATTGATAGGAAGCAACAATTTGTGCCCTTTGCTTGTTCGTTAGCTTGCTTTGGGAGGCTGGCCGAAGCAGCAAAAGTTCAGAGTGCTGCCTCTAGTCATAAAGCGTTTGTTGTTTCTTTGGCATGCTGACTGCTATGCATAGCGGTTTCATGGTCTACGTTCCTCAGTGTGTCCAGGTACAGAGGCTGATTTGGCTGGGAAAGCGGCTGCTTGTGAAGGATGCCCAAATCAGCAAGCTTGTGCTACAGCTCCTAAGGGGCCCGATCCTGGTACATCGTCCCTTTCTCACTGCAACTTTCTGTAGTTTGACGAAGGACCTTCTGTGATGCAATACATGCTTTAGTTTGGAACAAGTACATTAAGGAAAATGCATGTACAGCTCCCGTGGCCTTCGATTAGACCTGTCAAAACTGCTGCAGGGAATTTAGACCACTTTTATGTTTGAGGTACAGGGATGAGAAGTACCACGTTCGTCACTACTACCACTTCATAATTTCAAGTGTGTTACACAGTAGTGAAAGTTGCCATATCGTCACTGCCACAAAAATAGGTTAACATCTGCCTTTGCCTTTGCCAATTAAGGCAAGGTGTACAGCCGATGTATTAAACTATCTGCTTGTCTTGATGTTTAGTCAGGGTAGTGCCTGTTGATTGAAATGGTGTCTACCCTGTTTGTGTATCCAGTTTGTGGGCCACTCAGGTTGCATAACGTGACATCGGGCGTGTTGAAATTTATTGGAAGCTTCAGTTGAATGCAGATGTGTCTTGGATGCAAAAGCGCATTCTTTGTGCAGCCTTTGAGGTGTCCCTTGGACAGCCTATGTTCAAGGCAGCGGTTTACTGTTGTGTATTTTGGGGCAACAGATGTGGCAGCCATAGGGGAGAGAATGCTTACAGTGAAGCACAAGATCTTAGTGCTGTCCGGGAAGGGTGGTGTGGGAAAGAGCACATTTGCAGCTCAGCTATCCTTTGCACTGGCTGCCCAGGACAAGCAGGTTCGACATATACTTCTTTCTCCTATGTACCGATCAAGTCGCTGGAAAGTGTACCCAAGTCTCTAGCACATTCGCTATGTTCTCAACATTCTGCTTAGTGGTAGCATGCCCCCTGCCATGAAAATGTTGTGCTGGGCTCAGAGAGCATGAAAGTAGGTTAGCTTGTTGCTGTCTGAGAGTTAATGTTCATCCAATGACGCCGCCATCAGGTGGGGATCACTACAATGAAACACAGCGCAAGAAAGTTCTCTGGTTCCAGTCCATTCTCGAAGCAGTGCACATGGTCCAGCAGCTCTTTGAGAGTGCTTTCTACTGCTGGACCTGCTTGCAGAGAGAGAGAGAGAAAGAGAGAGAGAGAGAGAGCCCTGCGCAGCTTGGACCCAGAGGAGGGGGGGGGGGGACTCTGCATCCATGACCTCCTCATTTGACCTGGGAGGTTCATCATTTTGGAGGGATGGACCAGAGTCAAGGATAGCGAGGCCTAAGGTCACTGTGACTCTCTGTGGCAGGTAGGGCTGTTGGACATTGATATATGCGGCCCCAGTGTGCCAAAGATGCTAGGCCTGGAGGGCGAAGAGATTCACCAGAGCAGCATGGGCTGGTCTCCTGTGTACGTGGACGATAACTTGGGAGTAATGTCGATTGGGTTCATGCTGCCAGACCCCGATGAAGCCGTGGTGTGGCGGGGCCCTCGCAAGAATGGCCTCATAAAACAGGTGAGCTCAAGGGGCCCTTCCTCGCCTGCCTCCTCTGCTTGCACGTGTGCCTCGTCTTCCTTTGGTCCCAAAGTGTGCTTATATCCTGGCCTGTGTGATACTGTATGGTATGAGGATCTCAATTGGACAAGTGTGCGATGGCTGTGGAGGAGGGTGGGTGATGGGTGGTGCGTTCATGTATCTTTCATGAGGGCGTCCTTCTTCTTGTAGCTGAGGTTCTTTTTGGTGTCCACAAAGCAGGCCTTGTACGATTGAGTGCCTCACAAGCGTGAGGTGCGCTCAGTTTGATCACTCTCTTGTCACGGAATGCTGTCATTGACAGAGTCTACTGTCGTGTGAGGCCAGGGTGAGGCTTTGCATCGCCTGGGGGTGCAAAACAGCTCAGAAGGGGAATTGTGGGTGAACGCGTTGTATCGTAGTGGCAACCCGCCATAAAAGGAGGGCGTGAGTGAGAGAGAGCCAATGGGCATCCATGGTGGGGAACCATGCCTGCCCTGTTTGCTGTGCGTTCATGAGAGTGTAGGGTGTCACGTGGAAGTGAGAGGGCGTCGTTGTTAGCCGAAGGAGGCGGCCAGCATGGATGGTAATGGCTGGAGCACCATTCGTTGAGGGCTTAGCTAGAGTTTCATCGGCGACATGCTTGGACGTCGGTTCGTGAAAGCAGAAATTGTGGCTTCTGCATTCAATAATTGAAATGTCGAGTGTGAACAGTATGTGGGCAGAAAGTCCAAATTGCGGAGGGTCCTGCCTTTATAACATTCAGCCGCTGTTAGCCATGTGCTCACACGATAAGAGCACGGACCTCTTTTGTTGATTGAGCAGTTTTTGAAGGATGTGTACTGGGGTGATCTGGACTACCTCATTGTCGATGCGCCACCTGGGACATCAGATGAGCACATCTCCATTGTCCAGTACTTGAAGGGCACTACTGTGGATGGTGCCATTATTGTGACGACTCCCCAGGTCCTTTTCGTACTTTTCTAATATATAGGAGCATCGCGCTTCCTTTTTTATATTCCTGACGTCTTTATAAATCTGCAGACCGAGTAAATGTGCTTCAGTACCTGTTTGAATGAGAGTGACCAGCTGGCTGCATGCTTCGGTTCTGTTATGCTGTCCAATTATTTGAGGGCAACTGCACATGGTAGGAAAATGGAGCATGAGTCTCAGTACTATACGTTGTTCTTTGTCATGCAGGAGGTGTCCCTTATAGACGTGAGGAAGGAGATTAATTTCTGCAAGAAGGTGGGCTTGCCAGTACTTGGAGTGGTGGAGAATATGAGTGGCTTACAGATGCCTCTCTCCTCATTCAATTTCATACAACCCACACTTGAGGGCAGTGACGAGGATGTCACTGAAGCAGTCTTAACTGAACTTCGCAAGGTACATGTCCTGTCTTTAGTGTGTATCACCCAGACCTTGTAATATTTGTGTGCTTGCTTTTCTTTATGATGTGCTTATTACACTTTTTGGTGTAACACAATGCCTGAGGCTGCGTGATGTGTATTCTTTCTTATATTCAAGTGACCTTTTGGCATCAGGCATTCTGATGGGTTTTGAGATCCCCTACAATGCAACTGCAAGTAACAAGGCTTTCCTTAGATTTAACATCATTTGATTTTTTGAACTCCCTCTTGCAGGTTGCGCCACACTTGATGAATGTAGTTGCTACGACGGATGTGTTTTTTGTAAGTGGCAATGGAGCAGAAGGTATGGCCCGTCAATTGGGGGTTCCTTTCTTAGGTCGCATACCTCTGGACCCGTTGTTAAGCAAGGCAGCGGAAGAAGGCAGGTCTTGCTACACTTCAACAAAAGATGCGTCAAATTCTACAAGTGCTTTGGCTCTCAAAAAGATCATAAATAGAATTTTGTTGTAGCGTAGATGAATTCGGATGCACAAGGGCTTAAGGTTCTGGGCATGGAGTGTATGACACAATACAGAAGCACTTTTGTATACCAGTGTCATTTCTCCTCTTATGAGAACCCTCAACCGCTTGTACTAAGTGCTCTCAACATATGTCAGAAAAAGTCGCGAGTTATGGTTGCTTGATGATAATTTGCCCTCCTGTAGAACCATGCTTGAATGATGACAAAGGTCTCACCATACCACTTGTATATACCTTAGTGTGTTTCAAAAGATGTTGTCCTTCCCCAACAGTACCTACCTAATTATTCGAGTATAATAGTGATTTCAATGATTGCACAGTATTAAAAGAGAGATACTCGACAGCTATTTGCTTCTTTCACATTGGGACTGTTGTAACAGTAGTATTTGACATTGGATCAGTCCGATCTATTTACAGGGGTGCTGAAGAGCAAAAAGCAGTAAAATAATCCACTCACAATTCAAGCAAGGTTTTATTGGTAGACAATAGCCATGTTACGAGTCCGGTCAGAAGGCTACAAATGAGCAATGATGAGCATCATCTTACTTTTAAAAAAAGCCGCAGTGCACATACTAATCTAACATTGAAACTGGTTTCATGCGAAGATTGGTGTCACTCTTCAAAACAGTGACATCCTTGAGAATTAAGATAAGCAACGCACGCACAAATTGTGAGACTGAGAATGTACAGCCCACACCTCACACGTGATCAGAGATGGTGATGCAAGGTCCTGAGCATTCAGCTATGGAGAACTTACTATAAGCCAGGCACTATAATAAAATGCTGAGTACTTGATAGCACGTAACCCACAAATGGAGTGGCTTCAAGTCACACCATAAGCACCTTGTAAAGCAGTACCATTAGCTTTTGTAGGCTGCGAGCTTGGGAAAGTTTCTTCAATGTATCATGATGTGTACCATGCAAGTTATTTGAACCCACGCACATGAGATAAACATGTAGACAATATGAATTGACTTGTATATACAATAATATTCAACTTGTATACAATTACACTTGTAAGTAAATCCACGAGGATCATCAAAGAAGCCCGCCAATAGCAAACAGTAAACCTGCATATTCATCAATTAACCTGACCTACTAAAGGTGTTTCGTCTAATTTGTCCATTCTTACACGACCTGGAAAGACTTGTCAGTGCCCTCTGCAAGCCTCTTGGCACCCTTGAACCACCTCTTGTCACCAGCCTGAATCTTCAAAATGTACAGCTTTCCATCTTCCACTGTACCGGTGATAAGCTGGTGCTTGCCCCCCTCATCACCATCAGCTGTTCTGGTCAGCACACTTAGCTTGTAGTAGGTCTTTCCGTTAATAACAGGGGCAGATGCCTCCAGGACTGAGGCAGTGACAACGGAGTTAGCGGCAAATCCTCCCTGCAAGAGAAAACATGTGAAGGTTACTTACGGCAAATAGGAAATCCCAAATGCAGTGACCTGAAAACTTTTCGATTGTGTGAAGAAAGGTTAGGTAGCTAAAGATACCTCAGATGTGGTCTTGCCGGAGTAAGCCTGCTTTCCGAGAAGGTAAGAAAACTGCATGGAGAAGACAACAAGACAGACCGTCAGATACTAATCACAGTCACAACCACGGAACAGCAAACCTCCTACAAAGAAGTCAGGAGCATAAACGCACCTCCTCCAGGAACTGCTCGGGAGTGCCGTAGTCAGTGATGGAGCCCTTCTTCGCGGGCTGAATGACGACAGACAAGTTGTTGACGGCATCGAAGTTGTCTTCGTATCTTACGACGGTTCCAGGGTACTCAACCTCCTTGCTAGGGTTCCACTTGGAAGGGATGTCAATGGTGAAGCCTGAACCGTTAACGGTGATGAAGCCAGTCTGCTTCTTGACAGCGCCGAACACGTTTGCTGCAAAAGCGACATAGACAATATGAACTGCTTTGTACAAAATAATCTAGTAACATGACGTGTCCGCAAAGAATACAACCACTAATTGGATGATATGCTGCGCGTGACAGTAAGTATATCAATTATCACAAAAGTGGGTAGAAGTAACCAAGCATGTGAAAACTGAAGGTAGAATCTACAAGCACCTCCGTAAGCAATATGACTGCATGTCATCTCCAACTTACCGGCCTCGCCATATGCTGCCTCGGCAGCATTGACCTTCACGGTCAGAGCGGCGGCACCAGCCAGAAGTGTGATAGCAGCACGACGAGAGACAGCCTCCTCCTCGACCTTCTGAGCCCTGCAGGTAAGGTTGACAGACTTCACGGAGACCTTCTGGGGCAACGATACGACGGTACCATTGGCACTGCTCTTGGACGAGCTAAACGCAGCCAGTGAGGTCTTGGAGACGAGGGCAGAAGCCAAAGATGAGGCAGCTGTTGCGGACGCCATTGCAACTAGCTCGACGTAGCTACTGTGGGGTAAGCTACAAGGCAAAGTGAGCTAGAGCGATGACTCGAGCAAGGAGTCAGTGATGAGAGCTTGGAGGAAATGAGAAGCAAAGTAGAAGGTCCTAACCGACGCACATAAACTTCCTGAGGCCGAAAGACAATGGACGGTTTAAAGTGATTTCAAGCTCTGCAGTCTATCCGCGGCGTCAAAGGGCTGGATAAGGGTCCAGTGCGCAGCAGTGACGCAGGCCTGATTGGTTAGCTTGGTTGTACAACTGGTCTATATGGCACACTTTTTCGCATACCGATCGGTCCCATATCGAGTATTTATCCGGAAGGAGTCGCGTTTCTGCGTCGCAATGCATTCTCGGTCGCCTAAAAGACCGCCATGGTATGGATGTATGTGACGCCTCAATGGCATCCAGCTCACAAACGTCCACGTCCCAGCCTTCTCGACAGCTGCTCGACGGCAGCTCTACACTAAGGTGAAAGTGGCTGTCACGGGCTTAGTAAGCGACGATAAGAGGACATGTACGGACGCTTTGAAGTGCAGCTCAATGCTCAAACAATCTCCAGTAGGAACTTTGAACCAAGGGCAATACCAAATTCTTGAGCACTATATTTTTAAAAATTGCCAATTCAACGCCAATTAATGAGCCACACCTTCAATCAAACACATCAATTAAAATATTAGTTGTGCCTTCTATGCATTTCGCACAAGTGACTGACGTCAAGGTGGTGAAATCATTTATTCGCATGAGATTTAAATCTCTCGATAATGTAGCTCAATTTGACGGCCGACCCATGAGATGAAGACTTACCTCTTTTATTTGAGCTTTTTGGTTTATACTACTCGCCAACGTCGATATTTATTCATCACAAGCAACGTGTGCGCTATTTAACAACGCATTATTTCCATCATCCTTAAGAGCTCTCAATTGTTAAATCAAAGTACATGCAATTGCTAAGCCACACATTGACCTTTCATTTCTTGGCATTCCGCCAATCATGTTTAAATTTGAATTTTGATGTAGGAAGCACAAGACTCGAATTTATCTTATCTTATATTTAGTTTGCTTTGTATTCACTTCCTTTTTCCTAGAAAGAATACATTATGCTATTTGTAGGCAAACAGTGATGGGAAACTTGATAAAACAATATCTTTTACTTTTTATTAATATTGATAAGTCATGAACCACTCCTAACTAACATACTACAACACTCTGAGACTGGTCCGGAGTTGGACGCCCCAAAACGCTCCAGTACTGGATCTCCGGCCCATCTCCGCCTAAGGCATAGACGGATTTTTCTCCATTAACCCAGGCAAAGGTGGAGAAAATGACATCTCCACCACACGCGAAGATGGTGTTTCTACGCTCAATGGCGATTATTGTGTTTGGAACAATCTTCGCCTCTACCAAAACTGGTGAAATGGCTAAGCATGGAAAGTCATTCCGAAAATGGTCACTTTTCGAAAGTGGTCATGGACATTGACCACTTCGTTGTGATGTGTTAGTCCAATTGACCAAGTGTGTCAATAACGTTCTTGTGGATGTCATGATTTATTGAGTCGAAGTCGTTGTACGTACCCGAGCTTCAAGCGTGTGAGTGATCAACCTCGAATGGGCATTTGCCTCTTTGCATTTGTGTTTATAGTTTATTAAGTTGCTATGCTCGCATGCCTAGGAGATAGATGCCACGTGACAAGTCAACACTTGTCACGTGCGCCAGACCTACTAGACGCACCAGAGGTACAGGCCAAATACCCTGTCCAAAACTGGACGGTGGCACTAGACTTTGTATTCGTAGCCACTACAGCCCGCAGGCACCCAAGCGACAGCCCGAAGCAAAGGCAACAAGAGTCGAGGGGCCACGTGGAGCCACCGGAAGGTGGCGGGCTTCTGCGCTTGGCCCAGGCTCACACGACAGCCAGCCCGAGCACTTAATTGTGCTCCGCGCCAAGCGACGGCAGCCACCGAGGCCACGTGGAGCCACCGAAAGATGGCGGGCTTCACGACTTGGCCCGGGTACACTTACGTACCCGTCACTTGGGCCCAGGCACTCCCAAGTGCCCGACACCCAAGTGGCGAGGCCACCAAAGGCACCCAGGGCCACCGACCGACAGCTGCAGCCCATCGGTTGGCCCAAGCGCAGCCGGCCAACATGTGCTTAGCCGACAGGAACCGTCACAGCCTGCAAGAGTACCACGACTTAGCGGGCAACCGTCCGATAGCACGAACATAAGTGTGCAAGCTTATCTTACAAGCTTGGTATGTGCTAAAGTGAGCTCCACGTATCACAAGCATTTAGCATATTCTAGCATCTCGCTTTTGATTGGATTGAGTAGTAACTAGCCTATTGGAGCACGAGCACAATAGGTACATATGTGTGGGTGTGAAGGTAAATCTTAGATAGAGACTACATGCATTGAATTCGCGCCTAACCCGCCGGGTTTCCAGGAGTATAAGTACTAGAGATGTCCTTAGACAGACATCTTTTTAGAAGTCCCATTATGCCAGTTGTAAGTCACAGAGATTATCAGTAAAGCCTACACTTTTATCTCTTGTGTTTTCAGGACCACTTAGTCTCTCTCTTGTGAAGAGCAAGCCTTGCTGGCTTCCAATCACTAGAAGAACTTCACAAGTGGTGAGCAAAGTCACAGCTTATACCCCCTGCCATAGGACTACCCATGAAGATCATGATGTGCTTCCAGTGATCTTTTGGGCCAAACTTCATTAATTGTTTTCCTACCAGATTACAGTCTTGAGGTGCTCCATCTGGAGAGTACACACTCCTTGATTAAAACATCCAGCACTTGCCTCCCTTTTTGGCTATGAAGCCCCATGTATTTTAGACTCTATTATAGCCAAGCCTGCTTGCTTATTATGCATTGCTTGTGTCGATAGTATGCACCCGACCTCCTAGCGCACGACATGGATGAATAAGCTATAAAATAAAAAGAGGTTGACTCTTAAATCAAATTTGTATAAGTTCAAGTCATGGGGTGCCGGGGGTGGCCCTTACGTGCCTGGCCCCTGTGGCCTGGTCAATTTTGTTAGTAGGCAAGAGGGGTCCTAACAAGTCTTCACATTTATTGGTCGACATATCGGCATGGTCGCAAGCAAGCTACGTTGTCAGACGGCGACAAACAAAAGTCGCCGAGTGGCAGGGGGTGCTCTGACAAGCTCGTCCTTCCAGGCTTGCTCGTCCCCCTTGGCTCGGTCCCTTCTGATAGGCACTTGTGCGTGATTGGTCAAAGGGTGTCACCATTGTTGGTACACCCACGGCCATTTGTTTCATTAATAATTTATTTTAACGCAAACATATGTCATTATATAACGTTATGGTTGTAAGCAAAGCAAGCAACTGTAACTTAAGTAAAGGAGGGGGCCGGATTATTCCTCGTCATTTCTTCCCAACCGTCAATCTCGACGGGATGGATATCTGCCGTCGACTAGGCTAACGCCTTGGCCCAAGTTTTGGTGGCTAAGGCTGGCCCTCACATGGTCGTCGCCCTTGTCTCGACCAATCAATTGTTTTTCATAACCCACTCATAAGCATTTGAAATTAACCTCACTCGGAACGACCAGGCAACGAGCGCTAAGGGTCTATTTATTTTAACTTGCAAGCGCATCAAAGCCCCTGCACGGGCTAGAGATTTGTCCGTCATTGTTTAGACCCTCTTAGGCTTGAACTTGATGGGTCTCCAAACCTTGTCTGTAAGGTCTTAGGTTTATAAAGTGCATATTTTAGTTCATTGAAAGTATATTTTGATTGCATAAAAGTGTAGAGTGCATTTTCGTGGTCACTTTGATATAAAGGTCATCGAATTTTGTCACGTATTGAGAGTCATGGATTTCCGAAGTTTAGTTTTGAGGTCGGTTGACGACTGTCCTTAATTCGCGGTGAGCGCGACTGATGGATTGACCGACAGCGTCGAGCGATCTGGCCCGTTAGAGTAAACTCGAACCTTCACGTAAGTTTGGCTGACGCGGAGTGCAAGTAGTGGTGTTTGATCCCCTTGCTCAGAAGAAGCAGAGCCCAACTGCTCAAGAAAAGAAGCCTGCTGAGGTGCCTGCCCAAATTAAGGCGCTGTTGGAGGAGTTCAAGTGCGTGTTTCCTGAGGAGCTACCTGCAGGAGTACCTCCACAGAGAGCTATGGAGCAAAGATTGAGTTGAAACCAGGGAGCAAGCCACCAGTGAGACCCGCCTACCGACCATCGTTTGCGGAGTTGGATGAGTTGAAGAAACAGTTGACAGAGTTATTGGAGAAGGGATTCTTCCGACCCAGCGAGTCTCCAATTGCAGCGCCAGTCTTATTTGTGAAGAAGAAGGATGGGACTATGAGGATGTGTGTCGACTACCGAGCACTCAACAAGATCACCATCAAAAACAGGTACCCACTTTCACGAGTGGACGAGTTAATTGACAGGCTTGTCGGGGCGAAGTATTTCTCGAAGATCGATTTGAGGAGTGGCTATCACCAGGTACGGATTGCGGAAGAAGACGTTCAGAAGACTGCTTTCAGGACTCGTTATGGTTTATTTGAGTTCACAGTCATGCCTTTTGGGTTGACTAATGCACTTGCTACATTCATGGGACTCATGAATAGTGTCTTCAGACCCTACTTGGACCAGTTTGTGGTGGTATTTTTGGACGACATCCTGATCTATTTGAAGACCTTGGAAGAGCATGTGGAGCATTTGAGGAAGGTGTTGGAGGTCTTGAGAGATCAGAAGTTATGTGGGAAGATGAGCAAGTGCGACTTCTGTCTCAAGGAGGTCAAGTTTCTTGGGCACATAGTGGGAGCTGAAGGAGTAAAGGTGGAGCAGAAGAAGGTGCAAGCAGTCAGAGATTGGCCGGTACTTGCTGATATTCATCAACTTAGGAGTTTCCTCGGCATGGCAAATTATTATCGACGTTTCATTGAAGGATTTGCCAAGGTGTATGCACCGCTCACAGACATGTTAAAGAAGCAGGAGAAGTGGCTATGGGGTGACAAGGAGCAGCAAGCTTTCGAGAAGATTAAGGAGTTGTTGACACAGGCACCTGTGTTGGCAATTGCATGTCCAGAGCTTCTGAAATGAATCGACTTACCAAATAGGCGATTAACAATTAATAAAGATCTTTATATCAGCAAGTAATCTTTATGGTATTTCCGTTAACTGGTTAAACGGCAAAGGACAATACACTAGCAGGGAATAATACTCGTAAGTCAAATGCGAGTAAACTAGCATCAATAATGCAAATCAGTAAACTCATACATAAGAAAGGTTAGAAGACAGTGCGTATGAATGGCTTCTCGCCTTGGATTCAGATCTCTCTTAGTAAGCTGTACAGGAGAGTTGGCCTCGTTTCCGAATATCGAACCCGAGAGCAATGCCTAGCATATGTACATGGAATGAGTTTACTGTTCAACGGCCAGTGCGATGGCACCGCCTACCCGGGAGTTAACCACGTTGGTAAGACCTCGGTTAACCAAATCCACCGCCATCTCCCATCATCCCGAATAGCCATCCATCATAGGGATGTCATCTGGCCATTCATCTAGCATATCGTACTTAAGTGTATATCAAGGCAGTTCGCTGCTACCGAGTACGGAAGTCAGCTGGCTGTCAAAGAATGGATCAGCAAGCTGACTTAAGTTGACTTCAGCCTGCTGCTTTTGGCCGAGTCATTAAACTGATAATTATGTAAAGTCCAGCAGACTGACTATTAACTAAAGTTCAGCAGGCTGAACTTAATTAACTATTATATTTAAATGAATATTATATCCACTAATATACTGATTCATTACAATCCCTCCAACTTAACTTGTTGTCGCCTCGACAACATTAAACTGCCAAAGCCTTAAATAAAAGAACTGACCCTGACCAGCCTCCCCTACTGACTGTCTTCTCAGCCTGTCACCTTAAGGGGTTGTTCCTGGGGCTTCAGGATCAGGAGACGGAGATCTGGACCTAGATCTGGACAGCCCTCTAGGTCTGTCAGCTGGCCTTCTAAAGAACCCTGTTTGCTCTAAAGTTGGCCCTCGAGGAGAACGGAGGATGGTGGCCTGCTCTTCAACTATTTGGGTGTTGATTCCCACATAGACAGGCATTCCAGTAGGATGCTGAAATACATTGGCTAGAGGTACATGCCCTTGAGCGGAGGGGGAGGCCGGCATGCCTCTGGCCCACCCGCATGTCCCTCTTCTGGCACCCCTGTCCTCTGGGGATTTCTGCCTGTGTCTGCTGCCCAGTACAGTCAGATCAGCTTCTTCCCCTGCTTGGGCAGGTGGGCTGGGGGAGCGAGCGCGGGGTCCAGTTGTCGCCATAACGGGGATCACATTCCACACACCTGATCGTGGTTCTTTAGGAAGTGCCACTGCCTGTCCCTGGGTATCCTGAGTACCTGCTGCTGATGCTTCTCCTCTGCCTTGTTCTTCTTCCTCATCCTCCTCATCCTCCTCCTCGGAGAGAGTAGGGGTCTCGTCCACTAAGTCGTCCTGCTCCCTAGTAGACATGGAGTAGTCTACCGACCTCCCTTTCTTAGGGCGCGCTGGAGGTTGCTTGGCCTTCAGCCTACTGATATCTATCCGGCCTGCATTCTTTGCCCATTTGACAAAGGCATGCTTTCCCTTAGAGAAGTAGTCTCTTCCCCTCCTCCTATGTTCCTTGGTCTCTGCATTCATATTGCTCAGGCATCCATTCAGCCTGGGATCCCAAGGGGCAATGTGAGGTGGTAGGATGAGATAGCCGTCTAGGCCATAGTGGAAGTCATCCGGTTGGGCTCGGTCACACTCCTGCTTCTTATTTGTGACGGTCATCCACCTCCAGCCTGTTGGCTGCTGGTAGTACTGGAGTCCGTGCTCAGCCTTCCTCAGGTTACACGGGAACCAGTGGGGAGAGAACATCTGCTGTCCTGCTTCCCTGGCCAAGTACTCCCAGCTCCTTCTCTCAACTTCATTGTAAGCTGGCAGGAGTGTGAGGTAGAATACCGTATCCTTAAAGCTATCGGGCCGCATGCTCACCATCCGGATGAGTCTCTGATCTCCCACTATTCCCGGTATGGGGACCGGCTTGTCCTCTGAATCATCTGCGAGATACCGGGCCTGCTCTGCTGTATAGCCCACCATCTTAGCATAATCTTCGTAAAGGACCACGCCGGTGTGTGTCTCGATGTACCTGTCCAGTGCTGTAGCTCCTTCCTTCTGTAGCAGTGTTGTCTGTTCCAGCCTGTTGATCTCCTGGGCTGCCAGCAATGCTTCCTTCAGGTTATCGAAGTTTTGGCCACCCACCACAGTATACCTGTAAGTGGCCAAGCTCTTCTGTCTGTCCGCTTCAATCTTTTTTCTTTTCTCCTCTTCTGCCGCTGCCGCTTCTTCTTGCTGTTTCTTCTGTCTCTCCTCCTCAGCCTTCCTGAGGTTTTCCGCTTCCTGATCCTTCTTCCTCTGTGCCTCTTCTGCCGCCTCTTGTTGTCTGCGGACCCTTTCCTGTTCTCCCCTGGTGAGGGACGTCGCCGCCAGCTCCTTCTGGTATTGCTCCATTGTCCTCCTGGCTTCTTCCGCCTTGCGCTTTCTGTCCTCCTTTTGTGTGGTGGGCGCCATCCTGTGCATGTAACCAGGGCACAAGTTAGTAGGGTATGGGCCTTTGTCATAGGGATTGCAGGAAGTATGTTAGTATTAGTATAGTGGATTCGATGTTGTTTACCTTGCGAGATGATTGCTAAAAGTTGACGTAGTTGCGATGCGCTACACATAAACGTATGAGTGTGTTTTTATCGCTCTCGCTCACTAACTGTCATATATTTTCCCCTCCAACTTAAATGGAGACAGGACCGCCTGTCACCTTCCCGTGTCAACTGAAATGACAGTTATGAAGGGACTCCAGCGGCCCGAAGGTGGAACCGTTTCAACGCCCCTTTGGCATTGGTCAAGTTGTCCTTAAATTCCCAAGTGTCCCCAAAGGCATCGTAACCCTTCCAGCGAATGAGGTATTTCATGACATATTTAGACGATCGACGGACCGAGCGAGCGTCTCAAATCTCATCGACCTCATATTCCTCAGGGTCGCCGTCTCGGACAGCGGGGACCGGTCCCGGTTGGACAGGTAACCGACCTGTGAACAGTGTATCACCTTTGATGTATGGTTCCAGGAAGGAGACATTAAAGACCGGGTGACCCTTGTATTCAGCTGACATGTTCAGTTTGTAATCATTCTGACCGATACGACGTACCACCGAATATGGACCGACCCAGACAGGGCCAAGCTTTTTCTTGACCACACCAGGGAGGTACAGGTGCTGAGAATGCAGTTTGACTAAATCCCCCTTGGAAAATGTCAGTTCCCGACGGTGTTGATTAGCGTATTTTTGTTGGTTTTCTTGGGCCTTGTGCAGGTTTCGTTGGACTTCTGACAGGGTGTCAGCAAACTCCTGAGTTAACTCGAGGGAGACCGGGTTGTCAATCCCTTCAGGGCAAGTTAAAGACTCCCCCAGTACATTTAAAGGAGACTTAGGAACTCTACCCAGGCTGAGTTCAAAAGGAGTCTTGCCCGTTGACGCGTGCACCGCACTGTTGACCGCAAACTGAATTTGAGGCAACAGGTCATCCCAATTATCTTGTTTTTGGTTAATATATGCTCTCAGCACGGCCTGCAGAACTCGGTTAGTTCTTTCAGTCTGCCCATCAGTCTGAGGGTGGTTTGCTGTGCTGAGCAGCTGTTTGACTCCCATTAACCCCATTAAAGCTCTCCAGAACTTAGAGGTGAATTTTGAGTCTCTGTCTGAGATGATATTAGAAGGGAGCCCATGTTGGCATACTACATGGTTGTAAAACTGTCTCGCTGTTTCGAGTGCAGTCACTTTGACAGTTGTGGGGATAAAAATGACCATTTTTGTCAGTTTATCCACGACTACCAGTATTGAATCATGCCCGTTGGCAGTTCTTGGTAGTGAGACCACCCAGTCCATGGATATAGTTTCCCAGCGTCCCGCTGGGATGGGTAGCGGTTGCAAGAGACCTCCGGGTGGTGTGTGCCGAGACTTATTTCTCTGACACTGGTCACAGGACTTGACATATTTCAAGACCTCCCGGGGTAACCCCTCCCAATGATAATGTTTTGCCAGTTTGCCAACAGTTTTGGCCTGCCCCAAATGTCCACCCAGGAGACTGTCATGAGCTTGACTCAGTAAGAGAGACCTTATTTCCAAATTATTAGGAATGACCAGCTTCAGCCTGCCTGAAGTGGTTTCAGTCACCCAGACCCCTCCCTTGAGCTTATACCCGAGTGCGGTAGCACGACACATACCAGTAGTGGGGCTGGGCTCAAATGTTGGGTCAGAAAGGTAGGCTTTCCTAAGTTGTTCAAGGAAGGACTTTTTCACCTTTAGTGAAGTGAGTGCACACAGGACTTTATCTACAGCATGCTGACTAAAGTTCCTTTCTTGCAAGTCAGGTCTTCTAGAGAGTGCATCAGCAGGATTCAACTTCCCTGGTTTGTAGTCGATCTGGACTTGGAACTGCTCCAGCATCTGGCTCCAGCGGTTCTCCCTCCTCGACAGCTTGGACTTCTTCTGAAAGTGGGTCAGAGCTAGATGATCTGTAATCACCTTAAAAGCTTTACCATGTAAGTATGCTCTCCACTGTTTGAGTACATGAATGATAGCTAGCAGCTCTTTATCATGCACTGAGTAATTAATCTCCGCTGGATTAAATTTCATAGACTCATACAACACAGGATGCCACTCCTGCCGTACCTTACCATCCTTTGTGGTTTTGTCAGCAGGCTGCAACAAAATAGCACCCATGGCAAAATCAGAGGCATCAGTAACCACCTGCACCGGTTTGCTGGGGTCATACACGGCTAGCACTGGGGCAGAACAAAGGGCATCTTTAAGGGTCTGGAAGGCAGCCTGCTGCTCTTCCCCCCACACATACCCGATGTCTTTCTTAGTAAGGTCAGTCAGTTTACTGGCCTTTGTGGAATAATTCTCAATAAATCTCCTATAGTAGTTAGCCAACCCGAGGAAGGATCTAACTTCAGAGACAGACTGTGGTACTGGCCAGTCCCTTATGGTCTGGACTTTCTTAGGATCCACACTGATGCCCTCTTTACTGACAACGTGGCCTAAGAATTCAATACTTTCCTTAAAGAAATCACACTTGCTCATTTTAGCATACAAGTGATTTTTCCGCAGAGTGTCCAGCACTTTCTTTAAGTGTTCAGTGTGCTGAGCTTCATCTTTAGAGAAAATTAAAATATCATCCAGGAAAACTTGCACAAACTTATCCAAATAAGGTCTGAAAATGTCATTCATAGCACCCATAAAGGTAGCAGGAGCATTAGTCAGTCCAAATGGCATCACGTTGAACTCATAGTGTCCATAACGTGTGCGGAAAGCAGTCTTGTGTTCATCCCCCTCAGCAATTCTGATTTGATGATAACCACTCTTGAGATCTATCTTACTGAACACCTTAGCGCCAGACAGGGTATCAAGCAAGTCCTCGATTCTGGGTAAAGCATACTTGTTCTTTACTGTAATTCTGTTCAGGGCTCTGTAATCCACACACATCCGCATACTGCCATCCTTTTTCTTAACAAATAGGATAGGTGCGCCGTACGGTGATTTACTGGGAGAAATGTAACCATTTTCCTCCAGCTCTGCAATCTGTGTTTTCAACTCCTCACTCTCCAAATAAGACAAGCCATACGTGCGTTGCCAGGGTGGCTGGCTACCAGGTAATAAATCAATCCTATGATCTACTTCCCGCTTAGGGGGTAGTCCTGGAGGCATATTAAACACATCCGTGTACTGAGCAACAATGTTTGCAGCAGTAGGGTGTTCCGGAGGGTGTACCTTTTTCTCAACCACTTCTTCAGGTTGAGGAGGTACCTCTCTTAGCAGCAGACAGAACATTCTGTCTTCCTTCTGGTTCCAGCTTTTGACGAACTCCATTGCATTCAGCAACTTGCATCCTTCTGGAAGCCTCTTCTTTTCCTTCATTTGCCATCCACACAGGACAAGAGGAAGAGCACTGGTGGGTGCCAAGTCAGTCTGCCCATCACTGGCTCCTCTCACTTTAACTGTACCTCTGCTCCAACACACTTCAGCTTGATGTCTATTAAGCCAGGACCTGCCTAGCACGAGATCATAAAAGCCAGTGTTGAGTACCTCAAATGTAAGCGTTTCAGTTAGAACTGCAATGCCAGAACCTAACTGGACCTCAATAGGCTTGGTTATAACTCCTCCCGGGATACTTGAGGCATCTCCAAGGAATATTTTTCTATTCCCTTGGGTGACAGTAGGCAGCCTTAGCCGCTTAACTAAGTCCTTGTGGATAAAAGTATGTGACGCCCCTCCGTCAACAAATGCCCTCACCTTCCTACCTGCAATCATGCAATGCAGTAGGATAGGGGGGACTGTCTTTTCCTGACTTTCGCATTGTTCTCCTGACGTAGCAAAGAAATGTTGGACATCAGGTGGAACAAGAGCATCCAGAGTGTGCACTCTCTGGACGTCTATATTGCTGATGGTCTCCTTTATCTGGTTGTCAGGCATGCATAGTGAATCCAGTTCAGCAGGACCCATAATACCTGCTACGAGGGCAGCTAGTGACGACTCACTATCTCTAGCATCCTCACAGTCAGTAGACTGGATTACTGACTGTTGCTGTCTTTTAAAGGCTGGTCTTTTCTCTCGACCTTAGGCAGGTGCTTGACCGGACACTGTTCTCTGTAGTGGCCTTTCTGCTGACAATGGTAGCAAGTAGATTTTGCTGAGGCTGGTCTCGGCTTAGTCCTACCACCACCCCTTCCATAGCCACCTCGAGAGGGACCACCTCTACCTCTAGACTGAATAGCATTGTACTCATACTCATATTCATCACCCTGATTATCCTCAGCCTGGTCGCCTTCAATTGCATTGTAGGAACCGTGGGGCTTTTTGACAATCTTAGACACCAAAGCGTTACTCTGGCGCTTGTGATTGAACTGCTGCTGATCCCAGGCGTCAGCATCCTTGATCAAGTCAGCCAATTTCTCATACCTTTTCTCAGCAAAGTGACCAGAGACCTCGGATTTCAAGCCATACCTGAAGTATGCTATCCTATACCGTTCTGGCAAATCTGGCTGCTTCATCATGTTCTCTTGGAACTTTTGAGCAAACTCAGCAACTGAAGTGGTCTGCTTCAGTGTCAGGGAGATCATCGCATAGATAGCTTTCTCCTGCTGGTTGATGACATCAAACTTCTCATGCAACTTCTCGACAAACTCTACCCACGTAGGGTCACCGAGTTGCCGAGCCTTACGCTCTTCCTTCCAGTAAAGCCACCAGTCTGCGGCACTGCCTTTCAGTAGCGCACCGGTGTGCCTGACCTTCTCGTAATCTTGCATTTCTGGGTAGTTCTCCAACCACTGCCCAACATCCGCGAGAAACTTGATCAGGTAATATTTTCTGTTTCCCTCAGGATCATAGTCCTGGGGAGGTTTCGGCTTGGGCTTACTAGGCCCTCGGCCACCACCACTAGTGGTGTGAGACCCCAGTTGGTCTCTGTCCCGCAGTAGGGACATTATGATTCTTTTGTCCTCCTGCTGGGACTGATACATGGTCGCCATTTGCGACTGCATCTGAACGAACAATGCTCCCAAGTCTACACTTTGGGGTGGTAGATTAGCAAATGCAGCAGCAGCATTGACCCCTACTCGCTGAGTAGTGTCCTCAACAGTCCCTCTCGCCCCTGCAGCAGCAATTCCTGCCGTATTAAGCCGGTCACGTATTTGACCTAGGGGTACATTGAGTTGTACAACAGGAGGTGGGTTCAGAACATTGGCCCTTCATGCCATGAGTTCCTCGACAGTGCGCTCGTCAGCTGGCTATCTTTCCCTCCTTTCTGTATCTTCAGCGGCCTTTGCTACTTGTTCAGCTTCTAGCCTGGCTCTCTCCTCCTCAGCTTGCTGAGCTGCGACTGTGGCAATAGCAGCTGCCTCATTTGCAGCCTCCCTAGCTGCAGTATCTGCTACTGCTTCAGAATAGGTACGGGTTCCCGCTACACGGCTTTCCGCCTGGTTTTCGACATTCTCGTTATCCTGGTTCTCCATGTCTCGGGAGTTGCTAGTTTGAGACCTTGTCCTTACCATACAAAGAAGACTGTGATAACTGCTCCGATACCACTGAAATGAATCGACTTACCAAATAAGCGATTAACAACTAATAAAGATCTTTATATCAGCAAGTAATCTTTATGGTATTTCCGTTAACTAGTTAAACGGCAAAGGACAATACACTAGCAGGGAATAATACTCGTAAGTCAAATGCGAGTAAACTAGCATCAATAATGCAAATCAGTAAACTCATACATAAGCAAGGTTAGAAGACAGTGCGTATCAATGGCTTCTCGCCTTGGATTCAGATCTCTCTCAGTAAGCTGTACAGGAGAGTTGGCCTCGTTTCCGAATGCCGAACTCGAGAGCAATGCCTAGCATATGTACATGGAATGAGTTTACTGTTCTACAGTCAGTGCGATGGCACCGCCTACCCGGGAGTTAACCACGTTGGTAGGACCTCGGTTAACCAAATCCACCACAATCTCCCATCATCCCGAATAGCCATCCATCATAGGGATGTCATCTGGCCATTCATCTAGCATATCGTACTTAGGTGTAAGTCAAGGCAGTTCGCTGCTACCGAGTACGGAAGTCAGCTGGCTGTCAAATAATGGGTCAGCAAGCTGACTTATATGGACTTCAGCCTGCTGCTTCCGGCTGAGTCATTAAACTGATAATTATGTAAAGTCCAGCAGCCTTATTATTAACTAAAGTTCTGCAGGCTGAACTTAATTAACTATTATATCTAAATGAATATTATATCCACTAATATACTAATTCATTACACCAAGCGTCTTGTGCACACATCGCACCAGCTGGCTGCGTATAGCGGGCTCAGGGACCACCAGGACAGAGCCGTTCGCCATCACTCGCCGCATGCGCCCCTCCATGAAGACGAAATCCCGGGTACGCTTGAGGACGCGGTCACGCTTGCGCGCACTAATGCCTGGGACCAACTTCTTGGCCGTGATGTACTGTAGCACCGGGATGTTGTCCCACACGTCCTTGGGCCTGCGCTGCCAGCTGTCCTGCTCCTCAGCTGCTGCCAAGGCCAGTCGTCGAGTGGTGACAGTCACCATGTCTAGGCTAGTGAGCCCTGCGGGCCGCACGTCGCCGTCAACGGTGAAGGCCAGGAATGCCGCCGCATGCCAGGCCACTGGCTCCTCCTCATCGTGGCCGGCTACCGTGAGGTCTCGCAAAGAAGGCAGCGGGTTGCGGCTGAGGCCGTCAGCGACTAGGTTCGTTGATCCTGGACGATGGTGCACGTCAAGGGTGTACTCTTGCAAGATGAGAGCCCACCGTGCGTACTTGCCTGTCAGGCGCTCCGACGTCATGAGCCACTTGAGTGGCTGATGGTTGGTGACCAAGCGGAAGAGGGTGCCGTAGAGATAGTGCCTGAAATGCACAATCGCTCATGCTGCTGCCAGGCACTCCCCCTCATAGGAGCCGTAGTTGCCCTCGGCACGGTTGTTGTTGCGGCTGGCGTACGCCACCACATGCTTGAAGCCGTCATGCTCCTACACCAGCACTGCTCCGAGTCCTGCCTGCGACCAATCGATGTGGAGGATGAAGGATTTCCGATAGTCAGGCCGCCGTAGTATTGGGGCGCTCACCAACAGCTCCTTGAGCTTATCAAACGCCGCCTGCTGCTCTGGTCCCCATACGTAGGCAACGCCCTTGCGTAGCAAGTCGTTGAGCGGCTTGGCTAGCTCGCTGAACCCAGGCACAAAGCGGCGATAGTAGTTGGCGATGCCAAGGAAGGCCCTCAACTGCGAGAGATCGGTCGGCGGCGGGATGCCTGTGATGGCCGATATCTTGGCCAGCTGAGGAGCCAAACCACTGGAAGACAAAAGATGCCCGAGGTACTCCACCTCCCGGGTCCCAAAGGTGCACTTTCCTGGATGACACTTGAGCCCAACGGCCTCCAAGTGGTCCAGAATTGTAGTGATATGCGCCACGTGCTCCTCAAACGTCTCACTGAAGACGAGCACGTCATCAATATAGCACCGGGCAAAGGAGAGCCCTGCCAGCTCCTTATCCATGACTCACTGGAAGGTGGCAAGAGCGTTCGTCAAGCCGAAGGGCATAACCCTCCACTCGTAGAGACGTTGCGATCCCCAAAAAGCCGTCTTATGCTGGTCCTCCTCCGCAATGGGTATCTGGTTGAAAACCTGCCTCAAATCCAGCACCGAGAACCAAGTACAAGCGCCAATGTCGTCGAAGATCTCGTTAGGGGTCGGCATAGGGTATCTGTCCTGCTCAGTGACCTTACCGCACATCCTTTTCTCAGACCAGTTGCCTGAGGCGTCCTTCTTAGCTGGCATGACTGTGGGCGCAGCGCAGGTGGAGGCAGACTCACAAATGAGCTGACACTCCTCTAGCTTGCCAGTCTGCGTGCTGATCAGGTCGTCCTCAAAGCGGCTGTAGCGATAGCGCTTCTGGAAGATGGGCACGTCTGTCTGGAGGGGTATCCTCATAGGGTCGCCCGCGTAGCGCCCAAGATCGTGCATGCCGCTGGCAAAGCTGGCACTGCGCCGTGCATCCAGCAATGCCGTTAGTTGAGCAGCCTGTGCCCTAGTGAGAGTCCCCCCCAGCTTCCAAGTAGGGACAGCTGGTGGTGGCTCCTGCGCGCCGGCTGGCGCCTCCTGCCCTGCTGCTGGCGTGATCTGTGTGTCTGCAAGCGTCACCTGTCCTGCAGCTGGCTGCACTCGGCCTGCCTTGGGTGCCCTCTTTTCGGCAGCTGCTGCCATATGCCCTGCACCACCTGTAGGCGGCGGAGAGCGTGGAGAAAGAAACGGGGTACGAAACTCCTTGGGTCGCTGTGAGGACTCCTGTCTCCTCCTGTCCCCCCCCAGCGAACCAGAAGGAGGACCAGGACGCGGCGCACGCGGCTGCTGGGAAGCTGGACCCTCGCGCTGGGAATGCCAGGTCGTACCAGGTGGGGCGCGGCCGTTGCCATCGGAATCGCGATCCATGGCGTCATAGGACTGGTCCATCTCAGGTTGACGAGCCTGGGCGTAAAGGGGAGTCAGGGCCTGTGTCTGCAGGAGAAGCCACGTCAAGACGTTGGCATTGATAGCCCAGCCAAGGAGACGTACGCGGTTGACCTCGGTGATGCTGTCCACCTGTGTGAGGTGCGGAGGGAAGCTCATCGCACGCTCCATCTCCACGGCACGGGGTCGTTGGAACATGCCAATCTTGAGGTCAATGATCATGCCGCGCTGGTCGCCCACGTAGGCCGCGCTGTCGTAGCGACTCACGAACGTAGGAAGCGCCCGCGTGACGTCGCAAAGGACCTCACACTGGGCCTGAGAAGGATGCGAAAGGGCGACCACGCGTTGGGCCAGACGCGCCACGTCGAGGATAGAGTCAACGTTGCGCGTGTGGCGTGGATGCACGGCCGCTAATGTAAGGTTATGAAAGTGTAGTTTGTTTCTTTCTAGTATTTTATGTGCATAGAGTGTGATTTTAGAAGAACTTTGGTCTTTATTTCACGTCATTTGGACAAGTATTGAGATAGTCGTGAATTTTGGAAGTTTTTAGTGAGTTTTTAATGTCACAGATTTTATTTAGTGACAAGGACAGGTCCAGTGACGAAAATTTTGGTTGGAGTCCAGAAAGTAGGACATTGAAACATGAGGGTTCCAGAAAGTACGTACAATTACGTAGAGTGCCAAAGTGATCGTGGAATTTCTAGAAACTCCGTGAGGAGTTAGTGGATTGTGTAGTAGAATATTCTAGAGTGTGATTGTGTGCGTGTGAGTGTGCTAGCTTGTCCAACTAGGCAAGGTCAAGTACATGGAAGGAGCCATAGGAGAAGGTTCTGGAGGTACCTTGCTAGAGAGGACACTTAGAGTTAAAGGATAAAATGGGAAGCACAAGGAAGTAGAGGGGGCTTAGTCTAGTCTAACCTTCTTATCTTGTACACAACTTTTCTTAATAAAGTGAGTTCTTTTCCACTCCTCTCTCATGTAGCCCTCTAACTCTTGCAAGGGTGGCATACCACCAGGCCACTCCACCTTGTGTATGCAACTAGGAAAGGTCCTCGTGCACGCCTCCACTCGCGGGTGAGGGTGCGTGAGTGTGTATGGGCGCACTCCCCGCACCCTTCCCCCTTCCAGCTAATGTCTCAAGCGTGCCTGGCATGGCCAGGTTGGTAAAGTAGGCGCGCACACGATGCGCAAAGGAACCAATCTGAGCTGCGTCAATAACTGCCTCACGGCCGACGTAGCTGCTGCAGAGGGAAAAGTCGGCGCTGACATTGGGCCGAGAATCGTGGCGGACAGCCACGTTCTCCAACACCCAGGCGAGCGTGTGCGGCGGCTGGCGGTCCTCAACCATGTTGAGGACCGGAGCAGGTGCCAGAACAAGGCCGTACGCGGGTCACCGAGCGCGTTGCCCCGTTCTGCAATGGAGAAGCCTTTGCACTCCCAGCCAGCAATGATGAGGTCGATGGGCCCGAGGCGCGTGATGTGCTCGGCGGTAATGTCGCGGATATCCATGGGCCAGTCAGTCTGGGCGCGGTAGAAGGCATGCTCAGGGAAGAGGTCTGGGAAACGCTCGTGGCATAAGGCCATCTGCCTGCGGGCAACCTGCTGCGCCTTGCCATCGGGGTCCACGTAGACGTACCGACGTACGGGGATGCCAGCTTGCAGGGTGGCCAACAACCCGGTCGCAATGCCGGCAAAGAGCTCGACAAGGACAATGCCGCCGGGACGCTCGTCGAGCTGTGCGGTGTAGATAGGCGTAGGAAGGGGGCGACAGCCCAGGGCGAGATTGCCGGCGTGCGCTGGCGGTGGATAGGAGCGCAGCAGACTGTGTTGATGGGGCGCCATGCGGAGGGCCGCCACGGCGAGCTCTGCGTTGTGGCGAGTAAGTCGAGGAGTGCGCTTGAGCAGCGGTTGCGGGCGAGCCGTGCGAGAATGTGCCTGCAGGGTTACGCCGTACGCCGTATTGGCCAACCTTCGTACGCTTAAATAAGCGTACTGCGTCGGTACGCTCGTACTAAGCGTACGATTAACTTTTTATTCGTGCGCGCCGCCCAGCAACGTTTTGGCACCTTCACGTCCGCCACCGCACGCTCTGTTTCACTCGTGACTTTGCATACATCGCCGATTGACGGGATTCAAACTACCAAGTGCATCTTGACAGGTTTGTGGAGCAACGGCGGGAACTAAAAAAAAGTCACTAGCCTTTTCACCAATATTTTGGCCACCAGCCATTTCAATTTTCGCCTCCAACGTGCATCTGCTTGAGTTGCTGCCCATCTTACAAGCTACAATCCTTTTGGCCAATTTTGCGGAGCCTACTTAAGAGACTTCTAGCGCCTTTCTTTGCATTTCGCACCTGCTATTCATCGTAAGTTTTCTTACTTCCGCATTTAGGACCTTGCTGCCTTGCATTCCTCAGGCTGTAACACATCCAGGCCAGCAGCGGACGGGCCGAAGCTGGAGTGGACGGCGTGATTCAAGCCCGTTCTGTATTACAAGGTGGCGCCGTCTTCACGCTCATGCGCCTCACCACCAACATCTCTCAGGTGCGTCCATCCCCTCGTGCCCTATTTGCGACCTGCCCCTTGCTTGCTATTGTTGGGGCTGGCTGCCAGCCCCTTGCGTGCTTTTGTCGGGGCTGGCAACCAGCCCCTTGCTTGCTTGTGTCGGGGCTGGCTGCCAGCCCCTTGTTTGCTTTTTGGGGGGCTGGCAACCAGCCCCTTGCTTTTTTGTGTTGGGGCTGGCAGCCAGCCCCTTGCTTGCCTCTGTCGGGGCTGGCTGCTACNTTCATTGTGTTGGGGCTGGCAACTAGCCCCTTCATTGCTTGTGTCGGGACTGGCTGCCAGCCCCTTGCATGCTTTTTGGGGGGCTGGCAACCAGCCCCTTGCTTGCGCTTAGGGGGGCTAGCTGCCAGCCCCTTGTGTACTTTTGTCGGGGCTGGCAACCAGCCCCTTGCGTGCTTTTGTCGGGGCTGGCAACCAGCCCCTTGCTTGCCTGTGTCGGGGCTGGCAGCCAGCCCCTTGCTTCATTGTGTCGGGCTGGCAACCTGCCCCTTCATTGCTTGTGTTGGGGCTGGCAACCAGCCCCTTGCTTGATCTTAGGGGGGCTGGCTGCCAGCCCCATGCGTGCTTTTGTCGGGGCTGGCAACCAGCCCCTTGCTTGCCTGTGTCGGAGCTGGCAGCCAGCCCCTTGCTTGCCTGTGTCGGGGCTGGCAGCCAGCCCCTTGCTTGCCTGTGTCGGGGCTGGCAACCAGCCCCTTGCTTCATTGTGTCGGGGCTGGCAACCAGCCCCTTCATTGCTTGTGTTAGGGCTGGTTGCCAGCCCCTTGCTTGCTTTTGGGGGGCTGGCAATCAGCCCCTTGCTTGCTCTTAGGGGTGCTGGCTGCCTGCCCCTTGCGTGCTTTTGTCGGGGCTGGCAACCAGCCCCTTGCTTGCCTGTGTCGAGGCTGGCTGCTAGCCCCTTGCTTCATTGTGTCGGGGCTGCCAACTGGCCCCTTCATTGCTTGTGTTGGGGCTGGCAACCAGCCCCTTGCTTGATCTTAGGGGGGCTGGCTGCCAGCCCCTTGCGTGCTTTTGAGGAGGCTGGCAACCAGCCCCTTGCTTCCTTGTGTCGGGGCTGGCTGCCAGCCCCTTGCTTCCTCTTTGGGGTGCTAGCTGCCAGCCCCTTGCTTGATCTTAGGGGGGTTGGCTGCCAGCCCCTTGCGTGCTTTTGTCGGGGCTGGCAACCAGCCCTTGCTTGCCTGTGTCGGGGCTGGCAGCCAGCCCCTTGCTTCATTGTGTCGGGGCTGGCAACCAGCCCCTTCATTGCTTGTGTTGGGGCTGGCAACCAGCCCCTTGCTTGATCTTAGGGGGGCTGGCTGCCAGCCCCTTGCGTGCTTTTGTCGGGGCTGGCAACCAGCCCCTTGCTTGCCTGTGTCGGGGCTGGCAGCCAGCCCCTTGCTTCATTGTGTCGGGGCTGGCAACCAGCCCCTTCATTGCTTGTGTTGGGGCTGGCAACCAGCCCCTTGCTTGATCTTAGGGGGGCTGGCTGCCAGCCCCTTGCGTGCTTTTGTCGGGGCTGGCAACCAGCCCCTTGCTTGCCTGTGTCGGGGCTGGCAGCCAGCCCCTTGCTTCATTGTGTCGGGGCTGGCAACCAGCCCCTTCATTGCTTGTGTTGGGGCTGGCAACCAGCCCCTTGCTTGATCTTAGGGGGGCTGGCTGCCAGCCCCTTGCGTGCTTTTGTCGGGGCTGGCAACCAGCCCCTTGCTTGCCTGTGTCGGGGCTGGCAGCCAGCCCCTTGCTTCATTGTGTCGGGGCTGGCAACCAGCCCCTTCATTGCTTGTGTTGGGGCTGGCAACCAGCCCCTTGCTTGATCTTAGGGGGGCTGGCTGCCAGCCCCTTGCGTGCTTTTGTCGGGGCTGGCAACCAGCCCCTTGCTTGCCTGTGTCGGGGCTGGCAGCCAGCCCCTTGCTTCATTGTGTCGGGGCTGGCAACCAGCCCCTTCATTGCTTGTGTTGGGGCTGGCAACCAGCCCCTTGCTTGATCTTAGGGGGGCTGGCTGCCAGCCCCTTGCGTGCTTTTGTCGGGGCTGGCAACCAGCCCCTTGCTTGCCTGTGTCGGGGCTGGCAGCCAGCCCCTTGCTTCATTGTGTCGGGGCTGGCAACCAGCCCCTTCATTGCTTGTGTTGGGGCTGGCAACCAGCCCCTTGCTTGATCTTAGGGGGGCTGGCTGCCAGCCCCTTGCGTGCTTTTGTCGGGGCTGGCAGCCAGCCCCTTGCTTGCCTGTGTCGGGGCTGGCAGCCAGCCCCTTGCTTCATTGTGTCGGGGCTGGCAACCAGCCCCTTCATTGCTTGTGTTGGGGCTGGCAACCAGCCCCTTGCTTGATCTTAGGGGGGCTGGCTGCCAGCCCCTTGCGTGCTTTTGTCGGGGCTGGCAACCAGCCCCTTGCTTGCCTGTGTCGGGGCTGGCAGCCAGCCCCTTGCTTCATTGTGTTGGGCTGGCAACCAGCCCCTTCATTGCTTGTGTTGGGGCTGGCAACCAGCCCCTTGCTTGATCTTAGGGGGGCTGGCTGCCAGCCCCTTGCGTGCTTTTGTCGGGGCTGGCAACCAGCCCCTTGCTTGCCTGTGTCGGGGCTGGCAACCAGCCCCTTGCTTCATTGTGTCGGGGCTGGCAACCAGCCCCTTCATTGCTTGTGTTGGGGCTGGTTGCCAGCCCCTTGCTTGCTTTTGGGGGGCTGGCATTCAGCCCCTTACTTGCTCTTAGGGGGGCTGGCTGCCAGCCCCTTGCGTGCTTTTGTCGGGACAGGCATCCAGCCCCTTGCTTTTTTGTGTTGGGGCTGGCAGCCAGCCCCTTGCTTGCCTGTGTCGAGGTTGGCTGCTAGCCCCTTGCTTCATTGTGTTGGGGCTGCCAATTAGCCCCTTCATTGTTTGTGTCAGGACTGGCTGCCAGCCCCTTGCATGCTTTTTGGGGGGCTGGCAACCAGCCCCTTGCTTGCTCTTAGGGGGGCTGGCTGCCAGCCCCTTGTGTACTTTTGTCGGGGCTGGCAACCAGCCCCTTGCTTCCCTGTGTCGGGGCTGGCTGCCAGCCCCTTGCTTGCTTTTTTGGGGGCTGGCGACCAGCCCCTTGCTTGCTCTTAGGGGGGCTGGCTGCCAGCCCCTTGCGTACTTTTGTCGGGGTTGGCAACCAGCCCCTTGCTTCCCTGTGTCGGGGCTGGCTGCCAGCCCCTTGCTTGCCTGTGTCGGGGCTGGCAACCAGCCCCTTGCTTGCTTGTGTCGGGGCTGGCTGCCAGCCCCTTGCTTGCTTTTTGGGGGGCTGGCAACCAGCCCCTTGCTTGCTTGTGTCGGGGCTGGCAGCCAGCCCCTTGCTTCATTGTGTCGGGGCTGGCAACCAGCCCCTTCATTGCTTGTGTTGGGGCTGGCAACCAGCCCCTTGCTTGATCTTAGGGGGGCTGGCTGCCAGCCCCTTGCGTGCTTTTGTCGGGGCAGGCAACCAGCCCCTTGCTTTTTTGTGTTGGGGCTGGCAGCCAGCCCCTTGCTTGCCTGTGTTGAGGCTGGCTGCTAGCCCCTTGCTTCATTGTGTCGGGGCTGGCAACCAACCCCTTCATTGCTCGTGTTGGGGCTGGCAACCAGCCCCTTGCTTGATCTTAGGGGGGCTGGCTGCCAGCCCCTTGCGTGCTTTTGTCGGGGCTGGCAACCAGCCCCTTGCTTCCTTGTGTCGGGGCTGGCTGCCAGCCCCTTGCTTGCTTTTTTGGGGGCTGGCGACCAGCCCCTTGCTTGCTCTTAGGGGGGCTGGCTGCCAGCCCCTTGCGTGCTTTTGAGGAGGCTGGCAACCAGCCCCTTGCTTCCTTGTGTCGGGGCTGGCTGCCAGCCCCTTGCTTCCTTTTTGGGGTGCTAGCTGCNCCAGCCCCTTGCTTGATCTTAGGGGGGCTGGCTGCCAGCCCCTTGCGTGCTTTTGTCGGGGCTGGCAACCAGCCCCTTGCTTGTTTGTGTCGGGGCTCGCAGCCAGCCCCTTGCTTCATTGTGTCGGGGCTGGCAACCAGCCCCTTGCTTGCCTGTGTCGGGGCTGGCAGCCAGCCCCTTGCTTGCCTGTGTCGGGGCTGGCAGCCAGCCCCTTGCTTCATTGTGTCGGGGCTGGCAACCAGCCCCTTCATTGCTTGTGTTGGGGCTGGCAACCAGCCCCTTGCTTGATCTTAGGGGGGCTGGCTGCCAGCCCCTTGCGTGCTTTTGTCGGGGCTGGCAACCAGCCCCTTGCTTGCTTGTGTCGGGGCTGGCTGCCAGCCCCTTGTTTGCTTTTTGGGGGGCTGGCAACCAGCCCCTTGCTTTTTTGTGTTGGGGCTGGCAGCCAGCCCCTTGCTTGCCTGTGTCGGGGCTGGCTGCTAGCCCCTTGCTTCATTGTGTTGGGGCTGCCAACTAGCCCCTTCATTGCTTGTGTCGGGACTGGCTGCCAGCCCCTTGCATGCTTTTTTGGGGGCTGGCAATCAGCCCCTTGCTTGCTCTTAGGGGGGCTGGCTGCCAGCCCCTTGCGTGCTTTTGAGGGGGCTGGCAACCAGCCCCTTGCTTCCTTGTGTCGGGGCTGGCTGCCAGCCCCTTGCTTGCTTTTTTGGGGGCTGGCGACCAGCCCCTTGCTTGCTCTTAGGGGGGCTGGCTGCCAGCCCCTTGCGTGCTTTTGAGGGGGCTGGCAACCAGCCCCTTGCTTCCTTGTGTCGGGGCTGGCTGCCAGCCCCTTGCTTGCTTTTTTGGGGGCTGGCGACCAGCCCCTTGCTTGCTCTTAGGGGGGCTGGCTGCCAGCCCCTTGCGTGCTTTTGAGGGGGCTGGCAACCAGCCCCTTGCTTCCTTGTGTCGGGGCTGGCTGCCAGCACCTTGCTTGCTTTTTTGGGGGCTGGCGACCAGCCCCTTGCTTGCTCTTAGGGGGGCTGGCTGCCAGCCCCTTGCGTGCTTTTGAGGGGGCTGGCAACCAGCCCCTTGCTTCCTTGTGTCGGGGCTGGCTGCCAGCCCCTTGCTTGCTTTTTGGGGTGCTAGCTGCCAGCCCCTTGCTTGCTTGTGTTGGGGCTGGTTGCCAGCCCCTCTTGTTGGTTTAGGGTTTTAGTCGGGGCTGGCTATTGTTGTGCCCCTTGCTTGCTTTTGTCGAGGTTGGCTGCCAGCCCCTCGCTTGCAATGTGTTTAAGTCGGGGTGGGCTGCCAGCCTCTTGCTCGTTAAGTCAGGGTTTTTATTGGGGCTGGCTGCTGTTGTGCCCCTTTGCTTGCTTCTGTCGAGGCTGGCAGGTAGCCCCTTGCTTGCTGTTTCAGGGTTTTAGTGGGGGTGGGCTGCCAACCCCTTGCTCGGTTTTCACGGGGCTGGCTGGCATCCCCTTGCTTACAATTTTGAGATTTTAGTCCACATTTGCACCAGCTCTATCTGCAACCTGCTGTGCCTGTGTTGTTCATTCTTGCTTCCTTCCTTTTCTAACTCGGCTGCTGTTTTTGTGCACCCATTGCACATTTGTTGTTCTGCTGATTGTGAACTTTCTCCCTCGTGCTTGCGTGTTTGTGTCCTGTAGATTAGGGCTAGCTGTCTGTTGCATCTTTTTACAGCTTTGTCTCCTTTTTTGTCTTTTGTGAAGCAGGGCAAGACAATAAGGAGCGAGTAGACCCCCCTTGTGCCTACCCCACGTGTGCCCATTGACGCGTGAGCGACATTGACACGTGGACAGGTGCCTTAATCCTCCTTCCTCTTTCCCGTTCTCTCTCGTGCCCCTTGTTTGCTGTGGTCGGGGCTGGCTGCCAGCCCCTTGCTTTCTTCTGTGGGGGCTGGCTGCCAGCCCCTTGCTTGCTTGTGTTGGGACTGGCTGCCAGCCCCTTATTTGCTGTTGGTGGGGCTGGCTGCCGCCCTGCTGTCTGGCTGCAGCAGCCGCCCTTTGCATGCTGTCTGGTGCATGCTGTCTGGCTGCTGTGGTGCTGCAGCAGCTCGCCCCTTGCTTGCTTGATTGGGATTGCTGCTGCTGTTTTGACGACCCTATGCCCTTTTGTGTGTCTTGTATCAGTGAGGAAGGCGTGAAAAAGAAGCTACCAGACTCACCCCTCATTGGTGCACACACGTCTTCCGACACGCGCATCAGGTGCCATGCCCTTCCCTATCTCCTTTCTCCCTCTTTGCCCTGTTCTTACTGGTAGTGGCGTCCGCGCGCCCCTTGCTTTTTTGAGTGGGGCTGTCTGGCATGCTGTCTGGCTGCTGCTGTGCTACAGTTGCCCCTTGCTTGTTTTGGTTGGGGCTGTCTGGCTGCAGCACCGTGCTCTTGCTGGTGTGCTGTTGTCTATCTTACATGTGTGTACATTGTCCCTTCTCTTATGTGTGAAGCAGCCCAAGTTCAAAACGAGCGAGTCGGCAGGCCTTGCGCCAATCCACACGCAGCCAATCTCCAACAAGTGTTTCAGGTCCCCCCCCCTTCCCCTGCGTCTCCCTCCCTTGCGTATTTTTCTCTTGCTTTGGTCGGGGCAGTCTGTCTTTTGTGCTGCAGCCGCCCCTTGCATGCTCTGGTCAGGGCGGGCTGGCTGCTGCTTTGCTGCAGCAGCCCCTTGCATGCTCTTGTCAGGGCGAGCTGCTAGCCCCTTGCTTGATTTTGTGGGGCTGGCTGTTAGCCCCGAGCTTGCTGTTGAGTCTTGTCGGGGCTGGTTGTCAGCCCCTTGCTTGCTTTTGTCAGGGCTGGCTGCCAGTCCCTTGCCTGTTGTCTTAGGGTTACAGTCAGGGCGGGCTGGTTTGCCTTTGCTTGCTGTTTAGGATTTTAGTGGGGGCGGGCTGCCAGCGCCTTGCTTAGTTTTGTCGGGGCTGGCTGTTAGCCCCGGACTTGCTTTTGAGTTTTGTCGAGGCTGGTTGTCAGCCCCTTGCTTGCTCTCTTAGGGTTTTAGTCGGGGCGGGCTGGCTTGCTGTTTTAGGGTTTAGTCGAGGCGGGCTTGCTTGCTGTTTTAGGGACTTAGTTGAGGCTGGGTGTTGTCGTGCTTGCTCGTGTCGGGGCTGGCGGCCAACCTCATGCGTGCTCTTGTCGGGGCTGGCTGCCAGCCCCGTGCTTGCTCTTGTTGGGGCTGGCTGCCAGCCCCTTGCTTGCTGCTGTTGGGGCTGGAGGCCTGCGCGTGCTTGCTTTTTAGGGTTTAGTCGGGGCGGGCTTGCTTGCTGTTTTAGGGTCTTAGTTGAGGCTGGGTGTTGTCGTGCTTGCTCGTGTGGGGGCTGGCGGCCAACCCCGTGCGTGATCTTGTCGGGGTTGGCTGCCAGCCCCTTGCTTGCTGCTGTTGGGGCTGGCGGCCAGCCCGTGCTTGCTATTTTAGGGTTTAGTCAGGGCGGGCTTGCTTGCTGTTTTAGGGTCTTAGTTGGGGCTGGCTGTTGTCCTGCTTGCTTGTGTCGGGGTTGGCGGCCAACCTCATGCGTGCTCTTGTCGGGGCTGGCTGCCAGCCCCTTGCTTGCTGCTGTTGGGGCTGGCGGCCAGCCCGTGCTTTTGTTGGGATTGCCTGCTCTCTTGTTTGCCTATTGTTGTGTTTTTGCTTGTTTAAATGGCATTTGAATGGCATCTTGTTATGTCTCTTACAAGTTGTTACTGTACTTCATTATTGCAGGTTTCACGCGCATCATGTCTCAACCATGCACTTCGTCTGGAGCAACGCTTGGTGGAATGAGGGCGTCCACTGCAGCTTTAACCGCTCGTCTTCCCCCTAGGGCAGTTGCTGCAAGGTCTGGTCCAGAGTGGGGCCATGTGACCATCGTTGTGGAAGCCAAGTCCAAGAATTCATATCCGAAGGTGAAGTGCAACTACTGCCCCAGGGAGTTTACCGGTGGAGTCACGCGGATTCGTGGCCATTTCACAGGAGGCTGTAAGGATGTTAGTCAGTGTGAGGATGTTCCCGATGAAGTTCTAGATCTCATGATTAGCCGTAGCAACGGTATGGCTAATTCTTTATTAGGAACGCGACGTAGGAAGAGTGTCATACAAGCTGCACGAAAGCGCGTGCATGAATGGGGTTGTGCAAGTGCTGGAGAGTCCCCCTCCTTAGGCAGGGAGTCAGGGCAAACCTCTATAAGTGACATGTTGCAGAAGATGAATGCTGATGCTGTTCATGAGACTGTCGCCCGTTTCTTCTATGGCACTGGTTGCTCATTCAATGTTGCTCGCAGTGACTTCTTTAGGGACATGTTGGTTGCTGTCAGTAAGTACACCTTAGAAACGGGTCTAGTGTATGTCCCGATGAAGGATAAGCCTCTCGGAAGTACCCTACTAGATAAAGAGGTGTCGAAGATAGAGGCTTGGGAGAAGAAACAAAAAAAGGGACTACCACAGATGGGTTGTAGCATTGTAGCAGATGGGTGGACCGATCCATGTGGGCACCCTCTTCTTAACGTGCTTATGGTTGTGGGAGGCACTGAAATGTTCATGGATGCTATCAACACTGAGGGTGAAAGGAAAACGGGTGAGTACATTGGTAGCCACCTGCTTGCGGCCGTGGAGAAAATAGGGGCCGATCATGTCGTACAACTTTGCACAGACTCTGCAGCTAACATTGTAGCTGGTTGTAATGTGGTTCGTGAGAAGCACCCGCATATATATTGGACGCCTTGTGCTGCTCACATTTTGGACCTGCTGTTGAAAGACATAGGAAAAGTAAAAGAGCTAGAGGGCATAATCGATAGCTTCAAGCACTTGGTCCAGTTTGTTGCAAACCACCACATGCCTCACGCTCTTTACCGTGAGCATGGGGCAAGGCTTGAGAATAAACTAGAGTTGTTGAAGCCAGGACCCACGAGGTTTGCTAGTAACTTCCTTTGCTTGCAACGACTCATTGTTGTGAGGGATACCTTACAAGCTATGGTGTCTGACAGAAGATGGCTCGAGTGGGCGGCAAAGAACGGTTGTGTAGGTGAGGCTACGGAGATTAGAGACCTAGTTCGCGACGATGAACTTTGGGAGCGAGTGAAGGTATGGGTAGCCGTGTGTGAGCCGATTGTAGTTCTCCTTCGACTAGTCGACTCTCCACAACCTTCTCTTGGGAAGATTTGGGCTCGCATGAGTGCCATTAAAGAGCATGTGCATGAGATTGTAGGACTCAAACCA
Source organism: Mesotaenium endlicherianum (assembly GCA_009602735.1). Taxonomy (NCBI): domain Eukaryota; kingdom Viridiplantae; phylum Streptophyta; class Zygnematophyceae; order Zygnematales; family Mesotaeniaceae; genus Mesotaenium; species Mesotaenium endlicherianum. The sequence goes on along the minus strand of WELA01009367.1, from coordinate 104,322 downwards.
GCACAAATAACCCAAGTTAAGAAGGACGTGAAGGCTCGCTGGGAGCAGCTTCACAGCCCCCTGCATTCTGCAGGTAAAACTCTATTTTGATGTTGCTCACTTTTTTGCTTGGCGGCTGGCGTTCTCTTGCATGCTTGTTATCGTGTGCTGGTCATTGTTTTTGTTTTTGTGCTTGCTATTGTTATTGCTCTCTCTTTTGTGAAGTGCATTGTGTTGTCATATACTAAGTTTACTTCTTGACTTTGTTTGACTACAGGCTACTATTTGGACCCCGAGTTCCAAGACCATGAGTCTTGGGCAATTGAGAAGTGTCTACTAACCGATTGGTCCGACGTGCGGAATACCCTTGTTGGAGGAAGTGTGCTTGACCGAGCATTGGTGGATCGAGAGTTGGCGCTCTACCGGCAGAGCGGTGACATTTTTGGCGATGATGTTTGCAAGGCTAATAAGACCATGATGCCTGCTCACAAGTGGTGGGAAACATATGGAAGTCATTGTCCTAATCTTCAGCTTCTTGCTATGAGAATATTGTCGCAACCCGGTTCAGCAGCTGCATGTGAGAGAAATTGGTCTGAGTACGGGTTTGTTCATAGTCCACTTCGCAATAGGCTGCTCCCTACTAGAGCAAAGAAGTTAGTGTACGTGCATTCTATGTTGAGACTTCAGGAGAAGAGTTTGGACTTCCTTGGACCAAGTGTCGGCGCGACTCCATGGGTTGAAGAAGCGGAGTTCTTGGAGACATCTGAAGAGGAGGATCTCAATCTTGCCGTGCATGCCTCGTTGAGTGAGGGGATGGAGGTGGAGGAAGAGGAGGTGGAGGAGCGACCTAGTGTTTCCGCTCCACTAAGAAGAAGGCCAAGAGCGATTGGTTACTAGATGTGTTAGTCAGTTAACTTGTATGTACGAAAGGTAGCATGTACATATTAAAGAAAAAAAAGGAGGTTGAGAAAATGAATATATTTGAAATCAATTTTTTGTGCCCTATGTCTTCATGGAATGTGGTACTTTGTGAATGACTTACATGGTATGGATTACCTCTAACTTCTTATGCATGCTTGCAAATAGTATGAATCATGTTTATACTTCTACATTAAAGCTCATTTTACTCGTTTAAGAAGTAATGATACTCCTAAGTGTTCTTATTAAATCAATTAGCTAGTTAAAATGTACAAAAAGAATGCTCTGCTAAGTGGCCCTCCCAGTGTTAGTGAGAAAAAGAGAGTACGAAAATAATCCTTAATCTATCTTTAATCACTCTTGAATGTGGCCTTTATAAGAACTTCTTAGTTGTTAGACATGCTTGCTAAGATGTTGAATTATATTTATACCTCTTCCCTGAAGCTTGTTCTACTCGACTAAGAAATAATGATACTGCTCAATGTTCTAATTCAACAAATAATCAAATTAGGAAGTACAAAAAAGAACTAGGCTAAGCGGCCCTCCCAGCTTTGACATGATTGAATGTCGTATAGATGGTACATAAACAAAGCGGTTACAAGACATTTTATTTAAGAACAAGAATGCGGGTTGTCATAGCTACTTATAGTGAATAATTGGTAGCGTCGCTTCCGGCAACTGGTGGCGGGAGTTCGAGCCCGACGGCTGGCGCCCGGGACCATCCATTTTGTGGAAATCCGTGATTTCCTTTTCGCCAAGCGTTTTTGCCCTAATAAGTCGTAATTACCGATCGCGAAGTAAGAAGAAACGTGCATGGTTGGTTGGGTAGTGTCTTATCCCTGCACCAGGCGGTGGGTGTTCAAATCCGCTTGCTTTACATCCCTAAATAGAAAAAGCTCAAAGTAGTTTTCGAAATTGTCGCCGCAATCCGGGCAGAGAGCAGATCCGAAATTGCCCAAAAAAAGTTACCGGTCATTTTGAACGAAATAAACAGTCTGACATGACGTGCCTTTTGTACACGTGCGACCGACATGTAATGTCAACGTCGTCGCTACTGCACGTCGACGCCGTTGTGACGTTGGCGTACTAAGCGTATTAAGCGAACTAGTCCATTTTTTTGAACACCGATCTAAGCGAACTAGCGTATTAGTCAAACTAAGCGTACAAGCGTACAGCGTAACCCTCTGTGCCTGATAAGTGCACCAGCGCGCACGCGCGTCCCGTAAGGCCTCCTCGGGCACTGGGCGAGCCAGAGCCTGCGCGTCGCGCACGCACTGCTGCTGCCACCGGTCCCTCGTCCTGTAGTCTGCGTGATGTGAAGCGGCGTGGGCCAGCTGCTCTGTGGCGGTGCGCTGGGGCAGCTGGGAATGCTGATCAAAGTACGAACGCTGACGCTCGCGAAGATCTGCCTGAAGGGGCACTGTGCTGACGAAGCGCTCGTCCCAATGTGCTGCCTGTCGAGGACGGACGAGCTGACGTGGGGCGAGTTGGACTCGCGGGCGCAGCTGCGAAAGAGATGCGAGTCGGACGCGCTCCCGCTGGCTGCGCTGCATGGGCCCTGCGCGTGTTGCGTGCGGATGAGGATGACGGTCGCGGAGGCGCGCAGCGGTGCGGGCCACCTCATGAGGAGGTGACCCAGACGGCCCGTCGCCGGCTATATGACTGCGCGGGACGTCGGCAGGCCAGCCAAGCGGCGTCTGGTATAGTGCGTGGGCTACAGTGGTGGAGGAAGACTGTGCGTCATGCTCGCGGGTGCAGAGATCGCGCAGACCGTCATACGGCGGTGTGATTGAGCGCGGGCGCGTCTCGCGCAAGGAGTGACTTCTCTCCCCTCGCGAAGAGGAGTGACCTCCCGTGCGTCCCTGGGAGTGTCGCGCAGAGGCGTGGCCTCGCAGGCAGCCCTGGTATACTTGCGAATCGGAGTGACCTCGCGTGCGCGCCGGTCTAGTGGCAGAGTGCGGCGTGCGAAGCGTAGAGCTGGCCCGGCGTAGGGGGAAGGACCTGTACGCCAAGGACCGAGGATGCTGGTCCTGGGCACTGTCTGCTGCGCACGTCCGGCTTGCGGGTCGATGGCGGAGAAAGGAACCGTGGAGGCGGTGCTGGCGAAGGCGCGAACTGGCCAGCCAGTGCTCAGGCTGTTGCCAGCGAACAAGTGCGTGACGTCACGGCACTCGTTGCTGGTCAAACAGTCGTGCTGTATTGGACGACTAGGCCCGCCGGCGCATGGATGGGCTCAACGGGGATTGGCCGTGGTCTTGTGTGAGAGATAACTGAAGCCGGGAGGCCCTGTAGGCTGGCGTCGGACGCGAGCTGTAGGCGTGGGCGGCGGTGGCTCTGCTGACGGCGGGGCTGCGGGCTCCTCTGCGGCCTCCTGGGATCACTCCTGCCACTCCTCCTCCTCGCTGCTCATTGACGCATCGTCGGACCTGCCGGGGAATGCTGCCTGCCTCATGGCCTCATCCTCAGACGTGGTAGTGCGTGGCCACGAGTCGCTTGTCCGGTGCAACGGTGCGGGTGAGGGCGACTGGGATGCCATGCGGTACTAGATAGCGACCCCCACAGGCACGTCATGCCGTACACGGACGTATGATCTCGAGGAGGGTCCGCTCGTCGCAGGAGGCTGTGGCCTAGGTATGGCTGCTGCGGCTGTGGTTGCGTCATGAGCGTGAGCTGCAGCAGTAAGGGCAGCCGTGGCAACGGCATGTGCCTCTACGGCGTCTGCCGCCATCTGACGCATCATGGCATTATGCGCGGCGTAGATCCGCACTGTCTCCCTGGCTTGTGCGGCCAGAGCGTCAGCCTGCTCCTGGGGCGTGAGGTAGTGCTCGGCACCAGACACCTTGGGATCCTCCTCCTGCGTCTCCAGTAAGTCGGCGCTGACGGAGACCTCGTCATCCTCGGCCCACCCCTTATCGGTCTGAACCACGGACCGACCGTCGTCCAGCGCCATGAAGCCGTAGAGGGCGGACTCAGCTGAGCGACGATCCAAGATGTCAAGTGGCACAGATGCAGTGCGGGTCCCCCTTGACTGCCAGTCGGGTTGATAAAAGACCCGCTCCACCCAGTTATCCACTGCGGCGCCGATAGGAAAGAGCACGACCTGGCCAAGGAGCACGTCGAAGGTCTCGGAGCGAGTGACCAACGCATGCCGGTGGATGGTCGTCTCATCCGGAGTGCCGGGCCGAAAGGTGAAGCGAAGGGCCAGCCGCGTGCGCCCGGTGACGGTCTCGGACGTGCCGGCAGCGGTGTTGATCCGCGTAGGCAAATCCTCTAGGTCGGCTGACGAGAGGCCCAGCTGGCGGAAGTAGCGCAGGCTGATGAGGACTGGCTGGGCGCCAGTGTCGAACATGATGCGCTACGGGGCCTGCGTGTTGACCAGCACGATGCCCTGCGAATTATCCAAAAACGCAGCGTGAGGCGTGCTGATCATCCTGCGCTCATGCGCAGGTCGCGCGGGTGCGGAGAGCACCACGGCTGCCGCGTTTGACGTTGGCCTGCTGTCAGAGGCGCGCTGGCTGGCCCTGCGCGACTGGAGCAGTAGCTGGGTCGCCTGCCGTGTGGCCTCCATCGACACGCCGAGCTCCACGAAGGAGACTGCGGGCATGCGGTGAAGCGCCAGCGAGATGACCTCGGCGCTGAGCTGCACCGTGGTCATTGACGAGGCCATCGCGTAAGGCGCAAAGGCCGCTAGCACTGTTGGCGTGTCCAACAAGCGGAACGAGCGGGGCAGACGCGGCGCCTCCTTCGTGCGACGCCCTTGATCCGGCCCGACGCGCTTCTGTGCCACCGCTGGGCGTGCGGCTGCCAACAAAGCGTGCTTGCGCCGTGCGCAGCCGTCTGCCGTACGGCCTCCAAGTGGCACTGTGCATGCGCAGCAGGCCAAAATGGGGCCGCACACGGCTGTAGCAGCAGGATCAGCCACTGGGACAGTTGGCCAAAGAGCGGCTGGAACATCTGGCGTTGGCGAACCTGGCGCTGGTGCTCCCCGCGCGGACGCACCTGGCGCTGGTGCACTTGGCGCCGGCGCGCTCGGCGCTGGCGCGCCTGGCGCTTGCGTATTCTGCACTGACGCGCCTGGCGTTGGCAAGCTCGGCGCGGGCGGTCCTGAGCATGCTTGCGCAGTCGTCGGCACAAGTGCCAGGCTTGCTGGCTCAGCTGTCGGTGCTGGCGCTGCCTCGGCAACCGGAAGGCCGCCAGGTGGCATTGGCCCACCTCGTAATGGCGTCGTGAGATGCGCTTGCTCGGGTCCTCCTGCAGCTGGCGCCTCGGCGAACGCTGGTGCCTCCGGTGGAGCGGCTGCAAATGCCAGCACTGCTTCGTGCGCAGGTGCTTTGGCCGCTGGCGCAAACGCCAGAGCTGGCGCAGGCTTGGCTGTTGGCAGCCTGACAAGTGGCGCTTCGAGGACGCCCCTGGGCCAGCAAGGTCGCGTCGTCCGACCAATGTCAGTGTCGGTATCGGCTGCCCTAAGCAAGGTACATGGCGCCCTCCAGGTAGCGCGCGTGCTCGCCGGGACCCTCGCCACGCTTATCACAAAGGCCTAGGGGTTTTGTGCGCAGCCAGGGTTTAAGCCCTGGCTTTGCACAATCGTGTGCGTGCCGTCGCAGTTCCGAACGGAGACACGGCCGCGCAGCGCGATTAGGGATGTCGCCCCCTGGCTCGGGATGGCAGTCGCGGCCGCCAGATCTGCGCTGGCTGAGCCGGACTGCGTGCGCGTGCCAAATGGCAGCACGTGTGCGCAGGTGCTGTACGCAACGGCTGACGTGGTTGCCGTGAGGTGGTCGCTGTAGCGGGCTGCTGAGCGAGCATCGCAATGCGGTGCGCGGCGTGTGCGGGCGTGAGCAGGCATGCGCGTGTGTGCCGCTGCCGTCAGGCAAGGTCTCGCCAGCCGTGCACGCGTCAGGTGCGACGGCTGCTGGCGCGGCTGCCAGGACTGGCGCAGGTGCGGTTACGGGGGGGCTGCCAAGTGGCGCCTCCCAATTGCTCTTGGGGTTGCGGGGGCTGGTGTCCGGTCCAACATCCAGGTCGGTGTTGGCTGCCTCGGACGCCGCTCGCAACGCCCTTCCCCCGATGCGTGCGTACGCCGAAGCCCCCGTAACGCGAATTGCGTCAACGCAAGGGTTTTGTGCGCAGCCAGGGTTTAAGCCCTGGCTTTGCGCAGCCGTGAGCGTGCCATCGGCGCTCCGCACGGCAATCTGGCCGCACAGCGCAATCCGGGATGCCCCCTCCTGATTGGATATGAGTATCGCGGCCGCCGAATCTGCGCTGGCCGTGTCGGGCTGCGTGCGCGCGCCACGTGGAAGGACGTGTGCGCAGCTGGCGTGCGCAGCTGCTGCTGTGGCTGCCGGACTACGGTCCCGTAGCTGGCTACCCGGCAAGCCTCGCGCCACCGTGTGCGGCGTGAGCGTACGCGTGAGAGTGCAAGTGTGCTTGTGGCTGACGACGAGAGCGGCACGGCCTGCCGGACACATGGCAAGTGTCGGAGCCTGCTGGACCCTGCTGTTGGCAGCAGCCAGCAGGGGGCGATCATCTCGGCGTTGCCGGCTGGTGCGTAGATCTGCGCACGGGATGGCGACGCGTAGAGCAAGGGGCGATGCAGCCGTGTGTGCTGCTGTTGTGGTACTCAGCTGGCGAACGCGTCTCGTCGCGACAACTGTCGCCGCGCAGACTGCCGAAGGCACTGCTGGCGTCAGCAGGGCGGCACAGGCCAGCGGGGCTGCTGAAGCCTGCAGCTGTGCTGGCGTGTGTGCCGGACCGTCAAGGGGCGCGTCGTGAGCTGCAATGTCTGTGGCGCAGGGTAGCGGGACCGCGTGAGCCTGCAACCTACCATCTGGCAGCCCAACTGGACGGGTGCAGAGGCTACTGACGGGTGTCAGCGCAGAGTGCGCAAATCTGGCAAAAGCGTCTGCGCAGACGTCTGCGGCACTGGTCGCCGTAGCTTTGTCGTGGGGCGGGCGCGTGCGAGGCTGCAGCACTGCTATAACGCCAGGTGCCAGCCTCTGGGGCTGCCACGTGTCGACGTCGTGAAAGTGCGCAGGAGCTGCGCAGAGCTGCGCCAGCTGTCGGAGCTGAAGCGTCTGACGACGGAGCGCGTGCGAAGAGGGCTCCGCACGCGTCGTAACTGTCGGTGACGACGAGACCGCGGAGTCTGGCGATCTTTGCGTTGGCCTCTACGAGGGCGTCGCTGATGTCGTTGAAACTGTAGTAATCGGCTCCGGGGGTCAGCGCGGCGTCCATCGTAGCCGAGGCTGCCGTCATCGAGGGGCGTCCACCCGTGCGAGGGTTACGCATGCCTCGCAGTCCTGCTGCTGGCGCAGGGCCGTCACGAGCGCGTCCGTTCTCGACATCGCGCTTTTTCTGCAGGCATACAATCTGCAGGTGGCCGGCCTTGCCACAGTAGGTACAGTCACCGGGCTTGCCATTTTGCGCAATAGTGCAGTTCTAGCGAGAGTGGCCCGTCTTCCCGCAAGACCAACAGGGGTCGCTCGTCGTGGCGGCCATGGAAATGCGGCCACGCGGAGCCCCGCGCTGCTGGGTCTGCTGGGACAGCTGAGAGCGCTGAGGCTGCTGCTGCTGCTGGAGCTGGCGAGCCGGAGTTGGGCGCATCGTCGTGGATGGCAGCACCAAAGACTCCTGGCGTACGCCCGTGGATGCGAGGCCTACACGGTCGCTAATGTTGCTCCGTGCGGCGGCCAAGCTCTGCTTCTCTACTGAGAGGTAAGCATCCTCCAGCGAGTACTCGGAGCCGATGTGGTAGATGAGAGGGGCCATGGCTCGCTCCCTCAAACGTGGCTCTACGGCGCGCAAGAAAATCTCCGCTGCCTCCCGGTCAGTGACGGTGCCAACGTCTCGGCGGAGGTGCGTCAAGCGGCGGTACATCATGCGGATCATCTCGTTCTTGCGGCGGAAGAAGTGGTGCAGCTCGTACACCTTCTCTTTGGTCGCGGCCTGGAACTCCTTCCTGAGGACGACCCCGAAGGCCTTGACCGGATCAGCTAGGAGGGTCTCCACTGGGGGTTCCCCCACAAGCTCTGTGCGTGCGTAGATCTCGTCACCCTTCTCACGAAATGTGTCACGGGCCTCGTAGAGGAGATAGCGCATGAGCGTATAGAACACACACCTTAGTGAGCGCGGGCGTTTTAAGCCTTGCGGTCACGAACTCAGCCTCGAACTCTGAGATTGTGTCATCCAGATCACAGGTTCCTGGCCTGCCGCTGAAGCGGAAGAGGGAGGACCTGTCAGTCTTGACCTCGTGGTCACCTGCCACGGAATACCAGGGATCGTGGTGAGCCCACTGGGAAGACGGCTCAGGGACAATTACAGGAAGCACGAGTGCCGGCTGCTCCCCTTCAGAGGGTTCAGTGACAGTACTGAGGTCGGAGTCTGAGTCTCCTCCACTAACCCCTTCCTAGTAAGGCTGGTAAGCACGCCCACTACGGGTAGGCATACGTTGAAGATTCTAATTGCGTGCAGGCAAAGAGAGATCTTTTTAGAAGTAAGGAGTGTGTACTCTCCAGAGTGAGCACCTCAAGACTGTAATCTGGTAGGAAAACAATTAATGCAGTCTAGCCCAAAAGATCACTGGGAGCACATCGTGATCTTCAAAAGTAGTCCTATGGCAGGGGGTATAAGCTGTGACTTTGCTCACCACTTGTGAAGTTCTTCTAATGATTGGAAACCAGCAAGGCTTGCTCTTCACAAGAGAGACACTAAGTGGTCCTGAAAACACAAGAGATAAAAGTGTAAGCTTTACTGATAATCTCTGTGACTTACAACTGGCATAATGGGACTTCTAAAAAGATGTTCCTCTAGAGACATCTCTAGCACTTACTCCTGAAAACCCGGCGTCGTATGCGGCGGATCCAATGCATGTAGTCATTCTGGGAGGCTCTCCTATGTCCACTAATGTGTACAAGGCATGTACTAGCACTCCTATAGGCTAAGCATAACTCAAACCAATCAAAGCAAAGCACGTAGAATATGCTAAGTGTCTCTCATTGGTGGAGCATACCTCGGGTAGTTCTACCTAGATAGCGCCTCAAAAGCGAATCTGGAACTTGAGGAAGCTTCCTCTAGGAGTAGGTGATGCAGTCACCAAGTTATAGCCTCAATGATGCACTTATACTATGGAAATGCAAGTCTTATGTATTCTAAAGGGCTCGCGGATTTGTGCGCACAAAGCTAGGGGTACTTGGGGTCACGAATAGTGAACATTGTCACCTTTGGGTGCATGGAGTCACAAGCTGGCCAATTGGTGTGGTTCCGCTAGGTGCCGAAAGGAGTGCGGACTAGATCGCGTCTATCTCGCTCCATAATTTGCCAAATGACGCGAAACCGGTGCCATTTGGAAGATGCTTCGACGCGCTACACTTTGATGACTCGGAAATCTAGAGAAGGTCAACATATGGATGCGTAAAGTCAATGCAAAGTGGTCTTCCTAGGTTGATGGTTCACACACGTAGAGTTTGGTTTTGTACGTCAACCTCGACTTAACAAATCATGACACCTGTTTTTTATCCTGATATTGGGAATTCTTATGGTTTATTTTAATGGCTACTTTTTGTTGTGCTCTTGGCTGTGGTATGACTATTTTTATGCCTTGTGTTAGTGCTACTATGACTCTCTTTCATGATTGTTATTTTGTGTTTTTGTAGTGCTTCTATGGGTCATTCTTAAGGCTGTTTATGTGTCTGTTACTGATGCTTATATGGGGCTTTATTATGCTTTTTTATGTGCCTGTTACTAGTGCTTGTGTGGGCCTTTCTTATGGCTGTTTTTTTGGTCTGAACATGCTGCAATAAGGCTTTTTTATGGTTGTTTTTTTTGCTGTTTTGAGTGCTGCTATAGGGCCTGGTTATGGCCTTTTTGAGAAGGCTTTTCATTGGTTGTTTTTCAGCCTGTTATAAGTGCTGCTATATTTCATTCTTATGGTTGTTTATGTGGATCTTAGTAGAGTTTCTATGTGGCTTCATTACGGGTGTTGACGTGTGTTACTAGTGCTTATGTGGGGCTTTATTATGGCTTTCTTTTTTCCTTGTGTGGGCCCTTTTTATGGCTATTTGTTTTGCTCTTTTGTGTGCTGCTACAAGGCCTTTTATGGAGTTTCCTTTGCTGTTCTTTGTGCTGCTATAGAGCCTTCAAATGGATTTATGTTTTTCCTCTTATAAGTGCTGATATAGGGTCTTCTTCTGCCAATATTGTGGCCTTTTATTAGTGCTATTTTTGGCCTTTTTTTGCTTGTTTTTTGTGCTTCTGTGGGCCTCTGTTATGGCTGTTTTTTGTGCTTCTCTAGGTGTCTGTTGTGCCTGTTTTATGTGCATGTTATTAGTGTTGCTATTGGGCCTTGCTAAGGCTGTTTCTATGCTACTTATTAATGCTGCTAGTGGATTTGCTATGGCTGTTTGTGGCTGTTGTTTGTGCTGCTATGGGCCTTTTGATTGCTGTTATATTGGCACTTATTTACTTTGTCCTGCTTCTTATGCTCCTTGCAGGTGAAGCAATCTTTGCAGGTCATGTTGCTGCGGGATGCTTGGAAAGAGCATGTGAGAGGCCTTTCTTCTGCACAGAAGAAAGACTATCTTGTAGCGATGGCTGTAGTCGGTGAGGAAGACTTTTGGGACAAAGTGGAGGTGCTGTTGAAGGTCACCGAGAGGCTGGTGAAGCTTCTCCGAGGATGGGAACCAACCTGCCATGGGTCTGGTGTACAATGCCATGGCTGAGTTACAAGATTTCATCAAGGCGCTGGATGAAGACCTGGAAGAGGAGCAGCTGGACAGGTTGGTAGAGATTGTCAAGGTCAGGTGGGATTTTTTCCATTCACCTTTGCATGCAGCTGGGTACATGCTACACCCTCTCTTCCAAGATCATGAGCAGCATACTAATGAGGAGGTCATGAAGGGGTGGTACTCTACTTTGCACAAGGTAGTCCCTGATGCTGAGGAGCAGGATATTATTCGAGAGCAGTATAAGCAATACAAGGGGAGGGTGGGTTTCAGTTTTAACAACCCTAAGGCAGACAAGGAAGCAGAGCCTAAGTCTGGAGTCTTTTGGTGGAAGAGTCATGGTTCCAACACTCCTCAATCGCAAACTTTTGCAATTAAAGTTCTTGGTTTGGTGTCCTCAGCAAGCTCTTGTGAGAGGAACTGGTCGGAGTATGATTTTGTTCACAATAAGAAATGGAATCGATTGAAATAGTCTCGAGCTGAGAAATTGGTGAAGGTCCACTCTCACCTCAGGCTAATTGAAGGAATGGAAAGGGGTGGGGTCAAGAGAACTCCGTGCAGGCATATTGCACCTGTCTTTGAAGAAGAATCTGAATCTGGGACTCCAGATTCAGAGGATGATGTTGTGTAGGTGGGAGTTGGGATGCTAAGTAGAGCTCTATGAAGCTTGTACTATGCGTACATATTGTATATAATATTTGATTAAGTATTCTACTTGCCATTTTTTCATTATGTAGTACTTACTCTTTGACAATTTGTATGCATGGCTTGAAGTTTGGTTACTCAATGGGGTGCTCGCAAACTGTCCATTGTTCTACATTGTAGACCTGTTGTCGCTGAAAGTTTGAAATTCCAATGAGATTCTCTTAGCTCATTCATTTACTTGCATAGCTTCATGACATGCACTGCACTTTACACTTAGCATTATAATCATATGTATTGCTCACCTTGTTAAGAAACCTGTTGTACTTCAATGAATAAGCTACTTCGATGAATTTAATAACTTACTAAGCAAGCTACCAGGCTCCAGCACATTTCATAATCATGGTGTTCCTAGTCACATTGTCTAGTTGTTAATAACTTATCATGCAGTAGGAGATGCATCATGTAGGGTGTAGCCTATGCTAGTTCAAGGAAGAATAACAGTTTCAAATCTAAATTGTACATTACGGTGTGCACTCAGATAGGGCTCTTACTAAAATATACTATTTGCAAAAGGTTGGAGATGAACATTTGGAACACAAATTACAAGTAACAACATGGTGACAACTTGTACATACAACATCGCTGCGACAACAGCTACATTAAAATCTTAAGTGGAGAAGCCTGAAGTATAATACATGCAAATGATTCAATGTGGGCATGAAAAATCAAAAATCAAAAACACTGCACTAATTTTTTTAAAGCAATGAAGCACGTGCCATGTAAAGGACATTGACATGTTACACACATTATATTATATCATTTTTCACGTATAATGGCTGTTTGTATTGGTCTTTCTTAATTTGAGGGGGGTCGGGAGTGGTCGAGAAGCCCCTGTAGAGTGTAGAGTCCACAATTCCGTCTATGAGCTGAAGGCTGAAGTTTAGTTTTTGCCACAACCTGCAACCTGTTAATTAAAAGAGTTACGAATGACTTCAACAGACGAGCGTCGAGTACGTATTGACTTACTGTCCATCATCGAAAAAGGTCATTGCGACGGTTGGATGAAATTAAGTCTCTCACTCGCGCGACCTGATCCAGTTGGACAGTCCGTACGTGCACAAAATGTCGCGTGAGCCCAAACATTTTTGAAATGAATAAGTACAAATAGAGCGGCCTGAAGATAACAAAGTCAGTCTCTTTATTTACCAATTGTTTGTATTATACGTATTTTTTAATAACGCCGTAATACGTCGCGTTCTACGGCGGCGGTTGACCAATACGTGCGTATCCCATAACTAGGGTTGGGGTCAATGTACACATAGCGGCGCACGGAAATGCCGGCCTGTAAGGCGGCCAGCAACCCTGTGGCGATCCCGGCAAAGAGCTCTACGAGCACAATGCCGCTGGGACGCTCGTTCGAGCCGGTCGGCACAGATAGGCGTCGGGAGCGGGCGACACCCCATGGCTGGGTCGCCAAGCTGAGCGAGCGGCGGGTATGTGCGCTTGGCACTGTGCTGATGAGGCGCCATGCGGAGCGTGGCCACGGCCCGCTCGGCGTAGTTGCGTGTGAGCCTGGGTATGTTGTCAGTGAGCGGCAGCGGGCGCTCCTCGTGCGCGTGGGCCTGGTAGGCGCGCCACCTCAGGAGTGCGTCCTGCAGGGCCTCAGGTGGAACAGCTCGGGCCTGACGCCGAGCCTCGCAAACGCACAACTGTTGCCAGCGGTCGCGCTGAGCACAGTCGTCGTGATGCGAGGCCGCATGGGCCAGCTGGTCCAGCACAGGACGCTAGGGCAGATGAGGGTGCGGATCGAAGAAGGCGCGCTGGCTCTCAAGCATGGCCTGAGCAGGGACCGTGCAAGCCGACTGCTCGGGGCTGGCGGCCAGCTGCCGAGGCCAAACGACCTAACGCGGGGCCAGCTGGCCTCGCGGGCGGAGCTGAACGCGTGGAGCGAGCTGAACGCGCGGCTGCTGAAAACGATGTGTGAGGTCGAGTGGCCTGCCGCCTGTGCGGGCCACCTTCTGAGGCGGCGATCTCGATGGTCCGTCGCCAGCGATGTGCCTGCGCGAGACCCCGGCTCGCCGTAGTGCAGGACCAGGGTACAGGGCAAAGTGCGCCTCAGCGGAATGGCCGTCGTCGCCGGCTGGGCGGAAGGGCGGCGTGCCCCCTTGCTCCCGCGTGTCGGCGTATGAAGACGTGATGGAGCGAGCTCGCGGCTCACGTAGAGGAGTGCGCTCTCGCGCGTCACGTAGGGGCGTGAGCAATTGGCCGCGCCTTGTGGCGCAAAGCGGAGCGGGCGAGCGTGCTCGCCGCGTCTCACGAAGTGGAGTGGGCGAGCGTCTACGCTGCGTCTCGCGCAGAGGAGTCCCCTCTCAGGAGGACCCGATAGGCGGCCAGGTACGGTGCACAAATCGCAAGGGCCGAGCAGCATACGAGGACGGGCCCGTGCGCAGTGGACCGCGGATGCTGCTCCTAGGCTTGGGCGGAGGCTGACGTGACGTGGCTGCGTTGGAAGAAGCGGCTGCGGCTCTAGTTGAGGCAAACAAGTGCGCGGTATCGCGGCACTTGTTGCTCGTTGAGCAGTCGTGGGAGACGGGACGGCTGGGCCCAGCTGCGTCGGCGCGAGTACTGCGAGACCGGGCTGCGGCCTGATGAGAGAGGTCGCTGAAGCCTGGCGGGCCGGTAGGCTTGCGCCGGACATGTGCCGTGGGCGTAGGTGGCGGAGGCTCCTCTGAAGGCTGCTCGTCAACCTCCTCTGCAACCTCGTCTGGATACTGCTCCCACTGCTCCTCCTCCTCCTCGGCGCTCGTGAAGGACCAATCGTCTGACGCGCCGGGGTAAGCTGCCTGTCGCATGGTCTCCTCTTTGGAGGTCGTGACGTGCGGCCAGGATTCGCTGGTCTGGTGCAATGCGTCCTGTGATGGTGGTTGAGAGTCCATGTTGTACTGAATGGCCACGCCCACGAGCACGTCGTGACGCACGTGGACGTATGACCTTCCCGAAGGCTTGCTACGTGAGGACGAGGCGGCCGGTTGAGGCTTGGGCGCAACGGCAGCGGTGGTGGCAGCAGCTGTTGATCGCCGCGCCAGGGTCGCGGCAGCGACGGCCGTACTGGCGACGACGAGGGCCGCGATGGCATCGGTCGCCATTTGTGGCATGCGAGCACTGTATGCTGCGCAAATTTGGATCTACTACCTGTTCTGGGTTGCCAGGATGCTTGCCTGCTCTTGTGGCGTGAGGTGGAGCTCTGCGCTAGGCAAATTCGGCTCCTCATCCTGTGTCTCGAGCAGGTCCACTCCCACGGAGATCTCCTCGTCCTCGGATCCTCCCTTGTCTGGCCATTGGTCGCCCGTCGCCAAGGCCCATGAAGCCGTAGAGTGCAGACACCGGCGGACGGCGATCGGCGATGTCGATGGGCAAGTGCCAAGGATGCTGTACGAGTCCCTCCCGACCGCCAGTCAGGCCGATAGAAGACTCGCTCCGCCCAGTTGTCGACCGCGGCGCCAATGGGAAAGAGCACATCCTGCCCCAGGAGCACGTCAAAGGACTGTGAAGGAGTGACGAGCGCGTGTCGGTGAATGGTTTCCTCGTCTGGCGTGCCTGGTCGGAGAGTGAACAGCAGCGCCAGCCTTATGCGTCCAGTGACGGACTCGGAGGTGCTGGCCGCGGTGTTGATGTGCGTCGGCTAGTCCTCTAGGTTGGCCAAAGAGAGCCCCAACTGACGGAAGTAGCACAGGTTGATGAGGATTGGCTGCGCCTCTGCGTCGAACATGATGCGCTGCGGCGCCTGAGTGTTGACGAGCACAATCCCCTGCAAATTATCCAAAAATGCGACGTTAGGCGTGCTGATTATTCTGCGCTCATGCTTCTTGGCCGCGATCGAGAAATTTTTCTGAGTACAATTAAACCATTCGATAGTGATCACTTTCCTACACCTAACAATAAAGGTGTTGGAGAACATGCAATGAAGGTTGAGAGAATTTGAGAAGTGTATGTATATTGAACATAGCATCCTAGTATTTTTTCCACAAAAAGTTTGAAAAAACTTGGGATCATAAGTAACATCCGCTCACAAAGATCAACGTTTTATGTGACATGCCACTTTCGTAAGTTGTTGATATAACATCAAAACAACGTGGAATTCATCTCGTATCGAATACTCTGTTCACACTTCTACATCTTTCATCGAAAGAAATAGTATATTTTGACCCTATGAGTTGCGTCTAGTTTAGGCATGTAAATAATTTTTGGTTTGGGTGATGTTTTGGGGCTTTATCTGCTAATTGGTCCGAGATGGTCCGGGTGGAGATTTTGGTCACAGGTTTTTTAGCGTACTTCATCGGTTCAAATTTCAGTTCTTAGCGGACCACGATGTTTTGGCTCGAGCCCACTGAAATCTTGTTTTTGGCATACCACATATGTTTGACGGGACATCTGGCTTTACGGTACCCTCAAGTGTGCCTTAGCTGTTGTTTGGGTCTTAATTGACTATATGAAACTACCAATCCTGTTTAGATTAGAACAACGTTTTGGCAAACCAAGGGTGGAGTTTTTGGTGTACCACCGTCGTCTGGGTCAAATTTTGTTTATAAAGCACCACCAACCTTTCGTGTCAAGTTCTTGACGAACTACTTCGCTCAAGTTGGTGCACAAACAAAGATGCCATAACAAATTCAGTAAAAGCTGGTCATGATAACGAACCAAAAGTACACCACATGACTTGCAAATAGAGTCAGAGCCGTCGGCAGAGGCAGTTGCTGCTCTCCTGTAGACGATTGAGTGCAATGTTGGAATTTGATTCCGAGTCTTCTTTGCTATTCTCTCATATTATGGTTGATAGGTTTTGCCATTGCGAGTAGGCATGCGTGCATATGTTAGGTGTTACAGGCCAAAGGAGATGTTTTTGAAGCAAGGAGTTTACACTTGTTAATTTGGCGATGTTCCGGACGACCGGAAGGTGTTCATCAAGATTGATCACAAGAGCTTGGAGAAGTTTATGACGCAGCCAACATTGACATCAAGACAGGAAAGGTGGATGGATTTTCTGCAACACGACCACAAGACCGAGTACTTACCCGTGAGGATTAACCCGACAGACGCTTTATCTAGGAGGTATGTCCTTGCACCTGTGTCAATCATCAAGGAGAGTATGAACTTCAAGGAGTTGACCAACGGTGTGAAACAATCTGGTCTGTTAGAGTGAATTCAAACCTTCACCCAATTTTGGCTGACGCGGAGTGCCGACCAAGTTGAACATATTAAAAGTTTCGGATCTCCTTAGCGCGTTCAAGAATCAAGAGAATTCTATACAGTGCATGTGGACGACAAATCGACCCGACATGTCAGATTAGGCTGATCTGGCATACTCTCAATCATTCAGGAAGGGGCAATTTGACAAACACTTACAAAGCGGCCCTCCCTCCTAGAGAATAGAAGTTAGGTCGGGAAACTATAAATGAAAAGAACTTCTTTGTTACTTATTAATTTTCAATTTTGGAAAATTTTTAAGGGTACATAATGATGAGGTCTTTCATTGTGTTTTATTTGTGAGCACTTCTTGCTACTTAAATCGTTCAGTTTTTCTGCAAAACTTTCTTATTGATATGCCGTTGCACTTTTGAGTAAATCTGCAACTAGTCTGGTTCCTTGTGAGTTGGTAAGCTTCCACTAGGGCACTCTGCCCCATTCACAAACAAAATTGATAGGTAACTATAGTCATTTAAGACCCAAACAACAGCTACTGCACACTTGAGGGTATTGCAAATGCACACTTGAGGGTATTGCAAAAGCCAGATGGCCCGCCAAACATATGTGGTATGCCAAAAACATGATTCTGGTGGGCTCGAGCCAAAAAGTCGTGGTTAGTTGAAACTTGAAATTGAACCAATAAAGTACGCGCGGTTTGCCAAAATCTCAACCCCGACCATCACGGACCAAACAGGAGTATAGCCCCAAAACAACACCCAAAACAAAGAAGGTACATGCCCAAAACTTGACGCAACCCATGCAATCAAAGAGTAACCATTCTTTTGATGAAAAGGTGTACAAACTTCTTGACATGAGATAAAATTATCGTAATGTTTGTAAATGTAATAAAATAACCTAAGAAAATAGTAAACAATAAAAAATATTTATATATGTAAGCGGATGTTACTTTGAAGTTTTTCAAAACTTGTGTGGAAAATTAGATAGGATGCTAAGTCCAGTACACATATACTTTCTAAAATCTCTCAACCTTCGTCACATGTTCGTTAAAATCTTCAGTAGGTAGATCCTAAATCATGACACAATGCATTGAATTGCGTCTAATGCGCTTAATTCCAATTTACGTGGGATTTACTCCTAGCCTCTAAGATACCTCTAGTAAGGCATGTTCTAGAAGTTCGTAATGGCAAGCTGTACGTTACATAGTCACTGTTTGAACTTTGCCCTTGATTTTGACCATAAAACCACATGTATTATAGATCCCATTGCAGCAAGTATGTTGATCCAACCTGCAATGCCTAATGCTACTGATGCACACCTAATCTCTCAATGCAAAACACTTTTGATGTAGGACATTGGTTGACACTGAATTGAATGAGATATTGACAGTTTGAGGAGGCACTTCCATTAAGCCATATTGCTCATCCAAAAGCCGACGCTTTCTAAAATGCGAGAGGATCTTTGTGTGCGCGTTACTCAACCCCATTTTCTCAACGTTATTGTATTTCACTGCAATACATGCCATGGCATTAACATTTTAAGCAGCCATCGCAGGTATATTCTAGGTTTAAATATCAAATTTTGGACAGAAGAGCTTATGTCAGGCTCTATTTGTCAAACAAGGATACACCATGAATGTTGGGAACCTCCTTCAACAGGATTATTCCAACTTCTACAGGCAAAGGCATTGAGCACTAGTTACCTCGGTTAACACTGCACTACGTACTTTCCCCTAGCCCTTTTTTCTCCAATGCCCTATCACATTTTGCATGCAAATTTCATGACACACCTGTCACGTGGATGTTGGTACTGAAATATATTGCAAGTCAAAGTTGAGATGGTAAGAGCCCTGCCAAGTTCCTTCTTGTTTTCTTTAATTTACATGAACCTTAGGGGGGAAGATGGGGGGATGGGGGGTGTGGGGAGGGGGAGGGAGCGGGGGTGGGAAGGTGGAGGCAGTGCAGATGTTTGGGGGCGAGAAAAAGGGTGATGTGGTATTTGTGGCGCAGCAACTGGCTGCCGTGAAGATCTCCCAACTTGCTATGCAAACTGCAGTGCCATAGGTGGCACCTATTCTCTTGAGCCCCCTCCCTTTCAACCTGGAGGTTCAGCTCGCGTAATGCTTCCACGCCGCAGCGGCGCGCACTACAACCAGTGCGCTGTCGCCAGCTCTGGTAATGTGGATGGACCCATTTATTAACGCCAAGCCGTCTGTGTCGAAGGCAGATAGACGAGGCTTTGGAGTAGCTATCAACGTGAACCTGCCTGCGATCGTGGGCCACATTTTCTTCTTTTTCCATGGCTACAATTCACGAGTAGCGACGCTACCACCTGCAAGGGTAGCTGCCGCACTCACCCTTTGCAGACTAGCAAGGTCCACCACCAACTCGTCTTCTCCCTATATTGGGAGTTGATTGGGAGATACGATCAGTGTGAATGCAGGACAATTTGAGGGTACAAATATAGGGTGAAAGTCTTCAAGGTGCAAGATGACGGGTGGAGTAACAGGCATTGTGGGAATGAGAGTTAGCCAGCATGGTGTGAGTTAGTTGGCTTGCTTGCCGGCTCTCAAGAAGGTACAGTTGTTAGCTTCTGCTCCAGTTGTTGATGTAATACTGGGTCAGGGTGGCAGCTCCCTCCTGCATATCCGCTTGCCCGCCGCTACCGCTGCCGCTGCTGTGCTGTTCTTTATGCTGGAGGAGATGCACCCTCTCTCTAGTAGAAGTTGCCTTTATACAGGCAACGTGGGAGTGTGAGTGGGCCAGCTTCGTGCAAGTTGGTTGGGGGTGCGTGACTAGTCCTCTATTTGGTGCCTAGGTTACACGCGCACTCTCCTTGAGGCAAGCAGGCGGAATGCAACACCCGCTGCAATACTATCGTGCGTTGAGAGGTTGAACGTGCATCAGCAACATTAGCAATACAAGTCGGGCCAATAGGCTTTGCTACAATGAAGTCTATGATGGCCTTATACCCAATTCAGGGGCAAACATTTAAAAATTTGTATTTTTACTAATTAGAGTGAGCGCCTCAAGACCTAAAATCGTCAAGAGACAACTAATGAGGTCCAGCCCAAAAGATCACTAAGAGCACAGCGGAATGACCTTCATGGAGTAGTCCCTGCAAGGGCAATAAATTGTGCCTTTGCTTACCGCTTGTGAAGTTCTTCAAGTAATTGGAAATTGGGCCAGACGAGGCCATGTTGCATTTCACAAGAGAGACAATTGGTCTTGAAAACACAAGAGATGAAAGTGTCACCTTTACTGATAACTTTGTAACTCACAACTTGCCACTAATGACTTCTAAAAATTGCAACACTAGGGGCATTTCTAGGGCGTTCTAATCTTGACAATTTTTTTCTACATCAATTGTTTTTTATCATCTAATTTTTACGCGCTCGTCATTCTCCACCCAACGCGATCGACAAAAGTCAGAAATATTTAAATCTTTAAAAGTTACAGTTGCAAACAACTTTATACTGAGTACACACGCTTGACGTATTTTGACGTCTTTTACGTACAATATTGGCGCACCCGTGTATACTTCATTGTATCTATCCAATACGTATAGATCGTATCCGAATTTTAAAACTAGGTGAGAATGTTAAGGCTCCTTTGAGGTCGCGAAGAGTGCAAATGTGTGTTCTTTGGGATCGATAAGTCGCGTCTTGACCTTGGGGCGTTCATACTTGGCCGCGCTATAGGGACCGGTAGGTAGCTATCACTAATATGCAAATGTTATCTCCGATAGCTACCCAAACAATGTGAGACCAGTTGCGTTTTGAAAGTTGGCTCGATGCCCTAAATTTAGATGACTTGAAAATCTAGAAAAGGTCAATAATTGCATGTGAGAAGTCAAATGTAATATGATGGTTTTAGGTGGACCTTCTTACACTTATAGCTTGGAATTGGTGCATCAACCATGAGTCAATAAATCATGACAGTACCAACAAGCAGCAGCACTTGCTTATGCTACCTCTCATACACCAGCTAGCAATCGCAAAGGAGATCGACAGAGGGGGGTTGCGGAAGAACCCTGCATAAAGCCTATAGGGGCCGTTGATCCACATGAATTTTGTGCACATGGCAGTGCCACAGCTGGCAGCCCAAGAGGCCTTTATAAGGAGCCAACACCTGGCACAGGCATTTGTGGGAGAAGGGGGGGAAAGTCAAAAAATTTGCTGAAACCACGAACATTCTTGTTCTCAATCATATCTCTTAACCTTCATTGAGCAATTGTGTGACTTCCGTGTGCTCATTGGAAATGCACCTAGAAGGAAGGCTCCTGTAGATCATCTCCACCACAACAAGCTGTCAAAACAATGAAAGCGTACAGTATTCAATCTGCAAATATTGCAAATTCTTCGCCACAGTCATAAACCGTTCTACATACGTGCATGTCTGAGACGACATAACTTGTTAAGATTCAATATGTGCAGTGTCGAGGTGCATTGTCAACGTCATACAATCTAAACCACATATTTAAAGTTGAAGTTGCAACCCAAAATCAGAATCGCAGCATTTAGCCAAAAAAATGAGAAGCATTCTATAAAGCCGAGGAAATAAATCAAAACATTCACACGTGCGACATATATACGCTCCTTGACCACAAACAGGCTGCATTTCGCATAATCTGTTGATGGTGTGCTTGCAACCTCGGTCACTCACCGCTGGCAATAAGCCATCAAGGAGTGAGGAAAGATGAGAGGAGAAAGAAGGGGGAGGATGGATCTAGGGGGGAAAGCACATGACCACTTGTTCCTTGCCTGTTTGCATTACTCCATCCAACATTTATCAGCCTGCTTTTAGTGTGTTACTCGTACGCACAATAACCCGGTCACAAAAATTTTCAATGTCTAAGAACAGGATCAAGTACCATACCACATTTCAAATACCAGCCTGCAACAAGCTGGCTTTCAAGTGATGTTCTGCTTTGACAAAAACATCATCGTTCATGACCTCTTCCTGGCAGAACCTCACCAAGACAAAAAAAAACAAAGAAACCATTGCGGGGCATCTATCAGAGATCATAAATTGACATTTGCCTTCATCATTTGATCCAATAGTTTGTACAAGTACTTGGACCTTGGACGTGGGCGACTTAGACCAACCTCATTGCCTAAGGCCTTACCAATGCTGGCTCCAATATTCAAGATCACGATGGTGCATCTACTGGCTATCAGAGGGTCAAGACCTTGATGGCTAATAGATAGCTTACGACTTCCACTTATCGGCTCCTGCATTGTCAACCCTTACCATATAGAAGCTCGAACTTTGTTCGTATGACAGATTCTAGGACCATCGGGCTCAGCAGAGAAGCATGGCAGTGGGAGAGGAACCTGATGTAAGAACGCTCTACATGACCTGACATAAGTGAAAGTGCATCCAGAGATTTGTTTCTCATCATCGTATAAACAAGTGTACAGCTGGTGTGTCGTCAGCCCGGCAGTGACCCGACGCCCTAGCAGTAGTACATGACGTTCTGTACTTCCGGCTTGAGCGATGGCAGGGGAGGGACGCTGGGCCCAAAGGTGGTTCTGGAGCTCTGGCTACCGGGAGGGCCGGCACGCTGGGAGCTCTCAGAGCCGGAAGAGTCACTGGCACCCAGGTAGTAGCGTGCACGGAACGCGAGCAAATGTGCGTAGTACGCCGGAGGAACTGCAGCAATTACGCAGAAGCACCCATCAGTATCAACAGAATAACTTGCAGACGCCCACACATACACGGAGTTGTGTACGCACCGAGACGCGCATACACGCACGCAGAGTGCTTGAATTACTGCTGATCTTGCGCAGAATTACATGCATGCTTGATAATTTCATCGTTGAGTCAAGTAGAGGGGAATCATGGTGCAACAGCGAGCACAAATAGGGAGAGGACAAATTTATGCTATATGCATCATGATGGCCCCAGAGAAGGGGGAGCAGGTGAAAACTAGACACGGCAAGTGCACAAGAATAGTAGCAATTAAATTAGGTAACACAGCCTCAAGAAGGCAGCGAGAGTTTCAGGAATTTTGACTGTCATCCAGGATTTGAAGCCTCACACAAACAGAATAGAAGGTCAGATTTCAAACTTACCAATGGAGACGGACCTCGTGCAGCGAGCATACCTGTGAGCAGAAACCGAAGGCGGACATGTCATATTCAGCGACAACAAATATGTGGAACCCCACATCAGACTGCCTCCCACTTACATAGACAACCAAACTCGACTCAACTCCACCAAGCAACTGCAAAGATGCCAAACAGGTCGGCCATCGTCACTGTCAGAAACTCACGTGTAGCAGAGGTCATTGGTGAGCGTCTGCAGCGAATCCGACGTGAAGCGGTTCTCGTCAAACAGCACGTGGTAGTGCGTGGGGCGGCTTGTTCCCTGCACAGCCCCCCTTTGGAGTAACGTGTTAATGTCAGCAATGGCAACACCCAGATTGCAGATTCTCACAACTAACTCCAAGCGCAACTAGGGTTGCTGTGGACAACTTCCGCCTGCCCGTTTGACGCAATTGTACGCACTGGCCTCTATACGCAGGACACAGGTACGAGTACGGGGTCACGCCAAGCGCCTCGTATGGTGCCTGTTCTCATTATGCCACTGGAAAAGAACTTCAAAGACAAGGTAAAAAAGCACATGAACTATTGAGTTGCAGACGCCACGCACAGTATCTTTCATCCAGGGCAAGTTGATGTCACCAGAAGTGCAGTGGTTGGAGCCACAGCGCTGGGTAGGAAAGACCGACGGCTGATTCTGGCACTGACAAAAAACGTGTACATAGGGCAGTGCAGCACAAGCACAAGAACAGCAGTGCTGCCCGGCCTGCCGCACCTGAATGCCAGCGTGGCTGCACAGGTAGAAGTCGAACTCGGACGGATGGCAAATGCCCGTGTCCACAACCGTACCTGTCAGCAGCAGCGCAGGACAACGTGCCAGCCACGCAGAGTCAGTGCACCACTTCCGCTGGCCACAGTGGGGCGAGGTTGAGGCCACCAGACAAGGACATGCTGACAAAGAAGACTAGCTCAAAGACAGATGCTGCTACCTTTCAGGCATCACAACCACTCCACTTGATCCACAAGTAAAGTGAGCACAACACCCCAACATTCTGCTTTGTGCCCCTGACTTTCTAGAGCAGCCCAATCACATGGCCCATCCCTTACAACACCAGACACCTAAGAGGTGATGCAAGCAGTGCGAAGCAAGCAATATGCTGCTTCCAATTCCTACACTGCACCCAAGAAAGAACTGCCCCCCAAACAGGAATAGAAATCTCTTTCTGCCAACCAGAAGGTAGATGCCCCCTCTCAAAGGATCCAAGATAGGTAGGCGCATACCAGGCATGATGTTGCCCTTCCTGTCACCGTCGTGCGCGTTGACGGGGAAGATGCGGGTGTGGTGGCGCTTTTGGACGACCACAAACGTCAGCTTGGGGTGGTAATCGGGTGAGAGCGCATAGCATGCCTGAGTCACAAGTACACCCAACCCACACGGTTTTTGATAAGCATTAGAATTCAATTACAATCACATGATTGACAGTAATGAGCACAACTGAATTTGACAAGGCAGCGCCGCACCTTCAGCCCTTCCACGACCCCAAGCATAGAAGATGAAGAGACAAAGTGGAAGATCTTAGCAAAAGTTGGTACTGTCACTTGTAGAGGGGCAATCTCGTACTACGCAGTCAATATAACTTCTGCGAAACTTTTAGCAGAATCGTAACGAGAGGAATTAGACGACAGAAGAGGCTCCTACAGACAACAAACCTGCTTGATTGCACGAATCTCGGAGTCGCGAATCTTCTGAAACTGGCTTTCGCTCACTCCGTCCCTGCACACACGCAACAGCACAGCATGATCAAGGATGAGGTCAGGTCACACCGTACAAAGGCTTCCACCTGCTGCCACAGATGCTGGCAGATGCCAAGAGCTCTCTCAGCCACAGTAGGGGTGGAAAGCTCAAGAAGGGATGAAAGAGAACTTGCCGTAGAAGGAGCAAGAGAAGCTTCTTGCAGGGAGGCCAAGCGAGGTTGCTGGGGTATTTGGGGACAAGAGGAGGGGAGCCCGGGGTTTCTACCGAAGCCTCACCGATAGAAGATAATGCGCTGGGGTTGGATCCGATTCTTGGCATAGTATGACATCATAAGTTCCCTGCACACCTCAACCATCCGCTTGGCAGGGCGCGTTTAGTACGTGAGCTCCACAGGTGGGCTCCAAAAGAATCTATGAAGGAGAAAGCTGATGCCTAGACGCGACCTAATTGCGGAACCACTGGCTACATGAGAGGTCCCGCCTGGAAGCACACATGTTACTAGCAAATACTGGAGCGTAATTGTTATGGAATTTGAGAATACATCAGGTGGCCAGCAGCAGAACGAAGACAAGCCAAAGGTAGACGAGGGTGGAGGAGAGGCAGAGGAAAGGATAAGATGGGGCGTCACTCACTTTGTCATGTCTGTGAGGTTCTGAATGACCTCCTCGCGGGACGCCTGCGCGGACACAAGCCCCCTGTAGCGGCAAGTGAAGGGGAAGTCCTGGCTGCCCACAACCTGTTGGGACGCCATCACACCAGTATCACATAGACATTGTGAGGCGTGGAACGATGCATGGTTTCATGAAATCACTAGCGGCAAGATGCAAGTGCCACTCTTCTCTCGTCAAGAAGTGCATCACACTTGACGACAGCAGCCCAGCACAAAGGAAACCAAAGAAGGCATGTTCATGACGTTGTACCGCAGCAATCGAGGGCACACTCTCGCCAGGACTGCCGTGCGTCACATCGGCGCCGAACACGATGGTGGGGCTGGTGTCGTTTGACAGTATGCGCAGCTGCTTCGTCAGGATCGAATTCAGGACGGTGTTGCCGCCGCCCACCTGATCCACGAGGCACAGGACCACATTAGGAGGAAAAAAGCATCGAACGAGCATTGGATTGACGCAGAAAGTGGAGGTACGCACTGTCAGAGAGTTGACCTGCTATAACCATGAAAAAGGAGCACCTCAAACACAGAATATATCTCTTTTACTTTCCACCTTTATGTCTGGGGCTTATATGCCCACAGATTCACGCAGCACATATGATACCGGGCCTGAAGACAGCATGTACATACGGCCGCAAGTCACCCAGCCGTTGGCTTGAAGGTCCACACGATGCTAGTAGCCAGCCGAAGATGCAAGGCATTGATTTTTAGGGACTCAGCTTCCATATGCCCGTAACATGATAGCCATACTGGAGTCTTTCAACGCACAAACACACTCAGCCACCCCCTTCACTCCCACAGTGATTACAGCGTAGCTTGACACAGGGGCAGCAGCAAAAACAGGAAGCCACCTTGACGTTGATCTTGAGGGCCAGGTTGGCGAGGTACTGGGGGTTGCACTTGTACACGTGCTTCTGCAGGCAGCACTGCGTGACGATGCCGATGTCAGTCTCGCACACGCGCTTGATGTCGCCTGCACCCCCACATCATCGCCCTCATACTGTAAGTTCCAAAAAAAAGCTTCCCCCAAAAAAGACAACTGCAGACAGCACAAACTTCAGCTTCCCTTGTTTTGACTCCTTACATTTGACTTGTTTCAATGAGAACCAAATAAGAAACTCGAGCCGTTCCACAGGGTCGTACCGTAGAGATTCCCGTTGTTATCGGGCAGGATGCACAGAACAAATCCCAGGGGCCCAAGCGCCTTCAATTGACTGAACACAGCCTCCAGCTTGAACGGGTTACCCTGCTTGAAGCACGTTTGCATGTCAATGGGTCCCATGTCCTGCTCAAAATGGAACATTTTAGAGTGGTCAGCAACCAAACCTTTAGTCTTCTTCCACCGAAAATGCCTCCCTGGCCTGAGGATGGCGACCAAGGGGCAGGTAAAAAAGAGAAAGCATGAACACATGCACTCACTCACACAGACACACCAAAAGCAGACAAAAGGCAAATATGGACAGGATGCAAAACTGCAGCAGCAGCAGCAGCAGCAGCTGGAACAGCAGGAGGAAATAGGGCAAACTATTGGCACAAGAGCGCTGGTGCAAAGAACTCACCAAGCCGGTGTCTCTGGCCTTGTTGGCTAGCTCCGCACAAAAGTACTCCACTGCGCCATATTGGCAGCGCTGCTCAAAGTTGACGCACGCCCATTTGCCCACTCTGCCCCCTTGCAGGACTTTCTGATATTGCACACATGGGCGTACGCACAGAAAACAAACAAATGGTACCAAGGTCCTGTCGCTTATTGAGTTATTTGGCAGAGAAACAGGCGATAAGGTGAAGCAAGGACTGGCGGGGAAGGAAACTGTTGGTAAAGCAAGAAGAAAGCATCCCATGCGTCAGTTTCTGCGGCCATGCTCGTGCAGTCGGCACCTTCTACATTTGTCGACCGGGGGTACATGCAGTCAAACGCAGCCACCAGCCAGAAAACGACTTGCAAAGCATAGCGTGCTGCTATAAGACAGATTCCGAGAGAGAACCAGAGGGAGAGGGGGGGGAGGAGCTCACCAGGCTGCGCATGTTCCAGGCACCTTCCCGGGGCTGCAGGCTTGAGAGCGAGTTGTTGGGGTTTCGGTACCCCAGCTGAAAGGACAAACAAAAGAGTGGCAATTCAAGAATAATTTTCTTGCAGATCGGTGTGCAAAAGACAATACACACGTTATACACACGAACACGCAGACACAGAGACACAGCACCACATGCACATGCAAGTGCTCAATGCATACGTACAGACATGTTTCTCAGCATCACCCACCGGAGAACACAGAAAGTGAAGTTGCCCGGGCAGCCAAAAGCTGAACAGTTGCGAGAGGAGCGTGATTCCATGTGACCGCAAACGAGTGCTTGACACAAAAATCCTATCATTGCAAGCACTGCGCACGAATCTCATGTGCAATCAAGGGGACTAGAAGCAAGCAGGCTAGCAGTACCACGGGCGGCGGCAGCAGGCGGGCATTCACTTGCGTCATCTGGTTTTGGACGCTCAGCCCAAACTCCTTGGCAAACTCGTCCCCCGCATAGTTGTTCCTTTGAACAATCTGCCATGACAACAGGCCACAAAGTCAGCGTGTCTACGCCCACTCTCGCAGAGGGGGCATCCGCGTGTGAGAGTGGGCATCCGCGACCTTGGGCATCAACTATAGCTCCTTCAGACAAATTCAGCCAAGCGGAAAACAAGTCCTCTCAGGGGAACGCTCCCTACTCCAAACAGCGTTCACCACTGCTCCCAGCATCTCAGCCGGGATGCCGAGCCAGAGCAACCAACAACAGGAGACAAAATGCGGAAGGTGGCAGGTCTTGCCCACCTGCTCAACCTCGCGCTGGCGCCCCTGGGGCGGCAGGGCAGCAGCCTTGAGCATGTTGTCAGTCTGCGCCGCATCCAGCTTCTTCATGTAGCGCTGTCCGCCAGGGAGCTTCAGCAACTGAAAGTTCCGGAGTAAGCAATAACAACACCACGACAGACCAGACACAAAAGAGGCACACGTTAATGATACACGGCTACCAAGCAGCCCGGAGCCTCATACTCTAAGAAGTGAAAGAGATGATCCAGAAGCCAGAAATGAGTGTATAACTCGAGGGCCACTCTTGAAACGTGTCCTGCCGAAAGCAATCATTCCGTCGAGCCGCTGACTTCACTGAAGCGCGACATTTTCACAACCTCCAATTGCATGCAAAAGCAGACCCAAGACTCCTCCCTCAAGCTGCACCAACTCTTCTACACACTTTATGGCAAGGAACAGATGAGTCACACCCACCAAACTTTGTCTCGACCTGCAAATTCAGCACAACCAACACAATCATGCATAGCAAACAAACTACCAACACAATCATGCAACCCAAACAAACTACCCGATTCATCTACCAGCCATATAAGGCTACCACCACCTTACTTCCAAGAGCAGGTAGGACTATGTCAAGCGGACAGAAGTCATAGCACGCTTACAGGGACAGAAAAAGGGCAACCACATGAGACCAAGACACAATATCTATTTATAAACACAAACTACCTGCCCCCTTCAGCAGAGATACAGATCAAACTGGGAAGCAATAAGGCACCAACACGACATACCTCCATGGGCAGGTACCTGGGGTTGCCCGGCGCCCCAGCATCCAGACACGGCAGCTGGGTGTACTTCAGCTCGATCTGGTAGTTCTTCTGATAGTAAGCTATCACCGACTCCTCCACTGATGTGCCGGCCATAGTCATATTGAACCTGCACCAAGTCAGCGAAAGGTCAGCACCGAAATCCACACCTGCTAAAAAGTGCCATCACGGAGTTCAACGAGGAGAAAGTGCTAGTTGACACAAAACTACCACAATAGATACACAATTAATATGAAAGGGCACACCTTCCAAACCTCTTGAAGGAGACGCTTGAGAATGGAAGTCAAGTTTGTAAACAGGGGGCATTGGGTTTCTAACAGCCAGCAACCGAGCGCACAACAGCAATCTGCAGCACTGGCAAGTGTCACGTAGGTGCAGTCCAGACACCAGTCCAAACACTACCCAGAACCCCCCCCTGGAAGAAGGGGGACCAGGCTGGGCCTTACTTGCACTGAGACATCGGCTTCTCGCTGATGCTGTTCACTCGGTACCGTCGCCCCTTCAGTTTGGGGTGGGTATACTCCACGCGGTACCCCTTCAGGGCCTTCTTGAGCTGCCAACGGAGTGCAACAATGGCGTGCATGTCATAACAACAATAAGCGTGACAAAGCACAACAGGACAGTGCATGATACGGCACAAACAAGATTCAAAAACTTGACACTAACAAGAACCTGAAAGCAAGTAATCAAGCAGCTTCACAGCAAAAAGGAAAAGAAAAACAGAAATCGAAGCAGCTTCAAATTGCGCCCAAGAGCGCCACACAGAGAGGAAGAGTGCGCCCCTGCAAAATCTTACCATCAAACGATCCCTGTCAGGAACCACCTTGTTCAGGGTCTGATCCGTACGCCGCAGACTCTTGCTCACAAATGCGAGGATGTCCACCTCCTGCATGAATGCCGTTGACGACATGTCTGCAAAACATGCACAGAGGAAGATAAGATAAGATCCCGAAAGTCTATTCCATGGACTGGGTACCATCTGCAACCGGCTGACCCCTTCGAATGGTCGCCACGATGTTCTGTATGAAAAATTCACAGCATCATCCAATCAAATATACTATATGCATAAGATTAACTTTGCTCTAGGATGTAGTATGAGAACAGGACCTGTTAGTCAAGAACCAACCAGTAACAACGTAAAGAGCATGCCACGTACTTTACCTTCCAAGCCCTCTTTATGAACCTACAGCTCTGATACCATTCCTTGCACCAGACTTCACTCTGTCACAAAGCAAGATAGAATCACAAGAGGACCTCAAGGTAACTTACCAACATTCAAAGAGAACCCGTTCTTCACGGGTCGAACACTCTGGTAAAATCCTCGGTACGCCTCCACGCCCGAGCCAAGGAAAGTCTTGTTTCCAAGTTCTGTAGAGAAGAATGATCTACCAACTGGGATGTACCTGAGCACCAAGCATATCGAAAGGCGACAACCCGACAAGCGAATACTGCTGTCAGTGATTATGTTCAACTGATTCAGCAAGGAGACAAATGCAAGTCCTGCACATGCAACAGCAATCAAGCGTATAAAATTGCCATGTCAGAAACCACTTAAAAGCCAGGAAAATGATAATCTGCGCTTAACAACACCATGTGCACCTGCATTTCTTGCTCCGTCGAGGCAAAGCCACGCTCTCACAAACTGCTTAAGGAATCACAACACAGTCTTACTCTACCTGGACAGCTGACCAATTTGAAAAACTCTGCAGCTTAGATGAACCTCAAGCATGACCAACGATAACCAAGGGCAAAGCGTCAAGGGATGCTACCAACTGTCACTCTAAGTTATGTCACCATCAGCAAAGGAGCACAAACTGACAAGCTTGGTCCTCAAGGGAGAAGGACAAGGAGAAAATAAAGCAGACACATGTACAAGTCCTCCAAAGAACACCAAAAAGCACAATCTGGGAGTGTACCTCAGGGTGGGCATCTGACGCAAAACCACGTCGTACATATTCAGGACCTGCTGAGGGATGTCCCGCACACGGCCCTCCACAAACATCATCAGCTGTTCAAAACTTCCGGAATGCTCGGCCACCAGGTTGACAGTGACGTCAAAAGTCCGATCCTTCCTGCACTCAGACAAGCTCGTGCATGAAACACACATAAGAGAAGCACTTCTTGAGGTCCTGTCTTTGTATTGCTACATGCTATAATCACGGATGCAGGTCAAGAAAAAATGATAGGTTGTTGCTTCTCATACCTTTTACCATCATCCTTCAGCGTGACCTTGTACGTACTTCTGTCATTGGGCAGAGGCCCAGCAGTATACACATTCTTCTCGCCGTCAAATGCAAGAAGGCGCCCCCCCAACTGGCTCTCCTTGTATGTCTCTACGAGCGCACTAATGACGAGGCGATTAACTGCCTTGGAAGTAACAGGCGGCTTGATGGAGATCTGCAGAAAACGAAACGATAGGTGTCCAAAAAAACCTCTACTACTTAGGACAGCAATACATGAACGTTACAGACCATGATACTGACTTGACACTATTGCAACATCCAGAGAGGTTACATCTGCTTTAAACAGGTTCGCGACAACACTTGCATCACCATCACAGGCTTTTTTTGCGCCTGCCATCACTCAAGGCTAGCAGAGAGCCTGTGCATGTTATACAAGGCACGATTGCGAATACTATAACCTAATTCAAATTACATGACATTCTGCCTATGCCGTGGACTGACTCTTGATCACGTCAGTGCTGCTTCATATGATATGAAAAGCAAGAATAAGGCTGACCGTGACAGGGATATCAGAGCTTGAGATACATAGAAGCCAACAGGTCCATTGACAATAGATGGTCAACAGCTAGGATGTGAATTACCATGTATTAACAAAAAACAAAAAACCAACTTACCACTTTCTGAAAGCTGTTGCAGAAGCTCAACAGAAGTTAGAACGATAACATGCCAGCAACTGAAGAACCAATTATGAATCATATTAACCCAACCCAAATTAGAAACCATGTGAAGCAAATTGTTACACGTACATCATAGTGGCGCAAGTCCCTCTGGGCAACAGCCATCTTGAAATGGTTGGCTCTAAGAACCATCTTCTTTCCTTGGACACCACCGGCATCTGGACGGACTGGAATGTCTGTCCCATAAGTTGACATTGGTGGTGCACTGCTCTGCACTTGCATCTGAGCCACCTGTTGACTCAGTCCTTGAACGCCACTGGCAGGTCCCATCTGCGCCTGCACAGCAGAAGTTGAAGGTCCAGCTTGACTTTCAGCATAAGCTGGACCAGAAGCAGGTGTTTGAGGAGCCACAGTCGACCGCTGTGGTGCAGCAGCTGCCGTAGCAGGTTGCGCAGCGGGAATGGGCAAATTAGGCCCCTGGCCTGCTCCGCCATGTCCTTGTCCAAAGCCAGGGGGGCCAGCACCTCGTCCTCCCCGACCAGGAGCAGGTCCAGGTGCACCTCCGCGACCTCCACGGCCTCCCGGACCGCGTCCTCTTCCACCTCCCTCTGCTTGACCCAGAGGAGGAAAAGGTTGTCGAGGACCACCACGTCCTGCTGCTTGGTCGAGAGGTGGAAACTCAGGACCTCCCTGGAAATTCGCTGGTGCTGGACCAATAATGCCTCGTGCTTGAGGTCGGGGATTTGCTGCTCGACCCTGCCCAGGTGCAGGTTCTGGACCAGGCGCCCCAGCTTCTCCTCCTCCTCCTCCTTGACCTCTACCACCTCCTCCCTTCTTCTTCCCCATGGCTGTCAATAACAATAGTAGCAAGAGATGACGACCAAGAAGCTGCAAGGCTCGTTAACGCTAGAGCAATGCAGAAGCTGAATTGGAAGGCAATCTCTGCCGCTCAAATATTGCAACGAAGACTTTCACATCACAAACTCGCAGGGGGAATGTAGGAGTCCGTAGCCATCAAATTTCACATGCATAGACTGATATAGGTCATCCCCCACTAGGTCTCACGGCATTTCACGGGCATGCATGCAGGTCAATCAATCCATGCAGGTCGAACGTTTCCGAGCAGTTTGGTTTCTCCCAAATCTTCTCAACCAGTCCCCAACAGGTTCAAACGAGCCCCCCAAGCTGTCCCAGGCCATGCTCCAGTCTATCCCGAGCCCTCACTAATAACGGAACGGACCATTCACATGTAATACCGACATGCCACGGAGGATGAAAAGTGACTGGCAGGTTGTCTGAAGTGGTCTGAAGCTCCAGGTGGCTCCTGCAGCTTGTCGCGAATCGATGGCTTCGGCTAGCTTTGAAAACAGCCCTGGTCAGCCCTGGTACTTGTCTGGGAATCCTCTGCCACAGTCCACCACAGTCCACCACAGTCCACTACAGCACCGTGCCACTGTCCTTAGTCGACTTGAAATGTGCAGCGACTTCAAGGCTGAAGTTATCCACTAGGTTCGTCGCTCGTCTTACGCAAGGGCCATGCATGGCCATGCCTGGTCGCTAGGCTAATGTAGGTCTTCCTCTCGTCGCCAACTTGGACTAAATACAGCTCCGGTGCAGCAGCTGGACTGAGCTGGACGATAATACCCCCCTAACAAACCTGTTTTTTTGTGCACGACGCCAAGTTTACAAGACCTAGATTATACAAAGTCTAGACGGGCGTTGCCTTCGAAAACTCCGGACGGCTTACCGTCAACGAGGGCTAAAAACTTACACCTCCTACATATACGGATGGAATTTCAGAGTGAAGAGAACTTTGAATGATGATTTTAGGAATATAGACTAAAAGAGTAGATGCAGAAAGTAGCATAGTATAGGACCTAGGCCTACGTAGTCATTGTAGGCGTACAGTACAAGTGCACGGTGAGTTCCAGGGGCGGCGCGACACCTCTTAGTTTACTTTTAAGTCTACTTTGTTCTACTGTAAGCTAATGTGATTTAGTATAAGTTGTCTCCCATGCATGTGATTCCTACTCCTATTGGTGTTCCTGTGACCTTGCTTATATCCTTTTGTATACTAATGAAATTGAGCTGTATATTCTTTAGGCTAATTGTATATAGCTGCTTCTACTCCTACTGCTCTCTAAAATCCTGTTCTCCTACTTCTTACTTATTCTTCTATCTTACTTGGGGGGTGGGTAGGTCAACTATGCACGTTGTTAGAGCGCTTGCATGAGTAGCTCTACTGTAGTTAAGTATTGAGAAATCTCGGAGGTTGATGAAAATTGAAAAAGTCTAACTTAGTGAATATTTCACTTTTAAATAATATTTCACTCTTGAAATTCCCTCCTTTTCAAACCTCAATTTGAGCGCTTGCTCATATCTCAAATTATTACAATGTCAATGTAACTTGTTGCTTGCCTCATCCTCGATTGGTAGTGGTTGATCGGCAAATTTTCCCCCAAAAGCCGCTCCGACAAAGTAACAGCGCGAATACTGTCGACGCTTGCCGTGGGCGCAACGACCTCTCCCCTCCCTTTTCCACCATCCCTCATGCCCACCCATCAAAACCACCCTCTCCTCCCCTTTCCACCCTCTCTCGCTCACGCCCTCTTAACCAGCAAGCGGCCATGGCTGCCTACAACCACAAACGGTCATGGTTGTAGCCTATCCACCCCCGTCGCTCAAACCCTTTCCATCCTACGAAAACATCTAACGACCGTGAGCAACCTTTCCCACGCCCTCGACACAAGCTAGCTCGCAACCAAGGGCGAGGCAAAGTCTCGCCATGGCTGCTCACGCAAACATCCTAAGGTCGCACATTCTTACCGAAGAGAGGCCTACTTAACATATAGAGGAGTTTTTATGGAGACAAAAGAGACGCAAGGGCGAGACAAAATGTACACTCACATTGAACCACATCAAACGCTTCCGTTTGGTTATGACCGGTGCGTACATATTCTTTAGTAATATGGAAAAACAAGTCCGATCGTACATATGCACACAGCTAACTCGAACAACAGCTCTTACTTATTGTCTCCTCACAACAGCTAAATGTGGGGCCCGATGAAGCCAACAAACTAGGCCTTAAAGTGGGCTTTTAAATGTGTCTCTCTGTAGTGAAACAGATAGATAAAGTACTTAGTGAAATATAATACTTTATCTATTCCAGACAAGGATCTTTGAACACAAGTGGTAGCTTCTTGAAAGAGAGATGGCTTCTTGAAAGTTAATATTTTTCTGGATTTTGGCAAGTACAAGAGTGATTCTGGAATGTCTTTCTATGTTCTAGCTCTTGTTTATATACTTGCTAAATAAATAATTTCTAGGAAGGTGTATGTTGATGTGTTGGCACCCAACACATCCCAAAACTTGCCACCTCTTTCTAGAATAATGTACACATGTCCTTTTGACCTAAAAATGGCACATTTGACTTTTGCCACGTGGAGTTCTTCTAGGTCTTTCCTCTAACTTCGAAAATGCCTTAGAAGGTTCAAAGGACATGAACCAAGTCACTAGAGTACCTATTCACACTTGAATCCACACAATACTACTCCAAATATATTTGAAAACATTAAAATATATGTAAACAAATATATAATAACTCAAATCACTACATCACCCCCCCGATAGAAAAAGCGACGTCTCGGCACGTCAAGTCAGGTCTTACACATGTGGAGCAAACTAGTCAACAGTTTCAAGTCAGATGCCACACATGTGAAGAGAACTACTCAAAGGCGCCAAGTCAGGTGCTACACATGTAAGGTAGACTAGGCAAGGTCGTAGGTGGTGTGACCTTATTGGCTAGCCTACTCCTTAATGATAAAGAAAATTGTACAAGTTGGCCCAGAATCTGCCACAAGTTCAAAAATTCATAGCGTCCACACAACTGCTCCAAATCTGGAAATTTGAGTGCCAAACGGACCGCGTCAAAGAACTCTACCGGGTCACCAAATTTGAGAGCATTCTAATTTCTGGAGTGTCGTTGAGAGCTGAGAGAGTAGGCACTCCTTCAAATCTGTGCAGAAACTTCTGAAAATCATAAGTCCTTCTATAGTTCTCCAAATTCTGCAAACTAAGTCTCAAACTGGGCGCTGTAAGATGTTCTACCAGAGTCTTGAGTTTCAGAGCATTCCAAGTTCAGGGGAGGGCACAATGTCAGAAGGCATATTCTGCCCTAACAATGCCAGCAGCCTGACCCCCTTCTACTTAGAGCATCATATCTCTCTCACCAGTGCTTCAAATTGAGCAAACTTGGACTCTAAATGACCGGCTACTCATGGAATACAGCCAGGTAAATTTTCAGAATTTATTATGGAGAGACCTATCACTAGTAGCAATTTTAGTTTTCTGTCTAGAAACTGCGAGAAGAGAAGAGTGTCTAATGTCAATTTTTTCTCTTTCTTGTTCTTGCAGGCTGCCTCCAAGGGGT
Organism: Mesotaenium endlicherianum; assembly: GCA_009602735.1. NCBI lineage: Eukaryota > Viridiplantae > Streptophyta > Zygnematophyceae > Zygnematales > Mesotaeniaceae > Mesotaenium > Mesotaenium endlicherianum. Next base: position 68,494 of record WELA01009367.1, on the reverse strand, counting down.
CTTCTGCTGCTTCTTGATGGTGGCAGGCTGCCTCCCTGAAGTTTTCGGGCTTCTAGTAGAGAGACTTGGGGCTGGTCCAAGATGGGGGTTGGCGGCATGGAAGCGCTTCAATTTTCTATGAACTTTGTCAAGGTAGTGCGCCGCCACCCAACTATTTTCCGAATCTGGATATCCTTTCCACTTGGTCAAGTATTGCTGCTGTCTCCTGAAATTTCTCATAGCCACTATGTCTTTCACTTCGTACTCCAAATGATCATCTACTATTGTTGGGGCTGGTGGGGTTGTCACACGTCCTGGGAACTTGTTGTCGGGTTGCACATATGGCTTGAAGAGGGAAGCGTGGAATACGGGGTCGATGTGCATAGTCTGGGGAAGTTCTAGCTTGAAAGCAACGGGGTTGACTTGCTGGATAATCTTGAAGGGTCCCAAATACTTGGGAGAGAACTTGCTGCCGGCAGGCCTGTTGTTCAGGGAAATATTCTTGGATGATAGTAACACGTTGTCACCCACTCTGTACGTAATTTCTCTTCTGGATCTGTTCGCCACTCTTGCTTGAGCATCTTGCGCGTGTTGTAGAGCTTTCTTCGCTGCTGTAAGGGCTGCTTCTAATGTCTCCATAAAATCTGTGGCTGCAGGTACTTCATCATGGCCAGCCGTGAAGCTCAGTGGCGTGGTCGGATGGAAGCCATAGTTGAGGAAGAATGGGGACTCTTGGGTAGAGGCCTGCGTAGTGTTGTTGTAGGCAAACTCGAGGGGGGTCAAGTACATGTCCCAGTCTTGCTCGAGGGTAGACACGTAGGCCTTTAGAGAGGTCTTTAGGGTACAATTCATACGCTCGGTTTGCCCATCTGATTGTGGGTGGTAGGCAATAGACATATCCAGCGATGTACCCAAGTTCTTGAAGAGATTTTTCCAGAAATGGCTTGTGAATCTTGGATCTCTATCTGACAAAAGTCTTAATGGTAGCCCATGGAGTCGGAAGATGTTGTCAAAGATAAGTCTTGCAAGTTGTGGTGCTGTAGCCTTAGTTGTCGTGGGAATAAAATGAGCCATCTTGGTAAGTCTGTCCACCACCGTGAGTATTGCATTATGGCCTCAAGGTGTCACGGGCAGGTCCACGATAAGGTCCATTGAGATGTCCGTCCATTGTCTTTCGGGGATTGGTAGTGGTTGGAGGAGTCCTCCCGCCTTTTGCGATGATGGCTTGATTCTTTGGCATGTGTCACAGCTCCTGCAGTACTCCTTGACTTGCTTAGACATGCCTGGCCAACAATAAGTCCTAGCTAGAACGCCCGTGGTCCTTAGGATTCCAAAGTGTCCTCCAAGAGGGTTGTCGTGTGCTTCTCGTAGAAGCAAGAGCCGGAGGTCTAAGTCATTAGGAACACATCTCTGGCCCGTATCTTGCCTCACCCAATAATTGCCTTCTTGCTTCTTGTATGGGTCCAAGGCTGCTTCTCCGTTTTTGTAGTAAGGGTCTTTTCCATAGGCGGCTGAAAATCGAGCTTCCAGATCTGTCTTCAGGGATACCATCACTGCATTTAATTGCAGTCTTGAGAGGGGGTCAGCCGGGTTTGTCTTGCCGGGCTGGTACTGAATCGTGATGTTGTATTGTTGCAAGTATCCGCTCCATCTTGCTTGTCTCCTTGAGAGATACGGCTGCGTCTGGAGGTGCTTTAACGCCTCGTGGTTCGTGGTGACCAGTACCTTGCGTCCTTCAACGTAGCAGCGCCAAACCTTCAAGGCATGTACAATTGCCCATGCCTCTCGCTCCGTGGTTGTATAATTTTGCTCGGCGGGATTTAGCTTTCTTGACTCGTAGGCAATGGGCTGCAGTCTCTTGCCTTGGTCTTGAAGCAGGATTATTCCTATTGCATAGGAAGATGCATCCGTGATGACGTGGAAGGGCCAATCTGGGTTTGGACTTGGGAGTGTGAGCACCGGGGATGTGGTCAATCTTCGCTTTAACTCTTGAAATGCCTCTTCCTCTTTCTCGGTCCATGTATATAGCCTGTCCTTCATGAGTAGATCTGTCAGGGGGGCTGCTATATGCGAGAAGCCTTGGATGAATTTTCTGTACCAATTGGCAAATCCCAAGAATGACTGGAGTTCTTTCTTGGTCGTGGGGGTTGGCCATTCCTCCACCACCGTGGTCTTCTTGGGGTCCATCTTGATGCCATCAGCAGTCACGTGGAGACCTAGGAACTCCACTTCTTGTTTGGCAAACTCGCACTTTGACTCCTTCGCAAATAGCTTGTTTTGCTTCAATACTTCAAGGACTTCTTTCAAGTGTCTCGCATGCTCTTCAAGGGTCTTGCTGTAGATAAGGATGTCATCGATGAATACCACCACAAATCTGTCCAACATGGGCTGAAATATGGTGTTCATCATAGTCATGAAAGTTGCTGGCGCGTTGGTGAGTCCAAATGGCAGGACCATGAACTCAAAATGTCCATATCTTGTCCTGAATGCCGTCTTCTCTATGTCCGGTTCTGCGATGCGAATCTGGTGGTAGCCGCTCCGTAAGTCAATCTTCGTGAAGTACTTGGCTCCAACCAGCCGGTCCATGAGCTCATCCATGCGCGGCAGCGGGTATCGATTCTTGATGGTGATCTTGTTGAGGGCGCGATAGTCCACACACATCCTCAAGGTACCATCTTTCTTCTTGACAAATAGCACCGGGGCTCCAAATGGCGACTTGCTAGGTCGAATGAAGCCATGCTCCAGTAGCTCCTTGATTTGCTTCTTGACTTCGTCTAGCTCCGTGTATGACATTTTGAACGTAGGCCGAGAGATGGGCTTGCTTCCGGGCTCCAACTCTATCTTGTGGTCTACGAATCTTTTGGGGGGTAGGCCCTTGGGCAATTCCGGGGAGAACACTTCTTTGTAGTCCTCTAAGACTTCTTGTATCTCCTTGGGAACGGGGCTGCCTTCTTGACTCTCGATGTCTTTCTTGATGTCTTTTGGCGTGATCAAGGCCAAAAGAAGCTCGTGTCCCTTCCTCACAAGTCTCTTGAGTTGGAGGGCGGACAATAGTATCTCGTGTGCCGGCTTCTGGATGTCTTGGGTCTGGATATTCTGGATTGCGCGCAAAATACAGATTCTTGAAGTGATGTCATTCTTGATCTTGATAGTACCGGTCCTCCAATCAACTTGGGGGTTGTGCTTGGTCAACCAAGGCGTCCCTAGGATGACGTCGTACTTGCCCAATTGCATGGGGGAGAACACTACTCTATCCTTGAAGGACTTGATAGAGAGTGCCAAGGGGTACGTCTTCTTGGAAGGGGTAGTATAGGAGAATCCATCGGGCATCATAATCTCCTCGTCGTGGTCAAGAGTTCGCATAGTAATACCGTGCTTGGTGGCAAAATCTGCAGCAATGAAGTTGCCTTGAGCTCCGCTATCCACCAAGATGTGGACCTTCTCTCCTCCAAGGTAACCTCTCAAACTCATTGGGGCTGGAACGTCGTCTTCAACGGGGGTCTCCACCTCACTTGGCGTGTTGCCTTCTCGTGAAGTGGGTCTTGGGGTGGTAGGCTCCTGGCCTACCGGCGCTGTCCGTTTTTTGACAACTTTTTGGGGCATGAAAGTGCACGATGGCCCTTTTCCTTGCAATAAAAGCATAGTCCAGCCGTCATGAGAGCTTCTTTTTCAGCCGGGGAGAGTCTTGCTTTCACTCCTTGCTGGTTTCTTGCATCATAAGTGTCATTGGAGGGTCTTCCACTCTTCCGGGCAGCCGCGGGGTCCCTTTTAATAACTCCGATTTCCATGGGTGTGGGTCCAGATTCGGATGTGGAAGGGGCTGCGTACACCCGCGTCGTCGGTACCCGTGAAGATGAAGGCACGGAGTGCTTGAAATCCAAGGTATCCACCTTTTGGGCCACTTCAATGATCTTTGAGAAGTCCGTCAAGTCGCGTAATTCCACTTCCTTTGCCACCTTGGGTTTGAGGCCAAAGATGTAGCGGTCAATCTTCTCCTCGAGAGACATGTTGGGGATCTCAAGAGTGAGGGCGTGAAATCTGGATGTATACTCTTGAACGGACGTCGTTTGCTTGAGATGGTGGAGCTTTCCTCGGGCAATCTTCTCCGCATTGATGGGCATGAATTGCTTCTTGAGGGCCTCACGAAAATCTGCCCATCTTGCATATGATGGTGGGGGCTCTTGGCCGAGCATGGGGTGCGCCATAGCTTGATATATAGCCGCTTGATAGTTACGCCACCATGATGTTGCTGCTCCTCTAAGTAAGGTAACGGCAAAGGGAACGTAGTCCTCCTCGGGTACTTCAAGGAACGCGAGGTACGTCTCCACTTGGTAGAGCCATAAATTCAGGTTGGCACCTTTCCCGGGGTTGAAAGTGTCGGGTTTGCCGGGCTTGATGAGTTTCCTTGCTCTCGTTGGCTCTTGTGGAGGCGCTTGAGCCGGGGCTGGATTTTGAGCATGGCTCGCAATAGGGGCAACCATGGCAGCCATAGCTTCTCTTGACGCTCGCATGGTTGCTTCATAGGTGGCCAAGCCCACTTGGTTGTGGACGGTCATTAGGAAGGCTGCCCACTCATTTGCGAGAACTCCTTGTGGTGGGGTTAACTTCGCTATAGCGGCTGCCACGGGATTTGACGGTGCTCCTCCTTGTGGTGCTTCTTATTGTTGCAGATTTCCTTGAGTAGGCTCTCCCATCGACGCTGGAGGAGGGTGTGCTCCTCCTTGTGGTGCTTCTTGTTGTTGCAGATTTTCTTGAGTGGGCTCTCCCATCGGCGCTGGAGGAGGGTGTCTTGGAGAGGAAGGGCTTCCTTCGAAAGCTTGCTGTTGGTCTTGAGGATCGGCCATCTTCTTGTGCTACCAAAGTGCCTAGCTCCGATACCACTGTAGTGAAACAGATAGATAAAGTACTTAGTGAAATATAATACTTTATGTATTCCAGACAAGGATCTTTGAACACAAGTGGTAGCTTCTTGAAAGAGAGATGGCTTCTTGAAAGTTAATATATTTCTGGATTTTGGCAAGTACAAGAGTGATTCTGGAATGTCTTTCTATGTTCTAGCTCTTGTTTATATACTTGCTACATAAGTAATTTCTAGGAAGGTGTATGTTGATGTGTTGGCACCCAACACATCCCAAAACTTGCCACCTCTTTCTAGAATAATGTACACATGTCCTTTTGACCTAAAAATGGCACATGTGACTTTTGCCACATGGAGTTCTTCTAGGTCTTTCCTCTAACTTCGAAAATGCCTTGGAAGGTACAAAGGACATGAACCAAGTTACTAGAGTACCTATCCACACTTGACTCCACACAATACCACTCCAAATATATTTGAAAACATTAAAAGGAACATAGTCTTTATATATATAAGCATATCAATACATTTATTCTAGGATTATGGTACGTGTGGTAATTGAGCAAGTGTACACAAATCTAGAGACGACAAGTCTCTTACCTTTGCAATAAGGTCCGCTAAATTTAAGGGTACGCTTATAGAGCAAGAGTACGTGCAAGCAAAGTGTGAAGGTTTTCTATCTTTAGTACATCAAACCATGTTTTGAGTCAAATTTTATATCAGTGCTTCTTTTGTGTACTTCTGCTATACCTTTGCACGCACTCCATGTATGATGTAACCCAAGGGCTCGTATCACTTTGCACACCCCTCGCAGAAGAGTCTTACGTATCCTAGGATAACTCGAGTTGCGGATCTTGGTGGCCAGAGTGATTGCATATTGCTTCCAAAAAGTGTTGCAATTTGCATATTCTTGGATTTTAATACTTAATTTAATGACTCAGCCGGGAGCAGCTGGTTGAAGTCAACTTAAGTCAACCTGTTGACTTAGGTCAGCTTGTTGACACATTCTTTGACAGTCCGCTGACTACCGTACTCGGTAGCAGCGAACTGCCTAGTCATGCATCTAAGTGTGGTGTGCTAGATGAGTGGCCAGATGACACCCTTAAGGTGGATGGTAATTCGGGATGATGGGAGATGGCTGTGGATTTGGTTAACCGAGGTCCTACCAATGTGGATAACTCCCGGGTAGGCGGTGTCATCGCACTCGCCGTTGAACAATAAATTCATTCCATGTACATATGCTAGGTATTGCTCTCAAGTTCGGATTTGGAAACGAGACCAATTCTCTTGTATAGCTTATTGAGAGATATCTGAATCCAAGGCGAGAAGCCATTGATGCAAATTGTCTTCTAACATTATTGATGTATGAATATATTGAATGCATGACTGATGTTTGTTTACTTGCATTTGACTTGTGAGTATTGTATACCGCTAGTGTACTATTTCTGTTGTTAAATCAGTTAACAAAAAATACCATAAAGATTACTTGCTCATATGAAGATCTTTTATTAATTGTTAATCGCCTACTAGTAAGTTGATTCATTTCAGTGGTATCGGAGCTGGTTATCACAGTCGTCTTGTATGGTAAGGTCTCAAGCTAGCAACTCTCGTGAAGTGGAGGGTGAGGACAATGATAACGTTGAGGAAGGGCAAGACAAAAGCCGCGAATTTGGACCTCGTACCTACTTAGAAACGTTGCATGATGCAGAAGCCAGAGAAGCTGGAGAGGAGGCAGCAGCTCTTGTTGCAGTTGCAGCTCTGCTTGCTGAGGATGAGCGTTTAGCCAAGGAGGTAGAAGAGACAGTGAACAGGGGCCCTTGACGAAAGGACGGTGAAAAAGCAGATGGCAGAAAGGGCCAATTTTTGTAACCAACTTGCTGTTGTGCCTACTCTTATACCTCTCCCTCAGATTCGCAGACAATTGAGTGCAACAGGCATAGCCGGAGCGGCAGCAATCGGGAATGCCAAAGCTGCTACTAATTGAGCTAATGTTGCTGTTGCTACGTTTGCTGGGCTACCACCTCAGAATGTAGATTTGGGAGCATTATTTGTGCAAATGCAATCGCAAATGGCGAGCATGTATCAGTCCCAACAGGAGGACAAAAGGATCATGATGGCATTGCTGCGTGACAGAGACCAACTGGGTTCTCAAACCACTGGTGGTGGTGGCAGAGGGCCAAGTAAGCCTAAGCCAAAACCTCCTCAGGACTATGACCTTGAGGGAAACAAAAAGTACTACCTGATCAAATTTCTCGCTGATGTTAAGCAGTGGCTGGAGAACTACCCACAACTGCAGGACAATGAGAAAGTCAGGCACACTGGTGCTCTACTCAAAGGCAGTGCAGCTGACTGGTGGCTGTATTGGAAAGGAGAGTGTAAGCCTCAACAATTCGATGACCCTAGGGCCTACTTGGGTAGAGTTTGTCGAGAAGCTGCATGAGAAATTTGATGTTATCAATCAGCAGGAGAAAGCTATCTATGCGATGATCTCCTTGACACTGAAGCAAACCACCTTCGGTTGTTGAGTTTGCTCAAAAGTTCCAGGAGAACATGATGAAGCAACCGGATTTGCCGGAGCAGTATAGGATAGCATACTTCAGGTATGGCTTGAAGTCTGAGGTCTCATGTCATTTTACTAAAAAGAAATATGAGAAATTGGCTGACTTGATCCAAGATGCAGATGCCTGGCTCAGCAGCAGTTCAATCACAAGCGCCGAAGTAATGCTTTGGTGTCTTAGATTGTCAATTAGCCACATGGTTCCTTCGATGCAATTGAAGGAGATCAGGGTGAGGATGATCAAAGTGATGAGTATGAGTATAAGCTATGCAGTCTAGAAAGAGAGGTGGATATTCTCGAGGTGGCTATGGAAGAGGTGGTGGTAGGACTAAGCCGAAACCAGCCTCAGCAAAATTCGTTTGTTACCATTGCCAGGAGTTGGGCCACTAGAGAGAGCAGTGTTCTAGAAAGCACCTTCCAAAGGTCAAGAGAAAGGATCAGCCTTTAAAAGACAGCAACAGTTAGTAATCCAGTCTACTGACTGTGAGGATGCTAGTGATAGTGAGTTGTCGCTAGCTGCCCTCGTAGCAAGTATTGTGGGTCCTGCTGAACTGGATTCACTATGCATGCCTGACAAACAAATAAAGGACACCATCAGCAATATAGTTCTTCAAAGAGTGCACACTCTGGATGGTCTTGAAGTATGTTGCCTCAAGTTCAATTTGCGATCAAGAGTGCGGTCCATGCATCAACGAGAAAGACTTCTTTTGAACTCAGTCTGGGTAGAGTCCCCAAGTGTCCTTTAGATGTGCTAGGGGAGTCTTTAACTCACCCTGAGGGGATTGACAACCCGGTGTTTCTCCAGTTCACTCAGGAGTTTGCTGACACCCTATCAGAAGTTTAATGGAACCTGCACAAAGCCCAAGAAAATCAACAAAACATTGCTAATCAACACCGTCGAGAGCTGATATTTTCTAAGGGCGATTTGGTCAAATTGCATTCTCAACACCTGTACTTGCCTAGTGTGGTCAAGAAAAAGCTTGGTCTCGTGTGGGGCGGTCCATATTCTGTGGTGTGCCGAGTCAGTCCGAACGCTAACAAACTGAACATGTCAACAAAATACAAGGGTCACCCAGTCTTTCATGTCTGTAGAACCATACATCAAGGGTTACACATTGTTCACAGGTCGGTTACCTGTCCAACCGAGACAGGTCCCAGCTGTCCGGGATGGTGACCCTGAGGAATATGAGGTGGATGAGATTATAGAAGCTGACTCCATCCGTCCACTATCTAAATATGTCATGAAGTATCTGGCCAGGTGGAAGGGTTACGATGCCTCTGGGGACACCTGGGAATCAAAGGACCATTTAATTGACCAATGCCAAACGGGCGTTGAAACGCTTTCACCTTAGGAAGGTTGGGACACCTCCTTAATTGCCATTCTAGTTGACATGGGAAGGTGACAAGAGGTCCTGTTTTCATTGAGTTGGACAGAAAATATGCCCGCAAGTGACAGTTAGTGACAGAAACACTCTGAGACTAGTCTAGTGGAGATAGCGGTGACAGTAAGTAACAGTTGCGACAAGCAGCCCACCTTAAAAATTAAGTTGGAGGGAGTGGGATAACATCTTGGGAACCAGCCGATTGTCTTTACATAACCATTCTCCACACTCAACTACGCTCACACTCACTTTTTTTCCAAGCACACTCCCACTTTCAGCTTACTTACACCAGGTATTGCATAACCTGTAACTCTTACTACTACGTTCTTACCTGTCAAAGTACTCAATGATTGTGCACGATACTACGACTACCCTAACTCAATTGTGTCCTGTTTGAGCAGGATGGTCATATAAAAGTCGGAACTCAAGCGGAAAAGAAGAGCGGACGAGGCACAGGCGGAGTACAAGGAATTCCACAGCGACATCAAATCGTCCTCCATCTCGTCTCGGGAATCAGAGCAATTCCGATTGCAGCACGAGGCTTAGAAAAAGAGGGATGAGGAAGAACAAGCCAGGCTGAGGCAGGAAGAGCAAGACAGATTAGCTGCAAAGGAAGCCAAGAAGGCAAAAGAAGACAGGCAAGCTGAGGAGAGGCGGAAGCAGCAAGCTGAGGAGGAACAGAGGAACAGAGTCAAAAGCTACCGCTACACGGTGATGGGCAAGGACTTTGATCTTTTGGAAGAAGCCTTCAAGTATGCCCAGAGAAGCCGAAGTGAGTCACAAAAGGACATACTGCAGCTGGAGGGGGAGACATCCCCAAACTTTGACAAGTACATAGAGGTCAGCACAGGGCTCTTACTGTACCATGGCAATGCTAGGATGATAGGATACACGGTCCGGGTCTTTTGTAAGTGTCATGAATTTCATGAGATTCCTTGCTATTTATGCAAAACAATGCATAGTTCACAAATATTTCAATTAAATGTAAAAATTTACATCGGCTCATTGACGTTAGTACATTGGTATCGATATGCATAACTTATTTTATATAATAGAAGTTTTGAAAGCTAAATTGTGACCATCTACTTACCTAACTACCTTTTGTTACTCTACCACAAATTAAGTACCACAATTATACCTCACCTTCCGAAGCACTCCCGCACACGTTGAGAAATACCCACTTCATCCAAGATCAAAGAGAATTGTACCTCTATTATGTTAGTTACAAGCACATTAAAACTAGTATGGTAAAAGAAAGAACTAGTATGCAAAAGTCATCCCTTAAAACAAAACATGGCAGTGATTGTGATTATAGTGTTTGCCACCCTCAAAGGATAAATGAGTAGGAGTTGTCTCACTACTTTGCCATTGTGCAATGACAATTTGAGGTTTGTTTGGTTCAATTATGCAACGACCATGTCATGCAATCACAAATTTGCTTTGTGAAATTAATACATATACGAGATTGCTTGCTTTGTTTTGATACCACACATCAAAACTTCATAATGAATCCCCGGTAATTTCATGGTGTACACAAGGGTGCCCCATAGCGTGCCATTTTGTGTACCACATGCTATAAATGATGAGTGTTGCATGTGGGTACCTGGGAGAATTGTAAGTATTTGGCTCCCCATAGCGCTCCAATTTACATACACTTAAGGGTTTGTTTGTGAGTGTGCATATCAAACAACGAAGAGGGGTAGCTTACAATTTATCAATAGAATCTAATCAAGCACCACCATATCTAGGTATTATAATGCAAAATAGGGGCACACTCAGTTCACATAAGGAACCCTTGCAAAAAGAACTTATGTGTTCCTAAAAGCAATGCTTGCTTATGTATTTGCAGGGTGCAGGAGCTCTCTCATGAAGACTACGCAAACTTTGTCAACAGCACTCATGATGACCATCATACTAGGAACAAATGGACTCCTGCAAGGTCGAGTGTCATTCTAAGGTATGAGGAGTCGCCCCGTGCACCTCCATGTCTCTAACTGAAATGGGTGACTCCAAGTAAATCTGCATAATTGGATTGCTAAAAGCCTTGTTAACCTTAATTTAGTACAATGTCTTGAAGTAGATCACTAGGTTACACACTAATGCATAGTACAATTCTCGATTTCATAGCAAAAAGCTTTAACTGTCTCTTTCGGGTCACCAGAGTGCGTTCGACAAATTACATTTTGGGAGGGCCACAACTAGCACAATAGACCTCAATTGGCACCCACGCCTAACCGACTTAAGACACTACTTTTGCGAGCTCCAAAAGATAATCTCACATTGTCTTGTCTAAAATTCTCAGACTGGTCTCATATATTGCTCTCATATTCATGAAAACATAGCCCTGTATCTCTGAGCTTGCTCACATCTAGGATACAACTACTGCTCTACATCCCAACCTCTTGAACTAACAGACTACAGTTTCACCGGGTGCTTATGTGACAGAGAGAGAGTCATCATCATCGTCATCTTGGAGATGTCAGCTGGTCAGAGAGGGCGGATATCTCCGCTCGTAGAGATTCTAGGAACGCGGGCTCCTCTTGCACCTTCTCCAAGTACTTTTTGTGGGCCTCAGCCTGCTTGTCGAACTCTTTCTTTGCTCCCTGAATGAGAACAACAAGGACACGCATCCAACAAAAAACATTGACAATCCAAGTCCAATATGAGGGAAAAGTTTGTAACGGAACAAAATACAGTGTGCAATTTAGTTGGGCCATACAAGCGAGTGCTAGCACTGGATGGCGGAGGCAACCTCGCACGACACAAGGGTAGATCAAGGAGGGAGCAAAAGCGAGAATAGGAGGACAATTCCAAAGGCGTGCTGCCTATACCTGACGCACTCATCATATCCCCTGACATGCTTGACCTCCTCTTCATGCAAGGCTGCGACACAACTTTAAATGCTGTCAAGCGTACCACAACGCGGACCTTGAACTTTCTTAGTGAAGGAGACAATGCTGTTCTTCCCCCAATAAAGGCTGGATCCGGTGGTATTGATTGCCAACAGCCTCTCCTCTCTCTCTCTCTCTCTCTCCACAATTGTGTGTCTTTCTCCCTGGACGTTCTCACCTTCTGGGCCTTCCCTGACAGAGGCTTGCCCTCCGCGTCAGACGACGGTACGCCTTGCTCATCATATGCGCCGTACTTCTTCGTCTGCTTCATCGCTTCCGAAGGTGGCACTGCCGCCACCTCCCATTTCTCCAGCTCCTTCACCTGCCACCCATAATAACTCAGAAATAACCAAGTAGAATATGAGAAAGATCATACCAGACGCGTTCTCGGCCTTCTCACTCATCTGGATTGATAGCAGGGGAAGACAGCTTCTGAGTATAACAAGACATTGCACGTAGGGACACATGAATCAGGCAACCACATAAGTTTTTGCCTTGCTGCCTGCAGCTCTATATTGTGAGCATCTTTCCCAGTCGCCTCTCGCTGAAATGCCACGTGGCACCTTGTGGAGCTTCAGAAATGATGTTGACGTCACCTTGTCGTCACCTGGACACACCTTCGAGACAACGACCCAGAAGCCAAAAATTGGCGCATATTCTCAGGCCCTCGAGGACCTGTGGGCCATCCTTCCCCCAGAGCTCAGTTTACAAAAGCATTCACACATTGCCTTTGGCCCTGAGGAGGGGCACATGCCCGAGCTTGGGAAGAAGTCTGAAAGATCAAGAGCTGCTGCTGTTAATGTCCCCCAGAAGGCAGTTTCCCTGGACTGTACCTTCAACAAGGAAACTGATCCTCCCAGGTTGTGCAGGTCGCTCTCTGCTCTTCCAGATAAGGCACAGGCAGTCTGCAGCCCTCGGCACTCGCCAGCAGTGACATACAGGGTGGTGCAAACGCACACACTCACACGCACGCGGACCCGCGCACCCGCGCACATGGGCTTGCTCACACACGCGCACACACGCATACAAAAAAACACACACATCGCACGCACACGTGCACGCGGACCTGCATTCAGACTCAGAGGCCGGCGCTGGCCTTCCTACTTCCCTGGATAAACCCACGCACGCACAAACACACGTGCGCACGCACACGANGAGTGAGAGAGAGAGAGAGAGAGAGAGAGAGAGAGAGAGAGAGAGAGAGAGAGAGAAAGAGAGAGAGAGAGAGCGGGCGCAGCACCTTGAGTGCGCGCTTGTTGTCGAGCTTGCGCCGCGCCTCCTGCGCCGCCCGCAGGCGCTTCTCGTCGCGCTCGCGCTTGAGCGCCGCCGCGTCGCCCTCCAGCTTCCACGCGGACGGCGCGCCGTCCGGGCGGTCCTCGAAGCGCACGCCCAGCTCCACCATGGTGTCGTCGCGCACGCGGTCCGTCAGCGCCAGCAGCGTCTCCTGCGCGCAAGGGAGGGCACCGTCAACACTGTGAGACTCATACAAGCAGCCGACATTCCGTCTCGACAGCGCCAGCATCGTCTCCTGCGCGCGAGGGAGCGCACCGCCAACGCATGCCAATGGTGCCACAGGCACCGTGAGACTCATGCCCAGCCAAAGCAGACATCCCGTCCCAACAGCGCCAGCAGCGACTCCTGCGTGGGAATGCATCACCAACAGCATGCGGATCACGAGCACTGTGAAACTCATGCGGAGCCTGAGCAGACATCTCGCCGCGTCAGCGCCAGCGCCAGCGTCAGCGTCGCCTGCGTGCAAGGGAGGGCAGCCTCAACAGTTGCGGATCACAGATCCCGGAGCGAGGGCACTCGGAGACTGATCCAGAGCCGGAGCAGGCATCCCACCCTGGGGGCGCCAGCAGCGGCTGCTGTGAGGGCCACTCACCCGTCCATTCATCCTCCCGCCCACATCCACGCACGCATTCAAGCATGCCCCATCAAGAGGGGGGCTAGATCAGGGTAGGTGAGAGCGACACGTGTCACGGAGCAGGAGCCTGAGCATCTCCTCCAGAGAGGCCCACCATCCACCCATCAAGGGTGGGACTGGATCTGGTTGCGTAGAAAGCGAGGGACAGTGTGAGATGTCAGACGGTGCAAACAATCCCCCACCGTATTGTGTCAGCCACTGCGGCGTCGCCTGGGGGCCATCCACCTGGGCACCACATATCCCTCGAGGGTGCGATAGGATCAGGCAGTCGTCATAGAGGCGTGCAAGAGCGGACCCTGGAACCGAGACTGGAGGCTGCGGCTCTGCTGGCCGTCCATCCTGTGTAAGAGCGGAACTAAGAAAGGCCGTGGCCTGGATCCTCTCTCGCCTCCTGGACGCAAGTATTCAGCAACAGCAGGAGTGGGCGCATTTTTTCTATGCCCTTATGCACCGAGACTCCCCAAGCTGCCCAAATGGAAAGGACGAGTATGCACCCGCTCTCTCACTTCCTCCAGGGTGCGATGGAGAGAGCGACAAGGAGGGCGACGGAGAAGGAGAGGGAGCACGAGAGAAAGAGGGAGAGGGAAAGGGGAAGAGAGAGAGAGAGAGCAGCGTACTTTAAGGTCGGCGCCACCTTGCCGGGCGGAGCGCCTGACCTCGTCCCGGAAGTCGCGGAACGCGTCCAGCACGGGCGCCTGCAGCAACTCCTAGGGAGTCGCATAAAAAGGTCAGGGACAAGAGTCCTGGGGCACGCAAACACCCACCCACACACACACACACAGACACCCCGCGCCTGCGCACGTGTGCGGGTGCACACGTCCCTCAAATGCAACCAACCCAACCAAGGACACGACACCCCACCTCGACAGCGCACAATACAATCAACGACGGGGAAGACGAAGACCTAGATCTCTACACTTGGCTTCACAAAGGCCTCCCAAGGACAGAGCAGATGCCTGTGCACCCACAACGGAAACAGCACAGCGACTCAATGCATAATGCATCATACATACCTTCCAATCAACACGCAGTCACACCTACACACACGAGGCATGCAGGAAATGTTATCTGTTTAAGAGAGTGAGGGGCAGGGCCGAGGGGGGTGCTGAAAGATCATGGGAGAGGGAGCCAGGGGGCGCGCGGTCTCACCACGACGTCTTCTTTGCTGGCACCACCGCCTCCCCCCGCCCCACTCTCCTCCTCCACCCCTGCTCTCACCATGCACCAGTCAAGGGAAGTCCTGGTTAGTCACAAGTCCACATCACTCTCTTGCTCTCTCTCTCTCACACACACACAAACAAACACACACACACACACACAGAGAGAGAGAGAGAGAGAGAGAGAGGGATCCGTACCAAGGTCAACACGATAATGCCCACACAAGGTGATGCATTCTAAGCACAGCTCTGATGAACACCAGGCACACACAAACCTCAAGCGCTGCACGCATGCACGCACACTCTCTGAACGCACTCAGGTGCCAACCACCCACCCAATTTAAACAGCAGACAGAAAGGCAAACACAGGTACACTCAGAAGTATCTTCCTGACAGAGATACTTGTGTTTCGGGTTTTGTGGGAGTGGCAGGCAGTCAACGAGCGGGGCCGGCTGAGAATTTGTTCACGCACCAAAGACTGACAAGATCTTGGTGATGAAGGACGAGCACGCCCGCAGCAGGAGAGCGCGCGGCCTCCTCTTCTGCACCTGCGCCGCCAGCACACAGCGCGCATGCTACCTGTCAGTGTGCACACGAGCCTCCCCACATGCGCTGTGCTTGCCCTAGCACGCGTGCAGGAGCGCGTGCCGCGTGCGTGTGTGCGCGTGTGTGTCTGTGCACGTGCCTGTGAGTGCAAGTTTGAGTGCGCGTGTGCGGGTGCACGCTGTAGGAACTTTAGTAGGGGGCCACGTACAGCCATGATGAGAGAGGGGACGAGGGAAACAGATTACAACAAATGTCGATCTTAATTTTTTGCTACGCACATTGGCACGTGTCCCTGCGTCCAGAGGCGGCCGGAGCATGAAGCGGAGAAACTGAGAGGGACCTCCGACAGGTGCGAAGACGAGAGCACTGCCATGAAAGGAGAGCAATGAGAGGACGCCGGAAGAAGACCAGCCATTGGAGAGACGTGAGGCGACCGGACGCGATCGAATTGCAGACAGGAGAATGAAATCGAGATGACGGAGAGAATGTTGGGATTCCAAGCATCACCTGATTCACATCAGGGGACGATGTAACGTTCACGATGTAACCCCCCCCCCCCC
>WELA01009367.1:379-40228 GCA_009602735.1 Mesotaenium endlicherianum | reverse complement strand
CCCCCGCCCCCGCCCCCGCCCCCTCGCCCCCCTCTGCATGATCAAAATGGGCGAGCATAGGGCACAAGCAGGCAGCTGCCTATTCCCAAAAACGACAGGAGGTGCTTCAGACGGATCTACTCTCTTCTCTCTAGACATGCAGATGGGCACATGTACATGTATAACTGTGTGTGCGATCGACTGACAGCTTCTGCATCACCTAGCAAGCTACGAGAGAGAAGCTTCCATGGTAATGCTTGCGCTCCTTCAAGGACGTGCAGCAACGACTGTGATTCATCGATGCAGCAGACCTTGAGATCTCCGAAGGTCGTTCTGATTCTTAGTGGGTCCGCAGGAGTAAGGGGGTCGAACAATGTTAAATGGAAGTCATTCCAGCAAAGAACGGTCAAGGAAGAAGAGAACGAAGGCGGGCCCACTTCTGGCGTCCTCTTCAGCTGAAGAAATACCAACTGAGGGTGGCACTCAGTGTGAGAATTCACAGGCGATGAAGGACAGGAACACACTACCCTCTGAAGAGGCGCAATCGTCATTAACCATGCAATGCGGTTTCGTATTCTTAGGCTCACGGAAGTGGTGCATGATGGAGCCAATGGGGGTACCTTGGTTCCCCCGAGAAGGCTTGAAGAGCACTTTGCCCTGGCTCAAGCTGTCATTTACTCTCAATCCAGCGCTACCACTCGTCGACACTTCAGCAGACTTTGCGTCCCCATCCTTTTGTTGCAGAGAATCGCCTGGTCTGGTATCGTTCGCCTCCTCTCCAGCCATTTCTAGCTCAGGGCACCTAGAGTCACACTTTTGCTCAAGCCTCACCTAAAACTCCGGGTAAGAAAAGTGTTCTCAAAGAGATGCCCCGGTGACAGACAAACGAGAAAGTCAGCTGAGCATTACTGGTCAATGCTATAACCTGCCATTTCTGGTAGAGTTGGGTAGAGTTGGGTGGAGTCAGGACTGAGGGTCTGCTAGAGTCGCTGAAAAGACGCCCTTGCACTCGTTGGCCTCTCTAACCACTGTAACCATTTCCTTAACTGTGTCCCCAAAAGTTGACTTCTATTAAACCTTCTTGCGACTCTAGTTGACTGCCGATATATCGGGGCTTATGTCGGCCATATGGCACGCGGCTAATCGCCATAAAAATGGGGCGATATAAAATTTTCACGGTCAGCCATGCATGAGTAGCCACGAGTGGCCGCGATTATTTCAAGGTGAAGTCACTGGAAGTCACAAGTCATAATTCGAAAGTGTCAACTTCTCTTCGACATCACTTCAAAAGTCAGCGGAAACAATGCCCCCCCTCTCAAGCTGCCCCAGGCTGCCCCAGGACATGCTCTATTTCATGCTCGACTTGCTCTACTTTGATAAGTTGTACATTGACCTTGGCAAGAAATGTTTTGTATTTATTGGCGAAAAGAATAGCAATATTAGCTTATAATGACCGCGTTTGGGCTAATCTAAATGCTAACCTAGGAATGTAGCTAGTTACAAGATATTATGACGGTTATACAGGCTTTACAAGGTTTCTACAAGGTAGCATTATGGTCATATGACTAGTCGAACAAGGCTCTACTTGGAATCTCTTAAATAGCTACAAATCTCTAGTCGGCCCGGCGTGTCGTGTCTGGTGCGTGCGTGTACGGGTGGGCGGGTGGCTGGTAATGCTAGTTTACTGCTTCTCATTTGCCTGTGCAATGAAGCAGTTATCGCGGTATTGCACCTGATATAGGTGCAGTCGCCGCCACTGTGGCGACGCTGCGTAGCAGCTGCTCGGCAGCTGCTTGCAACTGATTGGCTGCGAGGAGATTGCTCTCGCAGTGCCACTTATCAAGATCTATTTTGAATATTTCATATACACAATATTACTTTGATAAGTTGTACATTGCCCTTGGCAAGAAGAATAGTTTGTATTGGCGAAAAGAATAGCAATGGGAAAGCACACAAGCAGGCCCCAGGATTCGAGATAAATTTTATGTTATTTGCTTCTTTGGATGTTTAAAAATCCTCAAAAATCTTAGATTATGTCAAAAGAAATCCTGGGCATTAGGAGCCGATGTCGCGTAAAATCATCGCCTCATCGATTCTAAGCGCAGTGTTCAATTCCGACGCAGTTCGGTATACGCAGTGCGGTATATGAATGCGGACAATTGAGTTTTGGCGCAACAACCTCGACAAAAGCGCCAATAGTTGTCTTACATTGACAATTATCACATCATATATGGTCGGGTATGTCACAGAGATGGCCATGGAATTGATTCTTGGTACAATGTCGTTAGACCTGTTGAAATAAGTGACCAGACTCACCACAATTCGTCAATATTGAATTTCTTCACACAAACGCAAGAATTATTGAAAAAATCCTACCAAATTTTGTCGGATGTTCTCGAAACCCTGACCGTCGCCCAGAGCAGGCCAGAGGATGTTTCCGAAATTTCTCGAAATCCGCGACTTTTGTCGAATCCTGGGGCCTGCACACAAGTGTAAGGTAGAGCTATGTGTTAATGCTGCGGCAATATTTGCATTTAAACGCGGCTGAAATGTGCGGCTATGTATACTGCGTGGTCGCGTGATCATTTTCTAAGTCTATGGCGTTAGCGGCGTGGCGGAGTGCCCGTGGGAGTTGTACGACGTAGGCAGCTTTTGCTTGTTCTGAGCGCCATCTTTCCATTTTCTGGAATACCCGATTAGGAACACCCGCATTGGCTGCCGCTGTGGCTGCTCCTTTATGCAAGGAATGCGTGTCGCATTCTTGCATAGTGATGCCTACTGCTCCAAAGCATTCCAGGCACTATTCCCGTACTTCTGTGTAGCTGGGTGCTCGGCGGGTCAGTGCGTGAGTGCGATTGAATCCTTGGATCAAGTGGTCGCCTGCGCCATAGCCCGGGATCTCTTCTAGTAGGCGGTACAGCATGGCAACAGGGCACCATATCCCCCCAGTAATGAATAGGGAGGCAAATGTTCCTTGCTGCCAGGGTCGTTTTTGGAGTGAGGGATTTGAAGTCTAAGCGCCTCAATTTGCGGGTGTCCTTCGAACTGTATCTCGCTAAGTGTAATTTGGACTAGGTTAGACCAACGTAAGAGTGCATGGTGCATGAACAGCAAGGTAGCTGCTTTAATCAAGTGGTGGGGGGGTACGCCAGGAAAGGCAAACTTTTCCATGATTTCTCGAAGTTTGGTCGGGGCCAACGGCATCTTCGTTTTATGTGGTTTCTCTAGTAATCGAAAAGCAGATTTTTTGAGGAGTGTGGCCCTGGGGAAGATGGTAGGATTGGGCAAGTGCGCTAGTCTGTGCACGGCACTGATGGCTGCTAACGACACTGTAAATAGATGCCAAAAGGCAATCTGTGTGATCATGTGGATGAGGTACACTACCACTGTGTGTGTCTTGGCTGGTAGCGACGCTTTCTGGTGTTGAGTGCAAAACTGGACGAATCGTCGCCTGTACGTGTCATACGTTTGAAGGGTACGAGGGGCAAGGGCCGCTAGTGCCAAGTCGATCTGGCGTGTCTCTAGCTGTGTCCAGTATTGTTTGTTTGTCCGCTGACTATCTGCGCACACGAGGGCTTGGCTTCAGTCGGAGGGCCAACATAGTGCAAAGTGGGATACCTTTCTCCCCAAATGCCCGCGTACCTTCTCCTACGGTTAGCACGTGTGTGCTGTACCCAACGATGTGTACGTTTGTGATAAAACTTGCCCAGATGCGAGCGTCCCCAAGAAGGAGGGGCCACCATACTACCGCCCGCCAGTAGGGTACTATGACTGTGCATTCTGCGTGGCATCTGCATGCGTGCCAGATGGTGTGTGCTATGAGCTGGGGGGGCGAGAAATAAGAGTTATTTTTCCCTTCCCAACTCACTGTAAAGGCGTTAGTGCTTTCGGCACCGGCACATAAGAAGCAAGTGTTGAACCGTGCTACTTGTGGATTAGCTGTGGTGGCGAAACGGTCCACCGAGAATGGACCCCACATGTTGTCCAAACTGGTGAAGGCTGGGCCCGTGAGCCCGTAGTCGTCCGTGTCCACGAATTTGACAGGGCGTCTGCGACTTCGTTGTTTTGCGAGGTGTCCAGTCGATGAAAAATTTGCACCCTGACAAGAGGGCACTGTCGAATATGCGTCTGCACAAATTTCGGAGGAGCGACTTCGTGGAGCCTCCTTTCTTCAGGATGTAGTAAGCTGCCTGATTGTCCGTCCGGATCAGCGTCTAGCGTTGTCCGATAATGACGTGTGCCGTCTCGACGGCGTGGGCGATTGCCTCCAAGTCTCGGGCTGGGGAAGATTGGCCTAGTGTCTGAGAGGACAATTTACCGCGCATGTGCCAAGTTGTGGTGGGTTGCACTTGCGCCAGATGGGCTCCCCAGCCATCCTCACTAGCGTCCGTGTGCAGGACGAAGTCGGGAAGTAAGTGCGCCACTAGTGGTGCACTGTTAAACCTATCAAAATTTTCTCTCCAGAAGCGTAGTTCTATTAGGACTTCAAGTTGTACCTGGATGGAATCCGTCCAGTACCAGCCGTCCAAGAGGTTGGCGTAGAGGTGGCGGGTGTACATGCCAGATAGGCCACCAAAGACTATGTTCATGGAAATAATTTGGCCTGCGACCGAGGCTAGGCGTCAAACAGGGACAACGTTACCCCCGGCTGTACGGCGTTCCAAGTCCGAAATAATGTCCAAAAGTTTAGTTCTCCTCCTGTGTTCTATGTGTACTCTGTATGGTTTGGAATGTACCGCTACGCCGAGAAATTTAATGATTTGTGTGGGTTTTAACTCCGCCTTTGTTTTGTTGACGACAAATCTGGCCGAGGCAAAGTCCTCTATAACTATATTGCGATGTTGCTTGTGGCGTTCGAGTGTGTTGCTAGCGCCGAGAAAATTGTCTAAATATGGCAAGATTTCAATGTCATGTGATCTCCATCTACCTATCAACACCTTTTATACTTTGGTAAATATGAATTGGGCGGTGGCTAACTTAAAAGGTAAGCAAGTGAACATATATGTCGTGCCATCCAAGTGGAAATTCAAGTATTTGTGGAACTCGGGGTGCATTGGGATATGGTGATATCTGGATTTCAAGTCTATGGAATACATATAGTCGCCGGGTGCGACCACTTTGGGTAAGTTCCGAGGGTTCTCATACTTGAACTTCACTTTTTTGAGGAAAAAGTTCACATGTCATAGGTCTAGTATGTGGCGAAGCTTCTTTCCTTGCACCACGTTAAGCGGGCTAATGACTGTGGGAGGAGCAGTATATGGCCAAACTTGTGTTGCGCCTGTGTCTACCAATTTTGCTACGGCTTCGCGGGCGAACTCCAGAAATTGCAAACAGCCTTTGAGATTGGGTTTAATTCAAAGGTGGCGGAAGCAAATACTGCCACTCCAACTGAAAATCTCTGGCTATGGTGGATAAGACTGTGCTAGATTTGCACCAATTCTACCACCATTGCAAGCGTTCTGTGAGCCTGCTTGCCGTTTTGGAGATTTGGGGACTTGTCTCCTCTAAATTCTTTGGAGCGGTTATCTTCGCTTGTTCTCCTAGGAGGTCATGTGCCAATAAGGCATCATAGTCTTTTATAGCAAATATGCGCCCCATCCCATACATATGCACCCAAACATGCCCAAATAAATATTCAACTTCAAGAGCAAGAAGTTGTGTACCGTGCAACAACAATAATTGCATGCGAAACACCAGGAACATCGTTTGTGATAACGCGAGCCCAAAGGGCCATGCAATTCTGACAATTTTAGACAAATCTCGATTAAGACGACCCTCTGCATGGAGAGCATTTGTAATGGATCAGTATATTGGTAGATATAATAGTCATTTAAATATAATAGTTAAATAAGTTCAGCTTGCTGAAATTTAGTTGATATTGAGTTTGTTGGACCTTATAAAATAATCAATATAATGACTCAGCCGGGAGCAGCAGGCTGACCAGTAAACTCATTCCATGTACATATGCTAGGTATTGCTCTCGAGTTCGGCGTTCGAAAACGAGGCCAACTCTCTTGTACAGCTTACGAAGAGAGATCTGAATCCAAGGCAAGAAGCCATTGATATGCACTGTCTTCTAACCTTGCTTATGTATGAAGTTTACTGATTGCATTATTGATGCTAGTTTACTTCCATTTCACT
Organism: Mesotaenium endlicherianum; assembly: GCA_009602735.1. Lineage (NCBI taxonomy): Eukaryota > Viridiplantae > Streptophyta > Zygnematophyceae > Zygnematales > Mesotaeniaceae > Mesotaenium > Mesotaenium endlicherianum. The sequence goes on along the minus strand of WELA01009367.1, from coordinate 34,108 downwards.
TCCAAGTATTGTCCACTGCTAGTGTGTTTCTTTTGCTGTTGAATCAATTAACAGACAATACCACAAAGATTACTTGTTGACATAGAGATCTTCATTAATTGTTAATCGCCTATTTGGTAAGTCGATTCAATCCAGTGGTATCAAAGCCGTTATCACAGTCTTCTTTGTATGGGAAGGACAGGTCTCAAACTAGCAACTCCCGAAACATGGAGAACCAGGATAACGAGAATGTCAAAAATCAGGCTGAAAGCCATGTAGCGGGAACCCGTACCTATTCTGAAGCAGTGGCAGATACTGCAGCTAGAAAGGCTGCAGATGAGGCAGCTGCTATTGCTGCAATTGCAGCACAGCAGGCTGAGGAGGAAAGAATCAGACTGGAAGCCGAACGATTAGCAAAAGCTATTGTAAATACAAAACGGAGGGAAGGACAGCCAGCGGACGAGCGCACTGTCGAAGAATTTATGGCAACAAGGGCCAATGTTCTGAACCCACCTCCTGCTGTACAACTCAATGTGCCCCTAGGTCAAATTCGTGACCGATTGAATGCGGCAAGAATTGCTGCTGCAGGAGCGAGAGGGACTGTTGAGGACACTACTCAGCGAGTTGATGCCACTACTACTGCTGCATTTGCTAGACTCCCACCTCAGAGTGTGGATTTGGGAGCGTTATTTGTGCAAATGCAATCGCAAATGGCGAGCATGTATCAGTCCCAACAGGAGGACAAATGTAATGAAACAGATAGATAAAGTACTTAGTAAAACAGAATACTTTATCTATTCAAGACAAGGATCTTTGAACACAAGTGGTAGCTTCTTGAAAGAGAGATGGCTTCTTGAAAGTTAATATATTTCTGGATTTTGGCAAGTACAAGAGTGATTCTCGAATGTCTTTCTATGTTCTAGCTCTTGTTTATATACTTGCTACATAAGTAATTTCTAGGAAGGTGTATGTTGATGTGTTGGCACCCAACACATCCCAAAACTTGCCACCTCTTTCTAGAATAATGTACACATGTCCTTTTGACCTAAAAATGGCACATCTGACTTTTGCCACATGGAGTTCTTCTAGGTCTTTCCTCTAACTTCGAAAATGCCTTGGAAGGTTCAAAGGACATGAACCAAGTTACTAGAGTACCTATTCACACTTGACTCCACACAATACTACTCCAAATATATTTGAAAACATTAAAATATATGCGAACTAATATATAATAACTCAAATCACTACATCACCCCCCCGATAGAAAAAGCGACGTCTCGGCGCGTCAAGTCAGGTTTTACACATGTGGAGCAAACTAGTCAACAGTTTCAAGTCAGATGCCCCACATGTGAAGAGGACTAGTCAAAGGCGCCAAGTCAGGTGCTACACATGTAAGGTAGACTAGGCAATGTCGTAGGTGGTGTGACCTTATTGGCTAGCCTACTCCTTAATGATAAATTGTACAAGTTTGCCCAGAATCTGCCACGAACTCAAAAATTCATAGCGGCCACAAAACTGCTCCAAATCTGAAAATTCGAGTGCCAGACAGACCGCGTCAAAGAACTCTACCAGGTCACCAAATTTGAGAGCATTCACATTTCTGGAGTGTCGTTGAGAGCTGAGAGAGTAGGCACTCCTCCAAATCTGTGCAGAAACTTCTGAAATCATAAGTCCTTCTATACTTCTCCAAATTCTGCAAACTAAGTCTCAAACTGGGCGCTGTAAGATGTTCTACCAGAGTCTTGAGTTTCAGAGCATTCCAAGTTCAGGGGAAGGCACAATGTCAGAAGGCATATTCTGTCCTAACAATGCCAGCAGCCTGACCCCCTTCTACTTAGAGCATCATATCTCTCTCACCAGTGCTCCAAATTGAGCAAACTTGGACTCTAAATGACCGGCTACTCATGGACTACAGCCAGGTAAATTTTCAGAATTTATTATGCAGAGACCTATTACCAGTAGCAGTTTTAGTTTTCTGTCCAGAAACTGCGAGAAGAGAAGAGTGTCTAATGTCAATTTTTCCTCTTTCTTGTTCTTGCAGGCTGCCTCCAAGGGGTCTTCTGCTGCTTCTTGATGGTGGCAGGCTGCCTCCCTGAAGTCTTCGGGCTTCTAGTAGAGAGACTTGGGGCTGGTCCAAGATGGGGGTTGGCGGCATGGAAGCGCTTCAACTTTCTCTGAACTTTGTCAAGGTAGTGCGCCGCCACCCAACTATTCTCCGAATCTGGATATCCTTTCCACTTGATCAAGTATTGCTGCTGTCTCCTGAAATTTCTCATAGCCACTATGTCTTCCACTTCGTACTCCAAATGATCATCCACTATTGTTGGGGCTGGTGGGGTTGTCACACGTCCTGGGAACTTGTTGTCGGGTTGCACATATGGCTTGAAGAGGGAAGCGTGGAATACGGGGTCGATGTGCATAGTCTGGGGAAGTTCTAGCTTGAAAGCAACGGGGTTGACTTGCTGGATAATCTTGAAGGGTCCCAAATACTTGGGAGAGAACTTGCTGCCGGCAGGCCTGTTGTTCAGGGAAATGTTCTTGGATGATAGTAACACGTTGTCACCCACTCTGTACGTAATTTCTCTTCTGGATCTGTTCGCCACTCTTGCTTGAGCATCTTGCGCGTGTTGTAGAGCTTTCTTCGCTGCTGTAAGGGCTGCTTCTAATGTCTCCATAAAATCTGTGGCTGCAGGTACTTCATCATGGCCAGCCGTGAAGCTCAGTGGCGTGGTCGGATGGAAGCCATAGTTGAGGAAGAATGGGGACTCTTGGGTAGAGGCCTGCGTAGTGTTGTTGTAGGCAAACTCGAGGGGGGTCAAGTACATGTCCCAGTCTTGCTCGAGGGTAGACACGTAGGCCTTTAGAGAGGTCTTTAGGGTACGATTCATACGCTCGGTTTGCCCATCTGATTGTGGGTGGTAGGCAGTAGACATATCCAGCGATGTACCCAAGTTCTTGAAGAGATTTTTCCAGAAATGGCTTGTGAATCTTGGATCTCTATCTGACACAATTCTTGATGGTAGTCCATGGAGTCGGAAGATGTTGTCAAAGATGAGTCTTGCAAGTTGTGGTGCTGTAGCCTTAGTCGTCGTGGGAATAAAATGAGCCATCTTGGTAAGTCTGTCCACCACCGTGAGTATTGCATTATGGCCTCGAGGTGTCACGGGCAAGTCCACGATAAGGTCCATTGAGATGTCCGTCCATTGTCTTTCGGGGATTGGTAGTGGTTGGAGGAGTCCTCCCGCCTTTTGCGATGATGGCTTGATTCTTTGGCATGTGTCACAGCTCCTGCAGTACTCCTTGACTTGCTTAGACATGCCTGGCCAACAATAAGTCCTAGCTAGAACGCCCGTGGTCCTTAGGATTCCAAAGTGTCCTCCAAGAGGGTTGTCGTGTGCTTCTCGTAGAAGCAAGAGCCGGAGGTCTAAGTCATTAGGAACACATCTCTGGCCCGTATCTTGCCTCACCCAATAATTGCCTTCTTGCTTCTTGCATGGGTCCAAGGCTGCTTCTCCGTTCTTGTAGTAAGGGTCTCTTTCATAGGCGGCTGAAAATCGAGCTTCCAGATCTGTCTTCAGGGATACCATCACTGCATTTAATTGCAGTCTTGAGAGGGGGTCAGCCGGGTTTGTCTTGCCGGGCTGGTACTGAATCGTGATGTTGTATTGTTGCAAGTATCCGCTCCATCTTGCTTGTCTCCTTGAGAGATACGGCTGCGTTTGGAGGTGCTTTAACGCCTCGTGGTCCGTGGTGACCAGTACTTTGCGTCCTTCAACGTAGCAGCGCCAAACCTTCAAGGCATGTACAATCGCCAATGCCTCTCGCTCCGTGGTTGTATAATTTTGCTCGGCTGGATTTAGCTTCCTTGACTCGTAGGCGATGGGCTGCAGTCCCTTGCCTTGGTCTTGAAGCAGGATTGCTCCTATTGCATAGGAAGATGCATCGGTGATGACGTGGAAGGGCCAATCTGGGTTTGGACTTGGGAGTGTGAGCACCGGGGATGTGGTCAATCTTCGCTTTAACTCTTGAAATGCCTCTTCCTCTTTCTCGGTCCATGTATATAGCCTGTCCTTCTTGAGTAGATCTGTCAGGGGGGCTGCTATGTGCGAGAAGCCTTGGATGAATTTTCTGTACCAATTGGCAAATCCCAAGAATGACTGGAGTTCTTTCTTGGTCGTGGGGGTTGGCCATTCCTCCACCACCGTGGTCTTCTTGGGGTCTATCTTGATGCCATCAGCAGTCACGTGGAGACCTAGGAACTCCACTTCTTGTTTGGCAAACTCGCATTTTGACTCCTTCGCAAACAGCTTGTTTTGCTTCAATACTTCAAGGACTTCTTTCAAGTGTCTCGCATGCTCTTCAAGGGTCTTGCTGTAGATAAGGATGTCATCGATGAATACCACCACAAATCTGTCCAACATGGGCTGAAATATGGTGTTCATCATAGTCATGAAAGTTGCTGGCGCGTTGGTGAGTCCAAATGGCAGGACCATGAACTCAAAATGTCCATATCTTGTCCTGAATGCCGTCTTCTCTATGTCCGGTTCTGCGATGCGAATCTGGTGGTAGCCGCTCCGTAAGTCAATCTTCGTGAAGTACTTGGCTCCAACCAGCCGGTCCATGAGCTCATCCATGCGCGGCAGCGGGTATCGATTCTTGATGGTGATCTTGTTGAGGGCGCGATAGTCCACACACATCCTCAAGGTACCATCTTTCTTCTTGACAAATAGCACCGGGGCTCCAAATGGCGACTTGCTAGGTCGAATGAAGCCATGCTCCAGTAGCTCCTTGATTTGCTTCTTGACTTCGTCTAGCTCCGTGTATGACATTTTGAACGTAGGCCGAGAGATGGGCTTGCTTCCGGGCTCCAACTCTATCTTGTGGTCTACGAATCTTTTGGGGGGTAGGCCCTTGGGCAATTCCGGGGAGAACACTTCTTTGTAGTCCTCAAAGACTTCTTGTATCTCCTTGGGAACGGGGCTGCCTTCTTGACTCTCGATGTCTTTCTTGATGTCTTTTGGCGTGATCAAGGCCAAAAGAAGCTCGTGTCCCTTCCTCACAAGTCTCTTGAGTTGGAGGGCGGACAATAGTATCTCGTGTGCCGGCTTCTGGATGTCTTGGGTCTGGATATTCTGGATTGCGCGCAAAATACAGATTCTTGAAGTGATGTCATTCTTGATCTTGATAGTACCGGTCCTCCAATCAACTTGGGGGTTGTGCTTGGTCAACCAAGGCGTCCCTAGGATGACGTCGTACTTGCCCAATTGCATGGGGGAGAACACTACTCTATCCTTGAAGGACTTGATAGAGAGTGCCAAGGGGTACGTCTTCTTGGAAGGGGTAGTATAGGAGAATCCATCGGGCATCATAATCTCCTCGTCGTGGTCAAGAGTTCGCATAGTAATACCGTGCTTGGTGGCAAAATCTGCAGCAATGAAGTTGCCTTGAGCTCCGCTATCCACCAAGATGTGGACCTTCTCTCCTCCAAGGTAACCTCTCAAACTCATTGGGGCTGGAACGTCGTCTTCAACGGGGGTCTCCACCTCACTTGGCGTGTTGCCTTCTCGTGAAGTGGGTCTTGGGGTGGTAGGCTCCTGGCCTACCGGCGCTGTCCGTTTTTTGACAACTTTTTGGGGCATGAAAGTGCACGATGGCCCTTTTCCTTGCAATAGAAGCATAGTCCAGCCGTCATGAGAGCTTCTTTTTCAGCCGGGGAGAGTCTTGCTTTCACTCCTTGCTGGTTTCTTGCATCATAAGTGTCATTGGAGGGTCTTCCACTCTTCCGGGCAGCCGCGGGGTCCCTTTTAATAACTCCGATTTCCATGGGTGTGGGTCCAGATTCGGATGTGGAAGGGGCTGCGTACACCCGCGTCGTCGGTACCCGTGAAGATGAAGGCACGGAGTGCTTGAAATCCAAGGTATCCACCTTTTGGGCCACTTCAATGATCTTTGAGAAGTCCGTCAAGTCGCGTAACTCCACTTCCTTTGCCACCTTGGGTTTGAGGCCAAAGATGTAACGGTCAATCTTCTCCTCGAGAGACATGTTGGGGATCTCAAGAGTGAGGGCGTGAAATCTGGATGTATACTCTTGAACGGACGTCGTTTGCTTGAGATGGTGGAGCTTTCCTCGGGCAATCTTCTCCGCATTGATGGGCATGAATTGCTTCTTGAGGGCCTCACGAAAATCTGCCCATCTTGCATATGATGGTGGGGGCTCTTGGCCGAGCATGGGGTGCGCCATAGCTTGATATATAGCCGCTTGATAGTTACGCCACCATGATGTTGCTGCTCCTCTAAGTAAGGTAACGGCAAAGGGAACGTAGTCCTCCTCGGGTACTTCAAGGAACGCGAGGTACGTCTCCACTTGGTAGAGCCATAAATTCAGGTTGGCACCTTTCCCGGGGTTGAAAGTGTCGGGTTTGCCGGGCTTGATGAGTTTCCTTGCTCTCGTTGGCTCTTGTGGAGGCGCTTGAGCCGGGGCTGGATTTTGAGCATTGCTCGCAATAGGGGCAACCATGGCAGCCATAGCTTCTCTTGACGCTTGCACGGTTGCTTCATAGGTGGCCAAGCCCACTTGGTTGTGGACGGTCATTAGGAAGGCTGCCCACTCATTTGCGGGAACTCCTTGTGGTGGGGTCAACTTTGCTATAGCGGCTGCCACGGGATTTGACGGTGCTCCTCCTTATGGTGCTTCTTGTTGTTGCAGATTTCCTTGAGTAGGCTCTCCCATTGACGCTGGAGGAGCGTGTGCTCCTACTTGTGGTGCTTCTTGTTGTTGCAGATTTTCTTGAGTGGGCTCTCCCATCGGCGCTGGAGGAGGGTGTCTTGGAGAGGAAGGGCTTCCTTCGAAAGCTTGCTGTTGGTCTTGAGGATCGGCCATCTTCTTGTGCTACCAAAGTGCCTAGCTCCGATACCACTGTAGTGAAACAGATAGATAAAGTACTTAGTAAAACAGAATACTTTATCTATTCAAGACAAGGATCTTTGAACACAAGTGGTAGCTTCTTGAAAGAGAGATGGCTTCTTGAAAGTTAATATATTTCTGGATTTTGGCAAGTACAAGAGTGATTCTGGAATGTCTTTCTATGTTCTAGCTCTTGTTTATATACTTGCTACATAAGTAATTTCTAGGAAGGTGTATGTTGATGTGTTGGCACCCAACACATCCCAAAACTTGCCACCTCTTTCTAGAATAATGTACACATGTCCTTTTGACCTAAAAATGGCACATCTTACTTTTGCCACATGGAGTTCTTCTAGGTCTTTCCTCTAACTTCGAAAATGCCTTGGAAGGTTCAAAGGACATGAACCAAGTTACTAGAGTACCTATTCACACTTGACTCCACACAATACTACTCCAAATATATTTGAAAACATTAAAATATATGCGAACTAATATGTAATAACTCAAATCACTACAACAAAAGAATGATAATGACTTTGCTGCGAGACAGAGACCAACTGGGTTCTCAAACCACTGGTGGTGGTGGCATTGGGCCTAATAAGCCTGAGCCGAAGCCTCCCCAGGACTATGATCCTGAGGGAAACAAAAAGTATTCCCTGATCAAGTTTCTCGTTGATGTTGAGGAGTGGCTGGAGGACCACCCAGAACTGCAAGATAACGAGAAGGTCAGGCACACCGGTGCTCTACTGAAAGGCAGTGCAGCAGACTGGTGGCCAAAGTGGAAAGGAGAGCGTAAGGCTCAGCAACTCGGTGACCCTACTTGGGTAGAGTTTGTTGAGAAACTGCATGAGAAGTTTGATGTGATCAATCAGCAGGAGAAAGCTATCTATGCGATGATCTCCTTGACACTGAAGCAGACCATTTTACTTGCTGAGTTTGCTCAAAAGTTCCAGGAGAACATGATGAAGCAGCCAGACTTGCCAGAGCGGTATAGGATAGCATACTTCAGGTATGGCTTGAAATTCGAAGTTTCTGGTCATTTCGCTGAAAAGAAGTATGAGAAACTGGCTGACTTGATCCAGGATGATGATGCTTGGGATCAACAGCAGTTCAATCACAAGCGCCAGAGTAACGCTTTGGTGTCTAAGATTGTCAAGAAGCCCCACGGTTCCTACAATGCGATTGGAGGAGACCAGGCTGAGAATGATCAGTGTGATGAGTACGAGTATGAGTATAATGTTATACAGTCTAGAGGGAGGCGTGGTTACTCTCGAGGTGGCTATGGAAGAGGTGGTGGTAGGACTAAGCCGAGACCAGCCTCAGCAAAATATGTTTGCTGCCATTGCCAGCAGCTGGGTCACTTCAGCGAGCAGTGTCCAGTCAAGCACCTCCCAAAGGTCGAGAGAAAAGACCAGCCTTTAAAAGACAGCAACAGTCAGTAATCCAGTCTACTGACTGTGAGGGCGCTAGAGATAGTGAGTCGTCACTAGCTGCCCTCGTAGCAGGTATTATGGGTCCTGCTGGACTGGATTCACTATGCATGCCTGACAACCAGATAAAGGAGACCATCAGCAATATAGATCTCCAGAGAGTGCACACTCTGGATGANATAGACGTCCAGAGAGTGCACACTCTGGATGCTCTTGTTCCACCTGATGTCCAACATTTTTTTGCTACGTCAGGAGAACAATGCGAAAGTCAGGAAAAGACAGTCCCCCCTATCCTACTGCATTGCATGATTGCAGGTAGGAAGGTGAGGGCATTTGTTGACGGAGGGGCGTCACATACTTTTATCCACAAGGACTTAGTTAAGCGGCTAAGGCTGCCTACTGTCACCCAAGGGAATAGAAAAATATCCCTTGGAGATGCATCAAGTATCTCGGGAGGAATTATAACCAAGCCTATTGAGGTCCAACTAGGTTCTGGCATTGCAGTTCTAACTGAAACGCTTACATTTGAGGCACTCAACGTTGGCTTTTATGATCTCGTGCTAGGTTGGTCCTGGTTTAAGAGACACCATGCTGAAGTGTGTTGGAGCAGAGTTACAATTAAAGTGAGAGGAGCCAGTGATGGGCAGACTGACTTGGCACCCACCAGTGCTCTTCCTCTTGTCCTGTATGGATGGCAAATGAAGGAAAAGAAGAGGCTTCCCGGAGGATGCAAATTGCTGAATGCAATGGAGTTCATCGAAAGCTGGAACCAGAAGGAAGACAGAATGTTCTGTCTGCTGCTAAGAGAGGTACCTCCTCAACCTGAAGAAGTGGTTGAGAAAAAGGTGAGTCCTCCAGAGCACCCTATTGCTGCAAAAATCGTTGCTCAGTACCATGATGCTTTTAATATGCCTCCAGGACTACCCCCTAAGAGGGAAATGGATCACATGATTGATTTATTCCCTGGGAGTCAACCACTCTGGCAACGCACTTATGGCTTGTCTTATGTGGAAAGCGAAGAGTTGAAAACACAGATTGGAGAGCTTGAGGAAAATGTTTATATTTTCTCCAGTAAATCACCTTATGGCACACCCATCCTCTTTGTTAAGAAAAAGGATGGGAGTATGCGGATGTGCGTTGATTACGGAGCTCTTAACAAAATTACAGTAAAGAACAAGTATGCTGTACCCAGAATCAAGGACTTGCTTGATACCCTGTCCAGTGCTAAAGTTTTGAGTAAGATAGATCTCAAGAGTGGTCATCATCAAATTAGAATTGCTGAGGGGGATGAACACAAGGCTGCCTTCCGCACACGTTATGGACACTATGAGTTCAACGTGATGCCATTTGGATTGACTAATGCTCCTGCAATCTTCATGGGTGCTACGAATGACATTTTCAGACCTTACCTGGATTAGTTTGTGCAAGTCTTTCTGGATGATATTTTAATTTTCTCTAAAGATGAAGCTCAGCATGCTGAACACTGAAGGACAGTCATGGACAATCTAAAAAGAAATCACTTGTATGCTATAATGAGCAAGTGTGATTTCTTCAAGGAAAGCATTGAATTTTTAGGCCACGTTGTCAGTAATGAAGGCATCAGTATGGATCCTAAGAAGGTCCAGACCATAAGGGACTGGCCTGTACCACAGTCTCTGAAGTTAGATCCTTTTTGGGGCTGGCTAACTACTGTAGGAGAATCATTGAGAATTATCCTACAAAGGCCAGTAAACTGACTGACCTTACTAAGAAAGACAAAGAGTATGTGTGGGGGGAAGAGCAGCAGGCTGCGTTCCAGACCCTTAAAGATGCCCTTTGTTCTGCCCCAGTGCTAGCCGTGTATGACCCCAGCAAACCTGTGCAAGTGGTTACTGATGCTTCTGACTTTGCCAAGGGTGCTATTTTGTTGCAGCCTGCTGACAAAATCGCAAAGGATGGTAAGGTACGGCAGGAGTGGCACCCTGGGCTATATGAGTCTATGAAATTCAACCCAGCTCAATTAACTATTTCGTGCATGATGAAGAGCTGCTTGCTATCATTCATGTGCTCAAACAGTGGAGAGCATACTTACATGGTAAAGTTTTTAAGGTGACTACAAACCAGGGAAGTTAATTCCTACTGATGCACTCTCTAGAAAACTTGACTTGCAAGAAAGGAACTTTAGTCAGCATGCTGTAGATAAAGTCCTTTGTGCACCCACTTCACTAAAGGTGAAAAAGTCCTTCCTTGAACAACTAAGGAAAGCCTACCTTTTTGACCCAACATTTGAGCCCAGCCCCACTGATGGTGTGTGTCCTGCTACTGCACTCGGGTATAGGCTTACGGGAGGGGTCTGGGTGACTGAAACCACTTCAGGCAGACTGAAGCTGGTCATTCCTATTAACGTGGAAATGAGGTCCCTCTTGCTGAGGCAAGCGCATGACGGTTTACTGGGTGGGCATTTGGGGCAGGCCAAAACTGTTGGCAAAGTGGCAGAACATTATTATTGGGAGGGATTACCTCGGGAGGTCTTGAAATATGTTAAGTCTTGTGACCATTGCCAAAGAAGTAAGTCTAGGCACACACCACCGGGGGGCCTCTTACAACCGCTGCCCATCCCAGCTGGCCGCTGGGAAACAATATCCAAGGACTGGGTGGTAACACTACTAAGATCCGCCAATGGGCATGATTCGATACTGGTAGTAGTGGATAAACTGACAAAAATGGTCATTTTCATCCCCACAACTGTCAAAGTAACTGCGCTCGAAACAGCAAGACAGTTCTACAACCATGTCGTATGCCAACACGGGCTACCCTCTAAAATCATCTCAGACAGAGACTCAAAATTTACCTCTAAGTTTTGGAGAGCTTTAATGGGGTTAATGGGAGTCAAGCAGCTGCTCAGCACAGCAAACCACCCTCAGACTAATGGGCAGACTGAAAGAACCAACCGAGTTCTGCAAGAGGTACTGAGAGCCTATATTAACCAAAAACAAGATAAATTGGGATGACTTGTTACCTCAAATCCAGTTTGCGATCAACAGTGCGGTGCACGCGTCAACGGGCAAGACTCCTCTTGAACTGAGCATAGGTAGAGTCCTTGAGTCTCCTTTAGATGTACTGGAGGAGTCCTTAACTCACCCTGAAGGGATTGACAATCCGGTCTCTGTAGTGATTTGAGTTATTATATATTAGTTTGCATATATTTTAATGTTTTCGAATATATTTGGAGTAGTTTTGTGTGGAGTCAAGTGTGAATAGGTACTCTAGTAACTTGGTTCATGTCCTTTGAACCTTCCAAGGCATTTTCGAAGTTAGAGGAAAGACCTAGAAGAACTCCATGTGGCAAAAGTCAAATGTGCCATTTTTAGGTCAAAAGGACATGTGTACATTATTCTAGAAAGAGGTGGCAAGTTTTGGGATGTGTTGGGTGCCAACACATCAACATACACTTTCCTAGAAATTACTTATGTAGCAAGTATATAAACAAGAGCTAGAACATAGAAAGACATTCCAGAATCACTCTTGTACTTGCCAAAATCCAGAAATATATTAACTTTCAAGAAGCCATCTCTCTTTCAAGAAGCTACCACTTGTGTTCAAAGATCCTTGTCTTGAATAGATAAAGTATTCTGTTTTACTAAGTACTTTATCTATCTGTTTCACTACAGTGGTATCGGAGCTAGGCACTTTGGTAGCACAAGAAGATGGCCGATCCTCAAGACCAACAGCAAGCTTTCGAAGGAAGCCCTTCCTCTCCAAGACACCCTCCTCCAGCGCCGATGGGAGAGCCCACTCAAGAAAATCTGCAACAACAAGAAGCACCACAAGGAGGAGCACACCCTCCTCCAGCGTCGATGGGAGAGCCTACTCAAGGAAATCTCCAACAACAAGAAGCACCACAAGGAGGAGCACCGTCAAATCCCGTGGCAGCCGCTATAGCAAAGTTGACCCCACCACAAGGAGTTCCCGCAAATGAGTGGGCAGCCTTCCTAATGACCGTCCACAACCAAGTGGGCTTGGCCACCTATGAAGCAACCGTGCAAGCGTCAAGAGAAGCTATGGCTGCCATGGTTGCCCCTATTGCGAGCAATGCTCAAAATCCAGCCCCGGCTCAAGCGCCTCCACAAGAGCCAACGAGAGCAAGGAAACTCATCAAGCCCGGCAAACCCGACACTTTCAACCCCGGGAAAGGTGCCAACCTGAATTTATGGCTCTACCAAGTGGAGACGTACCTCGCATTCCTTGAAGTACCCGAGGAGGACTACGTTCCCTTTGCCGTTACCTTACTTAGAGGAGCAGCAACATCATGGTGGCGTAACTATCAAGCGGCTATATATCAAGCTATGGCGCACCCCATGCTCGGCCAAGAGCCCCCACCATCATATGCAAGATGGGCAGATTTTCGTGAGGCCCTCAAGAAGCAATTCATGCCCATCAATGCGGAGAAGATTGCCCGAGGAAAGCTCCACCATCTCAAGCAAACGACGTCCGTTCAAGAGTATACATCCAGATTTCACGCCCTCACTCTTGAGATCCCCAACATGTCTCTCGAGGAGAAGATTGACCGCTACATCTTTGGCCTCAAACCCAAGGTGGCAAAGGAAGTGGAGTTACGCGACTTGACGGACTTCTCAAAGATCATTGAAGTGGCCCAAAAGGTGGATACCTTGGATTTCAAGCACTCCGTGCCTTCATCTTCACGGGTACCGACGACGCGGGTGTACGCAGCCCCTTCCACATCCGAATCTGGACCCACACCCATGGAAATCGGAGTTATTAAAAGGGACCCCGCGGCTGCCCGGAAGAGTGGAAGACCCTCCAATGACACTTATGATGCAAGAAACCAGCAAGGAGTGAAAGCAAGACTCTCCCCGGCTGAAAAAGAAGCTCTCATGACGGCTGGACTATGCTTCTATTGCAAGGAAAAGGGCCATCGTGCACTTTCATGCCCCAAAAAGTTGTCAAAAAACGGACAGCGCCGGTAGGCCAGGAGCCTACCACCCCAAGACCCACTTCACGAGAAGGCAACACGCCAAGTGAGGTGGAGACCCCCGTTGAAGACGACGTTCCAGCCCCAATGAGTTTGAGAGGTTACCTTGGAGGAGAGAAGGTCCACATCTTGGTGGATAGCGGAGCTCAAGGCAACTTCATTGCTGCAGATTTTGCCACCAAGCACGGTATTACTATGCGAACTCTTGACCACGACGAGGAGATTATGATGCCCGATGGATTCTCCTATACTACCCCTTCCAAGAAGACGTACCCCTTGGCACTCTCTATCAAGTCCTTCAAGGATAGAGTAGTGTTCTCCCCCATGCAATTGGGCAAGTACGACGTCATCCTAGGGACGCCTTGGTTGACCAAGCACAACCCCCAAGTTGATTGGAGGACCGGTACTATCAAGATCAAGAATGACATCACTTCAAGAATCTGTATTTTGCGCGCAATCCAGAATATCCAGACCCAAGACATCCAGAAGCCGGCACACGAGATACTATTGTCCGCCCTCCAACTCAAGAGACTTGTGAGGAAGGGACACGAGCTTCTTTTGGCCTTGATCACGCCAAAAGACATCAAGAAAGACATCGAGAGTCAAGAAGGCAGCCCCGTTCCCAAGGAGATACAAGAAGTCTTAGAGGACTACAAAGAAGTGTTCTCCCCGGAATTGCCCAAGGGCCTACCCCCCAAAAGATTCGTAGACCACAAGATAGAGTTGGAGCCCGGAAGCAAGCCCATCTCTCGGCCTACGTTCAAAATGTCATACACGGAGCTAGACGAAGTCAAGAAGCAAATCAAGGAGCTACTGGAGCATGGCTTCATTCGACCTAGCAAGTCGCCATTTGGAGCCCCGGTGCTATTTGTCAAGAAGAAAGATGGTACCTTGAGGATGTGTGTGGACTATCGCGCCCTCAACAAGATCACCATCAAGAATCGATACCCGCTGCCGCGCATGGATGAGCTCATGGACCGGCTGGTTGGAGCCAAGTACTTCACGAAGATTGACTTACGGAGCGGCTACCACCAGATTCGCATCGCAGAACCGGACATAGAGAAGACGGCATTCAGGACAAGATATGGACATTTTGAGTTCATGGTCCTGCCATTTGGACTCACCAACGCGCCAGCAACTTTCATGACTATGATGAACACCATATTTCAGCCCATGTTGGACAGATTTGTGGTGGTATTCATCGATGACATCCTTATCTACAGCAAGACCCTTGAAGAGCATGCGAGACACTTGAAAGAAGTCCTTGAAGTATTGAAGCAAAACAAGCTGTTTGCGAAGGAGTCAAAATGCGAGTTTGCCAAACAAGAAGTGGAGTTCCTAGGTCTCCACGTGACTGCTGATGGCATCAAGATAGACCCCAAGAAGACCACGGTGGTGGAGGAATGGCCAACCCCCACGACCAAGAAAGAACTCCAGTCATTCTTGGGATTTGCCAATTGGTACAGAAAATTCATCCAAGGCTTCTCGCACATAGCAGCCCCCCTGACAGATCTACTCAAGAAGGACAGGCTATATACATGGACCGAGAAAGAGGAAGAGGCATTTCAAGAGTTAAAGCGAAGATTGACCACATCCCCGGTGCTCACACTCCCAAGTCCAAACCCAGATTGGCCCTTCCACGTCATCACCGATGCATCTTCCTATGCAATAGGAGCAATCCTGCTTCAAGACCAAGGCAAGGGACTGCAGCCCATCGCCTACGAGTCAAGGAAGCTAAATCCAGCCGAGCAAAATTATACAACCACGGAGCGAGAGGCATTGGCGATTGTACATGCCTTGAAGGTTTGGCGCTGCTACGTTGAAGGACGCAAAGTACTGGTCACCACGGACCACGAGGCGTTAAAGCACCTCCAAACGCAGCCGTATCTCTCAAGGAGACAAGCAAGATGGAGCGGATACTTGCAACAATACAACATCACGATTCAGTACCAGCCCGGCAAGACAAACCCGGCTGACCCCCTCTCAAGACTGCAATTAAATGCAGTGATGGTATCCCTGAAGACAGATCTGGAAGCTCGATTTTCAGCCGCCTATGAAAGAGACCCTTACTACAAGAACGGAGAAGCAGCCTTGGACCCATGCAAGAAGCAAGAAGGCAATTATTGGGTGAGGCAAGATACGGGCCAGAGATGTGTTCCTAATGACATAGACCTCCGGCTCTTGCTTCTACGAGAAGCACACGACAACCCTCTTGGAGGACACTTTGGAATCCTAAGGACCACGGGCGTTCTAGCTAGGACTTATTGTTGGCCAGGCATGTCTAAGCAAGTCAAGGAGTACTGCAGGAGCTGTGACACATGCCAAAGAATCAAGCCATCATCGCAAAAGGCGGGAGGACTCCTCCAACCACTACCAATCCCCGAAAGACAATGGACGGACATCTCAATGGACCTTATCGTGGACTTGCCCGTGACACCTCGAGGCCATAATGCAATACTCACGGTGGTGGACAGACTTACCAAGATGGCTCATTTTATTCCCACGACGACTAAGGCTACAGCACCACAACTTGCAAGACTCATCTTTGACAACATCTTCCGACTCCATGGACTACCATCAAGAATTGTGTCAGATAGAGATCCAAGATTCACAAGCCATTTCTGGAAAAATCTCTTCAAGAACTTGGGTACATCGCTGGATATGTCTACTGCCTACCACCCACAATCAGATGGGCAAACCGAGCGTATGAATCGTACCCTAAAGACCTCTCTAAAGGCCTACGTGTCTACCCTCGAGCAAGACTGGGACATGTACTTGACCCCCCTCGAGTTTGCCTACAACAACACTACGCAGGCCTCTACCCAAGAGTCCCCATTCTTCCTCAACTATGGCTTCCATCCGACCACGCCACTGAGCTTCACGGCTGGCCATGATGAAGTACCTGCAGCCACAGATTTTATGGAGACATTAGAAGCAGCCCTTACAGCAGCGAAGAAAGCTCTACAACACGCGCAAGATGCTCAAGCAAGAGTGGCGAACAGATCCAGAAGAGAAATTACGTACAGAGTGGGTGACAACGTGTTACTATCATCCAAGAACATTTCCCTGAACAACAGGCCTGCCGGCAGCAAGTTCTCTCCCAAGTATTTGGGACCCTTCAAGATTATCCAGCAAGTCAACCCCGTTGCTTTCAAGCTAGAACTTCCCCAGACTATGCACATCGACCCCGTATTCCACGCTTCCCTCTTCAAGCCATATGTGCAACCCGACAACAAGTTCCCAGGACGTGTGACAACCCCACCAGCCCCAACAATAGTGGATGATCATTTGGAGTACGAAGTGGAAGACATAGTGGCTATGAGAAATTTCAGGAGACAGCAGCAATACTTGATCAAGTGGAAAGGATATCCAGATTCGGAGAATAGTTGGGTGGCGGCGCACTACCTTGACAAAGTTCAGAGAAAGTTGAAGCGCTTCCATGCCGCCAACCCCCATCTTGGACCAGCCCCAAGTCTCTCTACTAGAAGCCCGAAGACTTCAGGGAGGCAGCCTGCCACCATCAAGAAGCAGCAGAAGACCCCTTGGAGGCAGCCTGCAAGAACAAGAAAGAGGAAAAATTGACATTAGACACTCTTCTCTTCTCGCAGTTTCTGGACAGAAAACTAAAACTGCTACTGGTAATAGGTCTCTGCATAATAAATTCTGAAAATTTACCTGGCTGTAGTCCATGAGTAGCCGGTCATTTAGAGTCCAAGTTTGCTCAATTTGGAGCACTGGTGAGAGAGATATGATGCTCTAAGTAGAAGGGGGTCAGGCTGCTGGCATTGTTAGGGCAGAATATGCCTTCTGACATTGTGCCCTCCCCTGAACTTGGAATGCTCTGAAACTCAAGACTCTGGTAGAACATCTTACAGCGCCCAGTTTGAGACTTAGTTTGCAGAATTTGGAGAAGTATAGAAGGACTTATGATTTTCAGAAGTTTCTGCACAGATTTGGAGGAGTGCCTACTCTCTCAGCTCTCAACGACACTCCAGAAATGAGAATGCTCTCAAATTTGGTGACCCGGTAGAGTTCTCCGACGCGGTCCGTCTGGCACTCGAATTTTCAGATTTGGAGCAGTTCTGTGGCCGCTATGAATTTTTGAGTTCGTGGCAGATTCTGGGCCAACTTGTACAATTTTCTTTATCATTAAGGAGTAGGCTAGCCAATAAGGTCACACCACCTACGACCTTGCCTAGTCTACCTTACATGTGTAGCACCTGACTTGGCGCCTTTGACTAGTCCTCTTCACATGTGTGGCATCTGACTTGAAACTGTTGACTAGTTTGCTCCACATGTGTAAGACCTGACTTGACGCGCCGAGACGTCGCTTTTTCTATCGGGGGGGTGATGTAGTGATTTGAGTTATTATATATTAGTTTGCATATATTTTAATGTTTTCAAATATATTTGGAGTAGTATTGTGTGGAGTCAAGTGTGAATAGGTACTCTAGTAACTTGGTTCATGTCCTTTGAACCTTCCAAGGCATTTTCGAAGTTAGAGGAAAGACCTAGAAGAACTCCATGTGGCAAAAGTCAAATGTGCCATTTTTAGGTCAAAAGGACATGTGTACATTATTCTAGAAAGAGGTGGCAAGTTTTGGGATGTGTTGGGTGCCAACACATCAACATACACCTTCCTAGAAATTACTTATGTAGCAAGTATATAAACAAGAGCTAGAACATAGAAAGACATTCCAGAATCACTCTTGCACTTGCCAAAATCCAGAAATATATTAACTTTCAAGAAGCCATCTCTCTTTCAAGAAGCTACCACTTGTGTTCAAAGATCCTTGTCTTGAATAGATAAAGTATTCTGTTTTACTAAGTACTTTATCTATCTGTTTCACTACAGTCTCCCTCCAGTCAACACAGGAGTTTGCTGACACCCTGTCAGAAGTCCAACAGAACCTGCAGAAAGCCCAGGCAAACCAACAAAAATACGCTAATCAGCACCGTTGAAAACTGACATTTTCTAAGGGTGATTTGGTCAAATTGCATTCTCAGCACCTGTACCTCCCTGGTGTGGTCAAGAAAAAGCTTGGCCCTGTCTGGGTCGGTCCATATTCGGTGGTGCGCCGTGTCGGTCAGAATGCTTACAAACTGAACATGTCAGCAGAATACAAGGGTCAACCGATCTTTAATGTCTCCTTCCTGGAACCATACATCAAAGGTGACACACTGTTCACAGGTCGGTTACCTGTCCAACCGGGACCGGTCTCGCTGTCCGGGATGGTGACCATGAGGAATATGAGGTGGAGGAGATTTTAGATGCTCACTCCGTCTGTCGATCATCTAAATATGTCATGAAGTACCTGGTCAAATGAAAGGGTTACGACGCCTCTGGGAACACTTGGGAATTTAAAGACCAGCTGACCTATGCCAAAGGGACGTTGAAACGCTTCCACCTTTGGGCAGCTGGCACCCCTCCCTAACTGTCATTTCAATGGATATGGACAGGTGACAGGAGGTCCTATCTCCATATAAGTCGGAGGGAAATGGGACAGTAAGTGACAGTTAGGTCCTGACACCTGCCACATCCCTTGTAAGGGAGAAGACTGGGATGGCCTTGCAACAGCTCGCTGAAGAGGAGCACATCACTTGGCTGGGAACTGCCAGAGGACAGAGCCCATCTGTAGGCACGGAGACCCAGTCAGACGGGGCAGACAGGAAGGCTGCTAGGGAGATAGCCGCCTGCCAGCATCTCCCTCGCAGAGAGGGCATGTGCCCTTGGCTCATGTCATGCAACATCCTTCTGGGATGCCGGTATATGTACCTGTCACTTTGAGGGCTGCCTAGAAGAAGGCTACCTCCCTTCAATTTCAAACTGTGCAGAAGGAAACCGCCGAGTTACTGCGCTCTCCGCGAGGCCCCTACGCGGATCCCCCAAGCTTCAGGAGACCCCAAGACAAGAGGAGGTCAGGCTCTCCTGTGTATAGGGCCTCCGGGACATCTCCCTCCTAATGGCAGAAGGTTGGGGACGGAAGGGACAGCACGCTGTTACTAGTGTTAGTGTTGTCGAGGCGACAACATGTTAAGTTGGAGGGATTGTAATGAATCAATATAGTGGTTGATATAATATTCATTTCAATATTATAGTTAAATTAGTTCAGCCTGCTGAACTTTAGTTAATATTGAGTCTGCTGGACTTTAGTAAATAATGGGTTTAATGACTCAGCCGGGGGCAGCAGGCTGAAGTCAACTCAGGCTAGCTTGCTGACACATTCTTTGACAGCCAGCTAGCTGACTTCCGTACTCGGTAGCAGCGAACTGCCTAGATATGCATCTAAGTGTGGTGTGCTAGATGAATGGCCAAATGACATCCTTAGGATGGATGGCGATTCGGGATGATGGGAGATGGCGGTGGATTTGGTTAACCGAGGCGCTACCAACGTGGTTAACTCCCGGGTGGGCGGTGCCATCGCACTAGCCGTTGAACAGTATACTCATTCCATGTACATAGGCTAGGTATTGCTCTCGAGTTCGGCATTCGGAAACGAGGCCAACTCTCTTGCACTGCTTATTGAGAGAGCTCAAAATCCAAGGCGAGAAGCCATTGATATGCACTGTCTCCTAGCCTTGCTTCTGTGTGTTTACTGATTACATTAATGATGCTAGTTTACTTCCGTTTGACTTACGAGTATTGTCCACTGCTAGTGTGTTGTCTTTTGCTATTTAATCAATTAACATAAAATACAACAAAGATTACTTGCTAATATATAGATCTTCATTAATTATTTATCGCCTTTTTCGTAAGTCGATTCATTTCACACCGCCTCTTGCTCCAATGCTGATGCCTAACTGTGGGGATCACTTGTAACAGTGTGCTGTCCCTCCGCCCTCAGCCTATTGCCCTAATGAGGGAGATGTTCCTAGGGCTCTACGGCCAGGGGAACGAGACCGAGAGCCAGACCTCCTTCTTTTGTCTTGGGGTCTCCTGAAGCCTAGGGGCTCCTAGTAGGGGGAACTAAGGGGAGAACGCAGTTACTAAGCTGTTTCCTCCTGCACAATCTAAAAATGAAGGGAGGCAGCCTTCTCCTGGGCATCCCTCAAACTGACAGGTACATATACCGGCATCCCAGAAGGATGTTGCATGACATGAGCCAAGGGCACATGTCCTCTCTACGAGGGAGATGCTGGCAGGCCTCTGGCTATTTCTCTAGCAGCCCTCCTGTCTGCCCTGTCTGAGTAGGTCTTTGCGCCTGCAGATGGGCTCTGTCCTCTGGTAGTTCCCAGCCAAGTGATATCTTCCTCTTCAGCGAGCTGGTGCAGAGCTATGTCTGCCTTGGCCAACCCAGTCTTCTCCATTACAGGGGATGTGGCAGGTGTCTGGATCACAGCGGGGCTAGTGTCCTCTTCCTCGCTTTCCTCCTCTTTTGCCTCTGACTCCTTCTCTTCTTCCCCTGGCTCCTCTGAGACTGCTGGGGTCTCCTCTGTCAGCTGCTCCTGCTCTTCCCGAGAAAAAGAATACACCACTGACCTTCCCCATTTGAGTGCTGGTGGGGGCTGTTGAATCCTGACCACATACAGGTCTTTCTCTCCCTGCTTGCTTGCCCATTTGGCAAAAGCGTGCTTCCCTTTAGAGAATGACTCTCGGGCCCTGCTCCTGTCCTCCTGCATTTCTTGACTCTTGCAGTCTCTTACTCCATCCAATCTTGGGTCTCAAGCTGCAATGTGAGAGGGCAACACTATGTTCCCGTGTAGGTGTGTTAGGAAATTTTCCTCCCCTGCCCTGTCATTTTGCTGGTCCCTCATGTTAATGGTCATCTACCGCCACTCGGTGGGCTTTTAAAAGAAGGAAGGGTCTGTCCTTTTCATCGTACAAGGGTACCAATGCCCTGCAAAGTCCACCTGACTGGTTTCCCTGGCCAAGAATTTCCAGCTCCTTCTCTCCACCTCATTATACATGGCCTTGAACTTGTTATGGGATGTAGAGTCCTTAAAGCTGTCCGCGTCCATGGGGATCATCCTGATGACCCTCTTTTTACCCCAGATACCTGCAATCAATACAACTCCTTCCTCATTCACTTGGGCCATTGCCTTCGCCTCTCTGACCGTTCATCCTACCATCCTGGCGTAATTGTGGTAGAGGAGGAAACCTGTGCTGACCTCTATATCCTTGTCGAAGTTTTTGGATGTCTTCCCTTCCCTTTGCAGGATGTTCTTCTGCGACTCACTGCGACTTCTCTGGGCATACTTAAAGGCCTCCTCCAGTATATCAAAGCCCTTGCCCAGCACTGTGTAGCGGTAGCTGCTGATTCTCCTCTGTTCTTCTTCTTCAGCCTGCTACTTCCGCCTCTCCTCAGCTTGCTTCTCCTTCTCTGCCTTCTTGGCCTCCGCTGTAGCTTGTCTGTTTAGATCTTTCTGCCTCAGCCTGGCTTGCTCCTCCTCCTCCTTCTTCCACTGTGCCTCCCGCTGTTGTTGGAGTCGTTGTGATTGTCGAGCGGAGATGGAGGATGATTCGATGTCGCCACGGAATTGCAAGTATTCTGCATGTGCCTCTTCCGCTCTTCTTTTCCTCTTAAGTTCCGTCTTTTGAGTCATCCTACTAAATCATAAACACAATGCAGTCAATGAAGTCATGGTACTTTGCCGATACTGAGTACCCTTGGTGGAGAGGACGTGGTAGGGAGAGTTCCAAGTGTGTAATACCTTGTGTGAGTGAGTAGAAGAGCAGAACTCAGTCAAAGAGAAAAAGTGAGTGTGAGCGCAGGTTGAGTGTGTAGAATGATTACATAAAAATTTGCTTGGCTGATCCGAGACGGAACACACGCCCTCCAACTTAATTTTAAGGTGGGCTTCCTGTCACAACTGTCACTATTTGTCACTAACTGTCACGTTTAAGTGTCACATTCCCCTCCAACTTTCTTGGAGACAGGACCTCCTGTCACCTGTCCAGGGCGACTGAAATGACAGTTAGGTAGGTGTGCCAGCCGCCCGAAGGTGGAATCGCTTCAACACCCCTTTGGCATTGGTCAGCTAGTCTTCAAATTCCCAAGTGTCCCCAGAGGCATCGTAACCCTTCCATCTGATCGACAAACAGAGCGAGTGTCTTAAATCTCCTCGACCTCGTGTCTTAAATCTCCTCGACCTCATAGTCCTCAGGGTCACCATTCCGGACAGCAGGGACCGGTCCCGGTTGGACAGGTAACCGACCTGTGAATAGAGTGTCACCTTTGATTTACGGTTCCAGGAAGGAGACATTAAAGACTGGGTGACCATCGTATTTTGCTGACATGTTCAATTTCTAAGCATTCTGACCGACACGGCGCACCACCGAATATGGACCGACCCAGACCGGACCAAGCTTTTTCTTGACCACACTAGGCAGGTACAGGTGTTGAGAATGTATTTTGACCAAATCGTATGTCAGTTCTCGACGGTGCTGATTAGCGTATTTTTGTTGATTTTCTTGGACTTTAGCAAGTTCTCGTGGACTTCTGACAGGGTGTCAGCAAACTCCTGAGTTAATTGTAGGGAGATCGGACTGTCAATCCCTTCAAGGTGAGTTAAAGACTCCCCTAGTACATCTAAAGGAGACTTAGGAACTCTACCCAAGCTCAGTTCAAGAGGAGTCTTGTCCGTTGACGCGAGCACCGCACTGTTGACCGCAAATTGGATTTGAGGCAACAGGTTATCGCAATTATCTTGTTTTTAGTTAATATATGCTCTCAACACCTCTTGCAGAACTCGATTAGTTCTTTCAGTCTGCCCATCAGTCTGAGGGTGGTTTGCTGTGCTGAGCACCTGTTTGACTCCCATTAACCCCATTAAAGCTCTCCAGAACTTAGAGGTAAATTTTGAGTCTCTGTCTGAGATGATTTTAGAGGGTAGCCCATGTTGGCAAACTACATGGTTGTAAACTGTCTCGCTGTTTCGAGTGCAGTTACTTTGACAGTTGTGGGGATGAAAATGACCATTTTTGTCAGTTTATCCACTACTACCAGTATCGACTCATGCCCATTGGCAGTTCGTGGTAGTATTACCCAGTCGATGGATAATGTTTCCCAGCGTCCAGCTGCGACGGGCAGTGGTTGTAAGAGACCCCCGGGTGGTGTGTGACACTGGTCACAGGACTTAACATATTTCAAGACCTCCCGAGGTAATCCCTCCCAATGATAATGTTTTGCCAGTTTGCCAACAGTTTTGGCCTGCCCCAAATGCCCACCCAGTAAACTGTCATGCGCTTGCCTCAGTAAGAGGGACCTTATTTCCACGTTAATAGGAATGACCAGCTTCAGTCTGCCTGAAGTGGTTTCAGTCACCCAGACCCCTCCCGTAAGCCCATACCCGAGTGCAGTAGCAGGACACACACCATCAGTGGGGCTGGGCTCAAATGTTGGGTCAAAAAGGTTGGCTTTCCTTAGTTGTTCAAGGAAGGACTTTTTCACCTTTAGTGAAGTGGGTGCACAAAGGACTTTATCTACAGCATGCTGACTAAAGTTCCTTTCTTGCAAGTCAGGTCTTCTAGAGAGTGCATCAGCAGGGTTCAACTTCCCTGGTTTGTAGTCAATTTGGACTTGAAACTGCTCCAGCATCTGGCTCCAGCGATTCTCCCTCCTCGACAGCTTGGACTTCTTTTCAAAGTGAGTCAGAGCTAGATGATCTGTCATCACCTTAAAAGCTTTACCATGTAAGTATGCTCTCCACTGTTTGAGCACATGAATGATAGCTAGCAGCTCTTTATCATGCATCGAGTAGTTAATCTCAGCTGGATTAAATTTCATAGACTCATACAGCACAGGATGCCACTCCTGCTTTACCTTACCATCCTTTGTGGTTATATCGACAGGCTGCAACAAAATAGCACCCATGGCGAAGTCATAAGCATCAAAAACCACCTGCACAGGCTTGCTGGGGTCATACACGGCTAGCACTGGGGAAGAACAAAGAGCATCTTTAAGGGTCTGGAAGGCAGCCTGCTGCTCTTCCCCCCACACATACCCTATGTGTTTCTTGGTAAGGTCAGTCAGTTTACTGCCCTTTGTAGGATAATTCTCAATAAATCTCCTATAGTAGTGAGCCAACCCAAGGAAGGATCTAACTTCGGAGACGGATTGTGGTATAGGCCAGTCCCTTATGGTCTTGACCTTCTTAGGATCCACACCGATGCCTTCTTTGCTGACAACATGGCCTAGAAATTCAATACTTTATTTGAAGAAATCACACTTGCTCATCTTAGCATACAACTGGTTTCTTCTTAAAGTGTCCATGACTGTCTTTAAGTGTTCAGCATGCTGAGCTTTATCCTTAGAGAAAATAAAAATATCATTTTGGAAGACTTGCATAAACTTATCCAGGTAGGTCTGCTAATGTCGTTCATAGCACCCATGAAGGTTGCAGGACCATTAGTCAGTCCGAATGGCATCACGTTGAACTCATAGTGTCCATAACGTGTGCAAAAGGCAGTCTTGTGTTCATCCCCCTCAGTAATTTTAATTTGATGATAACCACTCTTGGAATCTTTCTTACTGAACACTTTAGCACCAGACAGGGTATCAAGCAAGTCCTCAATTCTGGGTAAAGCATACTTGTTCTTTACTGTAATTCTGTTAAGAGCTCTGTAATCCACACACATTCGCATACTCCCATCTTTTTTCTTAACAAAGAGAATGGGTGCGCCATTTTCCTCAAGCTCTGCAATTTGTGTTTTCAACTCTTCGCTCTTCACATAAGACAAGCCATAAGTGCGTTGCTAGGGTGGCTGACTCCCAAGTAGTAAGTCAATCCCGTGATCCACTTCCCTCTTAAGAGGTAGTCCTGGAGGCATATTGAAAACATCAGTGTACTGAGCAACATTTTTTGCAGCAGTAGGGTGTTTCGGAGGGCTTACCTTTTTCTCAACCACTTCTTCAGGTTGAGGAGGTACCTGTTTCAGCAGCAGACAGAACATCTTGTCTTCAGTCTGGTTCCAGCTTTCGATGAACTCCATTGCATTCAGCAATTTGCATCCTCCTGGAAGCCTCTTCTTTTCCTTCATTTGCCATCCACACAGGACAAGAGGAAGAGCACTTGTGGGTGCCAAGTCAGTCTGCCCATCACTGGCTCCTCTCACTTTAACTGTACCTCTGCTCCAACACACTTCAGCTTGATGTCTATTAAGCCAGGACCTGCCTAGCACGAGATCATAGAAGCCAGTGTTGAGTACCTCAAATGTAAGCGTTTCAGTTAGAACTGCAATGCCAGAACCTAACTGGACCTCAATAGGCTTGGTTATAACTCCTCCCGGGATACTTGTACAATCTCCAAGGAATATTTTTCTATTCCCTTGGGTGACAGTAGGCAGCCTTAGCCGCTTCACTAAGTTCTTATGGATAAAAGTATGTGACGCCCCTCCGTCAACAAATGCCCTCACCTTCCTACCTGCAATCATGCAATGCAGTAGGATAGGGGGGACTGTCTTTTCCTGACTTTCGCATTGTTCTCCTGACTTAGCAAAGAAATGTTGGACATCAGGTGGAACAAGATCATCCAGAGTGTGCACTCTCTGGAGATCTATATTGCTGATGATCTCCTTTATCTGGTTGTCAGGCATGCATAGTGAATCCAGTCCAGCAGGACCCATAATACCTGCTACGAGGGCAGCTAGTGACGACTCACTATCTCTAGCGCCCTCACGTCAGTAGACTGGATTACTGACTGTTGCTGTCTTTTAAAGGCTGGTCTTTTCTCTCGACCTTTGGGAGGTGCTTGTTTGGATACTACTCTTTGGAGTGACCTGGCTGCTGGCAATGGAAGCAAATCGATTTTGCTGAGGCAAGTCTCGGCTTAGTCCTACCACCACCTCTTCCATAGCCGCCTCGAGAGAAACCACCTCTCCCTCTAAACTGCATAGCATTGTACTCATACCCATATTTATCACCCTGATCATCCTCAGCCTGGTCTCCTTAAATTGCATTGTAGGAACCGTGGGGCTTTTTGACAACCTTGGACACCAAAGCATTACTCTGGCGCTTGTGATTGAACTGCTGCTGATCCCAGGCATCAGCATCCTGGATCAAGTCAGCCAGTTTCTCATACTTCTTTTCAGCAAAATGACCAGAGACTTCGAATTTCAAGCCATACCTGAAGTATGCTATCCTATACCGTTCTGGCAAGTCTGGCTGCTTCATCATGTTCTCCTGGAACTTTTGAGCGAACTCAGCAACTGAAGTAGTTTGCTTCAGTTTCAAGGAGATCGTCGCATAGATAGCTTTCTCCTGTTGATTGATCACATCAAACTTCTCATGCAGTTTCTCGACAAACTCTACCCAAGTAGGATCACCGAGTTGTTGAGCCTTACGCTCTCCTTTCCAGTACAGCCACCAGTTCGCTGCAGTGCCTTTCAGTAGAGCACCAGTGTGCCTGATCTTCTCGTGATCTTGCAGTTCTGGGTAGTTCTCCAGCCACTGCTCCACATCAGCGAGAAACTTGATCAAGTAATACTTTTTGTGACCCTCAGGATCATAAACTTGGAGAGGTTTAGGCTTGGGCTTACTAGGCCCTCTGCCAACACCACCCGTGGTTTGAGAACCCAGTTGGTCTCGGTCACGCAGCAGAGACATTATGATTCTTTTGTCCTCTTGTTGGGACTGATACATGATTGCCATTTGCGATAGCATTTGCACGAACAATGCTCCCAGATCCACCGTCTGAGGTGGGAGTCTAGCAAATGCAGCAGTATCAGCGGCATCAACTCGCTGAGTAGTGTCCTCAACGGTCTCTCTCGCTCCTGCAGCAGCAATTCCTGCCGCATTCAGCCGGTCACGAATTTGACCTAGGGGCACATTGAGTTGTACAGCAGGAGGTGGGTTCAGAACATTGGCCCTTGATGCCATAAGTTCTTCGACAGTGCGGTCGTCCGCTGGCTGTCCTTCCCTCTTTTCTGTATCTTCAGCAGCCTTTGCTAATCGTTCAACTTCTAAACTGGCTCTCTCCTCCTCAGCCTGCTGTGCTGCGACTGCGGCAATAGCAGCTGCCTCATCTGTAGCCTCTCTAGCTGCGATATCTGCCACTGCTTCAGAATAGTTACGGGTTCCCGCTACATGGCTTTCAACCGGATTTTTGACATTCTCGTTATCTTGGTTCTTCATGTCTTGGGAGTTGCTAGTTTGAGACCTTGTCCTTACCATACAAAGAAGACTGTGAAAACTGCTCCGGTACCACTGAAATGAATCGACTTACTAAAAAGGCGATTAATAATTAATGAAGATCTATATATGAGCAAGTAATCTTTGTTGTATTTTCTGTTAATTGATTAAGCAGCAAAAGACAACACACTAGCAGTGGACAATACTCGTAAGTCAAACGGAAGTAAACTAGCATCATTAACGTAATCAGTAAACTCACACATAAGCAAGGCTAGGAGACAATGCATATCAATGGACTCTCGCCTTGGATTTAGAGCTCTCTCAATAAGCAGTACAAGAGAGTTGGCCTCGTTTTCGAATGCCGAACTCGAGAGCAATACCTAGCCTATGTACATGGAATGAGTTTACTGTTCAACGGCCAGTGCGATGGCACCGCCCACCCGGGAGTTAAGCACGTTGGTAGGACCTCGGTTAACCAAATCCACCGCCATCTCCCATCATCCCGAATCGCCACCCATCCTAAGGATGTCATTTGGCCATTCATCTAGCACACCACACTTAGATGCATATCTAGGCAGTTTGCTGCTACCGAGTACGGAAGTCAGCTGGCTGTCAAAGAATGTGTCAGCAAGCTGACCTGAGTTGACTTCAGCCTGCTGCCCCCGGCTGAGTCATTAAACCCATTATTTACTAAAGTCTAGCAGACTCAATATTAACTAAAGTTCAGCAGGCTGAACTTATTTAACTATAATATTCAAATGAATATTATATCATCCAATATACTGATTCATTACACGGTGGGAGGGAAATCAGTACTTTCAGTTGGGGAAAACCATGTACCTAGTGTTTGTGTTGTTGAGGCGACAACCTGTTAAGTCGGAGGGATTGTAATGAATCGGTATATTGGTAAATACAATATTCATGCAGATATAATAGTTAATTGAGTTCAACCTGCTGAATTTTAGTTAATGTTGAGCCCGTTGGACCTTCTAATATTTTCAATTTAATGACTCAGCCGGGAGCAGCAGGCTGAAGTCAACTTAGGTCAGCTTGCTGACTTATTCTTTGACAGCCAGCTGACTTCCGTACTCGGTAGCAGCGAACTGCCTAGATATGCATCTAAGTGTGGTGTGCTAGATGAATGGCCAGATGACATCCTTAGGATGGATGGCGATTCGGGATAATGGGAGATGGCGGTGGATTTGGTTAACCGAGGTCCTACCAACGTGGTTAACTCCCGGGTAGGCGGT
The DNA here is from genome assembly GCA_009602735.1 of Mesotaenium endlicherianum. NCBI lineage: Eukaryota > Viridiplantae > Streptophyta > Zygnematophyceae > Zygnematales > Mesotaeniaceae > Mesotaenium > Mesotaenium endlicherianum. The sequence continues at coordinate 5,504 of WELA01009367.1, read as the reverse complement.
GCCATCGCACTCGCCGTTGAATAGTAAACTCATTCCATGTACATATGCTAGGTATTACTCTCGAGTTCGGCATTCAAAAACGAGACCAACTCTCTTGTGCTGTTTACTGAGAGACATCTGAATCCAAGGCGAGAAGCCATTGATATGCACTGTCTTCTAGTCTTGCTTATGTACGAGTTTACTGATTGCATTATTGATGCTAGTTTACTTCCATTTGACTTGCGAGTATTGTTTACTGCTAGTGTGTTGTCTTTTGCTGTTGAATCAATTAACATAAAATACCATAAAGATTACTTGCTGATATGAAGATCTTCATTACTTGTTATTCGCCTATTTGGTAAGTCGATTCATTTTACATAAGCTTCATCATTGCACTTTTGGCAAGGTGCCGTGCAGTACATCCGTGAGGCACCAGTGTTGATGCTACTGCTATCGTGCTCTTGCGGTTCTGGAAAGGGCCTGATGGGCCATGAAAATTAGCCAAGGGGGCCGGGAACATAGGGCCCCTATCCGGCGCACCTCTAGAGGGGCAGAATCTCGCCCCATGGTCTGGAGCATTACGAATGTGGCATGCAAAGGGGCATTTGTATGCCTGTCTGCCACTATAATTATTGCCTTTAATTCTGGACTGACTAACCTCTTCTTTTCCCTTTTCTTTCTCCCTTTTCATTTTCTGTGCCTGAGCTCCACACTTGCAATCCCAGGTGTCTAAGTCCTCTTTCTCTTTTTTCCATCTTTTCAGTACCTCATTAAGTATGGGCCAGCTATACTCATCTGCTGCTGCCTAAAAGATATATCGACTAATGCAGCCTGTAAATTTATTTGCATACCTTCTTTGTAGTTCTTCTCGGCAGCATCTTGAGCGTCGTGTATAGTGGCCTAGTTTTGAAATTTAGATACGGCGCATACGTGTGTACGGATTTGCCGTGCGTACAGTACGTGAGAGTCAGACCTGTACGTTGGAATACGCCGAAATACGTGAGTGTCGGTGGAGTAAACCGACTATAAATCGGAAATACATTGAAAATCTGGTTATACGCCAATTCTGAATATCACGATACGGAGTATTGCAATACGTACAATTAGACCAAAAGAGGCTGTACGGGAGTATTTTAAAACTAGGTATACTTGAGCGCCTTGCAGGATCGCATCTGTACCTTGTTGCCTTCAGAGAGCTTAGAGCTTGCTTCAAGCTCTTTGTCTTGCTTAAAACGTTTGAGGAGATAAGATACTTTAGGATCTTTGTCGTCCTTGTCAGCCGCTGCTTCCTGTTGACGTGTCACGTGTAATAGTCTCGGCCACTTCTCTGAGTGCAGCAATCTGCTCATGAAGATGCAGATTGTTATGCTCAAAATTGTCACGATGAGCCCTACAAGCTCTCTGTGCTTCTGAGGAAATGCGTTTGTCTTTCCCCTTGAGGGCCCGCAGCAAATCTGCCTTAAGCGTGGCAGCAGTTTGGGTTAGATTTGCTTGGGTGACTTAGGCGGCGTTGGCTTGGGCTCCTTCGTCATCTTCATTGTTGTGACACGATGATGGCGTTCTCTCGTTGGAGTATGGTTGAGCGGCCTCCTCGTTAGTGCGCGCCATCTCGATAGAATTTATTGCTGTGCGATCTTGGAGATAGGCGTTTAAATTCTCACGAATTGCTGACATAGAGGTCAGGCTGGTAATGCTAATTTATTGCTTCTCGTTTGCGTGTGCAATGAAGTAGTTACAGGGTTACGCCGTACGCCGTATTGGCCAACCTTCGTACGCTTAAATAAGCGTACTGCGTCGGTACGGTCGTACTAAGCGTACGATTAACTTTTTATTCGTGCGCGCCGCCCAGCAACGTTTTGACACCTTCACGTCCGCCACCGCACGCTCTGTTTCACTCGTGACTTTGCATACATCGTCGATCGACGGGATTCAAACTACCAAGTGCATCTTGACAGGTTTGTGGAGCAATGGCGGGAACTAAAAAAAAGTCACTAGCCTTTTCACCAATATTTTGGCCACCAGCCATTTCAATTTTCGCCTCCAACGTGCATCTGCTTGAGTTGCTGCCCATCTTACAAGCTACAATCCTTTTGGCCAATTTCGCGGAGCCTACCTAAGAGACTTCTAGCGCCTTTCGTTGCATTTCGCACCTGCTATTCATCGTAAGTTTTCTTACTTCCGCATTTAGGACCTTGCTGCCTTGCATTCCTCAGGCTGTAACACATCCAGGCCAGCAGCGGACGGGCCGAAGCTGGAGTGGACGGCGTGATTCAAGCCCGTTCTGTACTACAAGGTGGCGCCGTCTTCACGCTCACGCGCCTCACCACCAACATCTCTCAGGTGCGTCCATCCCCTTTTGCCCTCTTTGCGACCAGCCCCTTGCTTGCTATTGTTGGGGCTGGCTGCTAGCCCCTTGCTTGCTCTTAGGGGGGCTGGCTGCCAGCCCCTTGCGTGCTTTTGTCGGGGCTGGCAACCAGCCCCTTGCTTGCTTGTGTCGGGGCTGGCTGCCAGCCCCTTGTTTGCTTTTTGGGGGGCTGGCAACCAGCCCCTTGCTTTTTTTGTGTTGGGGCTGGCATCCAGCCTCTTGCTTGCCTGTGTCGGGGCTGGCTGCTAGCCCCTTGCTTCATTGTGTTGGGGCTGCCAACTAGCCCCTTCATTGCTTGTGTCGGGACTGGCTGCCAGCCCCTTGCATGCTTTTTGGGGGGCTGGCAACCAGCCCCTTGCTTGCTCTTAGGGGGGCTGGCTGCCAGCCCCTTGCGTGCTTTTGTCGGGGCTGGCAACCAGCCCCTTGCTTGCTTGTGTCGGGGCTGGCTGCCAGCCCCTTGTTTGCTTTTTGGGGGGCTGGCAACCAGCCCCTTGCTTTTTTGTGTTGGGGCTGGCAACCAGCCCCTTGCTTGCTTGTGTCGGGGCTGGCTGGCAGCCCCTTGTTTGCTTTTTGGGGGGCTGGCAACCAGCCCCTTGCTTTTTTGTGTTGGGGCTGGCAGCCAGCCCCTTGCTTGCCTGTGTCGGGGCTGGCTGCTAGCCCCTTGCTTCATTGTGTTGGGGCTGCCAACTAGCCCCTTCATTGCTTGTGTCGGGACTGGCTGCCAGCCCCTTGCTTGCTCTTAGGGGGGCTGGCTGCCTACCCCTTGTGTACTTTTGTCGGGGCTGGCAACCAGCCCCTTGCTTCCCTGTGTCGGGGCTGGCAGCCAGCCCCTTGCTTCATTGTGTCGGGGCTGGCAACCAGCCCCTTCATTGCTTGTGTTGGGGCTGGCAACCAGCCCCTTGCTTGATCTTAGGGGGGCTGGCTGCCAGCCCCTTGCGTGCTTTTGTCGGGGCTGGCAACCAGCCCTTGCTTCCTTGTGTCGGGGCTGGCTGCCAGCACCTTGCTTGCTTTTTTGGGGGCTGGCGACCAGCCCCTTGCTTGCTCTTAGGGGGGCTGGCTGCCAGCCCCTTGCGTGCTTTTGAGGGGGCTGGCAACAAGCCCCTTGCTTCCTTGTGTCGGGGCTGGTTGCCAGCCCCTTGCTTGCTTTTTGGGGTGCTAGCTGCCAGCCCCTTGCTTGCTTGTGTTGGGGCTGGTTGCCAGCCCCTCTTGTTGGTTTAGGGTTTTAGTCGGGGCTGGCTATTGTTGTGCCCCTTGCTTGCTTTTGTCGAGGTTGGCTGCCAGCCCCTCGCTTGCAATGTGTTTAAGTCGGGGTGGGCTGCCAACCTCTTGCTCGTTAAGTCAGGGTTTTTATTGGGGCTGGCTGCTGTTGTGCCCCTTTGCTTGCTGTTTCAGGGTTTTAGTGGGGGTGGCCTGCCAACCCCTTGCTCGGTTTTCACGGGGCTGGCTGGCATCCCCTTGCTTACAATTTTGAGATTTTAGTCCACATTTGCACCAGCTCTATCTGCAACCTGCTGTGCCTGTGTTGTTCATTCTTGCTTCCTTCCTTTTCTAACTCGGCTGCTGTTTTTGTGCACCCATTGCACATTTGTTGTTCTGCTGATTGTGAACTTTCTCCCTCGTGCTTGCGTGTTTGTGTCCTGTAGATTAGGGCTAGCTGTCTGTTGCATCTTTTTACAGCTTTGTCTCCTTTTTTGTCTTTTGTGAAGCAGGGCAAGACAATAAGGAGCGAGTAGACCCCCCTTGTGCCTACCCCACGTGTGCCTATTGACGCGTGAGCGACATTGACACGTGAACAGGTGCCTTAATCCTCCTTCCTCTTTCCCGTTCTCTTTTGTGCCCCTTGTTTGCTGTGGTCGGGGCTGGCTGCCAGCCCCTTGCTTTCTTCTGTGGGGGCTGGCTGCCAGCCCCATGCTTGCTTGTGTTTCGACTGGCTGCCAGCCCCTTATTTGTTGTTGGTGGNGACTGGCTGCCAGCCCCTTATTTGTTGTTGGTGGGGCTGGCTGCCGCCCTGCTGTCTGGCTGCAGCAGCCGCCCTTTGCATGCTGTCTGGTGCATGCTGTCTGGCTGCTGTGGTGCTGCAGCAGCTCGCCCCTTGCTTGCTTGATTGGGATTGCTGCTGCTGTTTTGACGACCCTATGCCCTTTTGTGTGTCTTGTATCAATAAAGAAGGCGTGAAAAAGAAGCTACCAGACTCACCCCTCATTGGTGTGCACACGTCTTCCGACACGCGCATCAGGTGCCATGCCCTTCCCTATCTCCTTTCTCCCTCTTTGCCCTGTTCTTACTGGTAGTGGCGTCCGCGCGCCCCTTGCTTTTTTGAGTGGGGCTGTCTGGCATGCTGTCTGGCTGCTGCTGTGCTACAGTTGCCCCTTGCTTGTTTTGGTTGGGGCTGTCTGGCTGCAGCACCGTGCTCTTGCTGGTGTGCTGTTGTCTATCTTACATGTGTGTACATTGTCCCTTCTCTTATGTGTGAAGCAGCCCAAGTTCAAAACGAGCGAGTCGGCAGGCCTTGCGCCAATCCACACGCAGCCAATCTCCAACAAGTGTTTCAGGTCCCCCCCCCTTCCCCTGCGTCTCCCTCCCTTGCGTATTTTTCTCTTGCTTTGGTCGGGGCAGTCTGTCTTTTGTGCTGCAGCCGCCCCTTGCATGCTCTGGTCAGGGCGGGCTGGCTGCTGCTTTGCTGCAGCAGCCCCTTGCATGCTCTTGTCAGGGCGAGCTGCTAGCCCCTTGCTTGGTTTTGTGGGGCTGGCTGTTAGCCCCGTCCTTGCTGTTGAGTCTTGT
>WELA01009360.1:876224-953479 GCA_009602735.1 Mesotaenium endlicherianum | reverse complement strand
GAGTCAGCAAACTGATAATTATGTAAAGTCCAGCAGACTGACTATTAAGTAAAGTTCAGCAAATTGACTATTAACTAAAGTCTAGCAAACTGACTAATAACTAAAGGTCAGCAGGCTGAACCTAATTAACTATTATATTTAAATAAATATTATATCTACTAATATACTGATTCATTACAAGGTCTGTCAGCTGGCCTTCTAAAGAACCCTGTTTGCTCTAAAGTTGGACTTCGAGGAGAACAAAGGATGGTAGCCTGCTCTTCAACCACTTGGGTGTTGATCCTCACATAGACAGGCATTCCAGTAGGATGCTGAAATACATTGGCTAGAGGTACATGCCCCTGAGCGGAGGGGGAGGCCGGCATACCTCTGGCCCACCCGCGTGTCCCTCTTCTGGCACCCCTGTCCTCCGGGGATTTCTGCCTGTGTCTGCTGCCCAGTCGAGTCAGATCAGCTTCTTCCCCTGCTTGGGCAGGTGGGCTGGGGGAGCGAGCGCGGGGTCCAGTTGTCGCCATAGCGGGGATCACATTCCAAATACCTGATCGTGGTTCTTTAGGAGGCGCCCCTGCCTGCCCCTGGGTATCCTGAGTACCTGCTGCTGATGCTTCTCCTCTGCCTTGTTCTTCTTCCTCATCCTCCTCATCCTCCTCCTCGGAGAGAGTAGGGGTCTCGTCCACTAAGTCGTCCTGCTCCCTAGTAGACATGGAGTAGTCTACCGACCTCCCTTTCTTAGGGCGCGCTGGAGGTTGCTTGGCCTTCAGCCTGCTGATATCTATCCGGCCTGCATTCTTTGCCCATTTGACAAAGGCATGCTTTCCCTTAGAGAAGTAGTCTCTTCCCCTCCTCCTATGTTCCTTGGTCTCTGCATTCATATTGCTCAGGCATCCATTCAGCCTGGGGTCCCAAGGGGCAATGTGAGGTGGTAGGATGAGATAGCCGTCTAGGCCATAGTGGAAGTCATCCGGTTGGGCTCGGTCACACTCCTGCTTCTTATTTGTGACGGTCATCCACCTCCAGTCTGTTGGCTGCTGGTAGTACTGGGGTCCGTGCTCAGCCTTCCTCAGTTTACACGGGAACCAGTGGGGAGAGAACATCTGCTGTCCTGCTTCCCTGGCCAAGTACTCCCAGCTCCTTCTCTCAACTTCATTGTAAGCTGGCAGTAGTGTGAGGTAGAATATCGTATCCTTAAAGCTATCGGGCCGCATGCTCTCCATCCGGATGAGTCTTTGATCTCCCACTATTCCCGGTATGGAGACCGGCTTGACTTCTGAATCATTTGCAAGGTAACGGGCCTGCTCCGCTGTATAGCCCACCATCTTAGCATAATCTTCGTAAAGGACCACACCGGTGTGTGTCTCAATGTACCTATCCAGTGCTGTAGCTCCTTCCTTCTGTAGCAGTGTTGTCTGTTCCAGCTTGTTGATCTCCTGGGCTGCCAGCAATGCTTCCTTCAGGTTATCGAAGTTTTGGCCACCCACCACAGTATACCTGTAAGTGGCCAAGCTCTTCTGTCTGTCCGCTTCAATCTTTTTCCTTTTCTCCTCTTCTGCCGCTGCCGCTTCTTCTTGCTGTTTCTTCTGTCTCTCCTCCTCAGCCTTCCTGAGGTTTTCCGCTTCCTGATCCTTCTTCCTCTGTGCCTCTTCTGCCGCCTCTTGTTGTTTGCGGACCCTTTCTTGTTCTCTCCTGGTGAGGGACGTCGCCGCCAGCTCCTTCTGGTATTGCTCCATTGTCCTCCTGGCTTCTTCTGCCTTGCGCTTTCTGTCCTCCTTTTGTGTGGTGGGCGCCATCCTGCACATGTAACCAGGGCACAAGTTAGTAGGATATGGACCTTTGTCATAGGGATTGCAGGAAGTATGTTAGTATTTAGTATAGTGGCTTCGCTGCTGTTTACCTTACAGGATGATTGCTAAAAGTTGACGTAGTTGCGATGCGCTACACATAAACGTATGAGTGTGTTTTTATCGCTCTCGCTCACTAACTGTCATATATTTTCCCCTCCAACTTAAATGGAGACAGGACCGCCTGTCACCTTCCCGTGTCAACTGAAATGACAGTTATGGAGGGACTCCAGCGGCCCGAAGGTGGAACCGTGTCAACGCCCCTTTGGCATTGGTCAAGTGGTCCTTAAACTCCCAAGTGTCCCCAGAGGCATCGTAACCCTTCCATCGAATGAGGTATTTCATGACATATTTAGACGATCGACGGACCGAGCGAGCGTCTAAAATCTCATCGACCTCATATTCCTCAGGGTCGCCGTCCCGGACAGCGGGGACCGGTCCCGGTTGGACAGGGAACCGACCTGTGAACAGTGTATCACCTTTGATGTACGGTTCCAGGAAGGAGACATTAAAGACCGGGTGCCCCTTGTATTCAGCTGACATGTTCAGTTTGTAAGCATTCTGACCGACACGACGGACCACCGAATATGGACCGACCCAGACAGGGCCAAGCTTTTTCTTGACCACACCAGGGAGGTACAGGTGCTGAGAATGCAGTTTGACTAAATCCCCCTTGGAAAATGTCAGTTCCCGACGGTGTTGATTAGCGTATTTTTGTTGGTTTTCTTGGGCCGTGTGCAAGTTTCGTTGGACTTCTGACAGGGTGTCAGCAAACTCCTGAGTTAACTGGAGGGAGACCGGGTTGTCAATCCCTTCAGGGTGAGTTAAAGATTCCCCTAGCACATCTAGAGGAGACTTAGGGACTCTACCCAGGCTGAGTTCAAAAGGAGTTTTGCCCGTTGACGCGTGCACCGCACTGTTGACCGCAAACTGAATTTGAGGCAACAGGTCATCCCAATTATCTTGTTTTTGGTTAATATATGCTCTCAGCACCTCCTGCAGAACTCGGTTAGTTCTTTCAGTCTGCCCATCAGTCTGAGGGTGGTTTGCTGTGCTGAGCAGCTGTTTGACTCCCATTAACCCCATTAAAGCTCTCCAGAACTTAGAGGTGAATTTTGAGTCTCTGTCTGAGATGATATTAGAAGGGAGCCCATGTTGGCATACTACATGGTTGTAAAACTGTCTCGCTGTTTCGAGTGCAGTCACTTTGACAGTTGTGGGGATAAAAATGACCATTTTTGTCAGTTTATCCACGACTACCAGTATTGAATCATGCCCGTTGGCAGTTCTTGGTAGTGAGACCACCCAGTCCATGGATATAGTTTCCCAGCGTCCCGCTGGGATGGGTAGCGGTTGCAAGAGACCTCCGGGTGGTGTGTGCCGAGACTTATTTCTCTGACACTGGTCACAGGACTTGACATATTTCAAGACCTCCCGGGGTAACCCCTCCCAATGATAATGTTTTGCCAGTTTGCCAACAGTTTTGGCCTGCCCCAAATGTCCACCCAGGAGACTGTCATGAGCTTGACTCAGTAAGAGAGACCTTATTTCCAAATTATTAGGAATGACCAGCTTCAGCCTGCCTGAAGTGGTTTCAGTCACCCAGACCCCTCCCTTGAGCTTATACCCGAGTGCAGTAGCACGACACACACCAGTAGTGGGGCTGGGCTCAAATGTTGGGTCAGAAAGGTAGGCTTTCCTAAGTTGTTCAAGGAAGGACTTTTTCACCTTTAGTGAAGTGAGTGCACACAGGACTTTATCTACAGCATGCTGACTAAAGTTCCTTTCTTGCAAGTCAGGTCTTCTAGAGAGTGCATCAGCAGGATTCAACTTCCCTGGTTTGTAGTCGATCTGGACTTGGAACTGCTCCAGCATCTGGCTCCAGCGGTTCTCCCTCCTCGACAGCTTGGACTTCTTCTGAAAGTGGGTCAGAGCTAGATGATCTGTAATCACCTTAAAAGCTTTACCATGTAAGTATGCTCTCCACTGTTTGAGTACATGAATGATAGCTAGCAGCTCTTTATCATGCACTGAGTAATTAATCTCCGCTGGATTAAATTTCATAGACTCATACAACACAGGATGCCACTCCTGCCGTACCTTACCATCCTTTGTGGTTTTGTCAGCAGGCTGCAACAAAATAGCACCCATGGCAAAATCAGAGGCATCAGTAACCACCTGCACCGGTTTGCTGGGGTCATACACGGCTAGCACTGGGGCAGAACAAAGGGCATCTTTAAGGGTCTGGAAGGCAGCCTGCTGCTCTTCCCCCCACACATACCCGATGTCTTTCTTAGTAAGGTCAGTCAGTTTACTGGCCTTTGTGGAATAATTCTCAATAAATCTCCTATAGTAGTTAGCCAACCCGAGGAAGGATCTAACTTCAGAGACAGACTGTGGTACTGGCCAGTCCCTTATGGTCTGGACTTTCTTAGGATCCACACTGATGCCCTCTTTACTGACAACGTGGCCTAAGAATTCAATACTTTCCTTAAAGAAATCACACTTGCTCATTTTAGCATACAAGTGATTTTTCCGCAGAGTGTCCAGCACTTTCTTTAAGTGTTCAGTGTGCTGAGCTTCATCTTTAGAGAAAATTAAAATATCATCCAGGAAAACTTGCACAAACTTATCCAAATAAGGTCTGAAAATGTCATTCATAGCACCCATAAAGGTAGCAGGAGCATTAGTCAGTCCAAATGGCATCACGTTGAACTCATAGTGTCCATAACGTGTGCGGAAAGCAGTCTTGTGTTCATCCCCCTCAGCAATTCTGATTTGATGATAACCACTCTTGAGATCTATCTTACTGAACACCTTAGCGCCAGACAGGGTATCAAGCAAGTCCTCGATTCTGGGTAAAGCATACTTGTTCTTTACTGTAATTCTGTTCAGGGCTCTGTAATCCACACACATCCGCATACTGCCATCCTTTTTCTTAACAAATAGGATAGGTGCGCCGTACGGTGATTTACTGGGAGAAATGTAACCATTTTCCTCCAGCTCTGCAATCTGTGTTTTCAACTCCTCACTCTCCAAATAAGACAAGCCATACGTGCGTTGCCAGGGTGGCTGGCTACCAGGTAATAAATCAATCCTATGATCTACTTCCCGCTTAGGGGGTAGTCCTGGAGGCATATTAAACACATCCGTGTACTGAGCAACAATGTTTGCAGCAGTAGGGTGTTCCGGAGGGTGTACCTTTTTCTCAACCACTTCTTCAGGTTGAGGAGGTACCTCTCTTAGCAGCAGACAGAACATTCTGTCTTCCTTCTGGTTCCAGCTTTTGACGAACTCCATTGCATTCAGCAACTTGCATCCTTCTGGAAGCCTCTTCTTTTCCTTCATTTGCCATCCACACAGGACAAGAGGAAGAGCACTGGTGGGTGCCAAGTCAGTCTGCCCATCACTGGCTCCTCTCACTTTAACTGTACCTCTGCTCCAACACACTTCAGCTTGATGTCTATTAAGCCAGGACCTGCCTAGCACGAGATCATAAAAGCCAGTGTTGAGTACCTCAAATGTAAGCGTTTCAGTTAGAACTGCAATGCCAGAACCTAACTGGACCTCAATAGGCTTGGTTATAACTCCTCCCGGGATACTTGAGGCATCTCCAAGGAATATTTTTCTATTCCCTTGGGTGACAGTAGGCAGCCTTAGCCGCTTAACTAAGTCCTTGTGGATAAAAGTATGTGACGCCCCTCCGTCAACAAATGCCCTCACCTTCCTACCTGCAATCATGCAATGCAGTAGGATAGGGGGGACTGTCTTTTCCTGACTTTCGCATTGTTCTCCTGACGTAGCAAAGAAATGTTGGACATCAGGTGGAACAAGAGCATCCAGAGTGTGCACTCTCTGGACGTCTATATTGCTGATGGTCTCCTTTATCTGGTTGTCAGGCATGCATAGTGAATCCAGTTCAGCAGGACCCATAATACCTGCTACGAGGGCAGCTAGTGACGACTCACTATCTCTAGCATCCTCACAGTCAGTAGACTGGATTACTGACTGTTGCTGTCTTTTAAAGGCTGGTCTTTTCTCTCGACCTTAGGCAGGTGCTTGACCGGACACTGTTCTCTGTAGTGGCCTTTCTGCTGACAATGGTAGCAAGTAGATTTTGCTGAGGCTGGTCTCGGCTTAGTCCTACCACCACCCCTTCCATAGCCACCTCGAGAGGGACCACCTCTACCTCTAGACTGAATAGCATTGTACTCATACTCATATTCATCACCCTGATTATCCTCAGCCTGGTCTCCTTCAACTGCATTGTAGGAACCGTGGGGCTTTTTGACAATCTTAGACACCAAAGCGTTACTCTGGCGCTTGTGATTGAACTGCTGCTGATCCCAGGCGTCAGCATCCTGGATCAAGTCAGCCAGTTTCTCATACTTTTTCTCAGCAAAATGACCAGAGACCTCGGATTTCAAGCCATACCTGAAGTATGCTATCCTATACCGTTCTGGCAAATCAGGCTGCTTCATCATGTTCTCTTGGAACTTTTGAGCAAACTCAGCAACTGAAGTGGTCTGCTTCAGTGTCAGGGAGATCATCGCATAGATAGCTTTCTCCTGCTGGTTGATGACATCAAACTTCTCATGCAACTTCTCGACAAACTCTACCCACGTAGGGTCACCGAGTTGCCGAGCCTTACGCTCTTCCTTCCAGTAAAGCCACCAGTCTGCGGCACTGCCTTTCAGTAGCGCACCGGTGTGCCTGACCTTCTCGTAATCTTGCAGTTCTGGGTAGTTCTCCAGCCACTGCTCAACATCCGCGAGAAACTTGATCAGGTAATATTTTCTGTTTCCCTCAGGATCATAGTCCTGGGGAGGTTTCGGCTTGGGCTTACTAGGCCCTCGGCCACCACCACTAGTGGTGTGAGACCCCAGTTGGTCTCTGTCCCGGAGTAGGGACATTATGATTCTTTTGTCCTCCTGCTGGGACTGATACATGGTCGCCATTTGCGACTGCATCTGAACGAACAATGCTCCCAAGTCTACATTTTGGGGTGGTAGATTAGCAAATGCAGCAGCAGCATTGGCATCTACTCGCTGAGTAGTGTCCTCAACAATCCCTCTTGCTCCTGCAGCAGCAATTCCTGCCGCATTCAGCCGGTCACGTATTTGACCTAGGGGTACATTGAGTTGTACGGCAGGAGGTGGGTTCAGAACATTGGCCCTTGATGCCATAAGTTCTTCAACAGTGCGCTCGTCAGCTGGCTGTCCTTCCCTCCTTTGTATATCTTCAGCGGCCTTTGCTACTTGTTCAGCTTCTAGTCTGGCTATCTCCTCCTCAGCTTGCTGAGCTGCGACTGAGGCAATAGCAGCTGCCTCATCTGCAGCCTCCCTAGCTGCAGTATCCGCTACTGCTTCCGAATAGGTACGGTTTCCCGCTACATGGCTTTCCGCCTGGTTTTCGACATTCTCGTTATCCTGGTTCTCCATGTCTCGGGAGTTGCTAGTTTGAGACCTTGTCCTTACCATACAAAGAAGACTGTGATAACTGCTCCGATACCACTGAAATGAATCGACTTACCAAATAGGCGATTAACAATTAATAAAGATCTTTATATCAGCAAGTAATCTTTATGGTATTTCCGTTAACTAGTTAAACGGCAAAGGACAATACACTAGCAGGGAATAATACTCGTAAGTCAAATGCGAGTAAACTAGCATCAATGATGCAAATCAGTAAACTCATACATAAGCAAGGTTAGAAGACAGTGCGTATCAATGGCTTCTCGCCTTGGATTCAGATCTCTCTCAGTAAGCTGTACAAGAGAGTTGGCCTCGTTTCCGAATGCCGAACTCGAGAGCAATGCCTAGCATATGTACATGGAATGAGTTTACTGTTCAACGGTCAGTGCGATGGCACCGCCTACCCGGGAGTTAACCACGTTGGTAGGACCTCGGTTAACCAAATCCACCGCCATCTCCCATCATCCCGAATAGCCATCCATCATAGGGATGTCATCTGGCCATTCATCTAGCATATCGCACTTAGATGCATATCAAGGCAGTTCGCTGCTACCGAGTACGGAAGTCAGCTGGCTGTCAAAGAATGTGTCAGCAAGCTGACTTAAGTTGACTTCAGCCTGCTGCTTTTGGCCGAGTCATTAAACTGATAATTATGTAAAGTCCAGCAGACTGATTATTAACTAAAGTTCAGCAGGCTGAACTTAATTAACTATTATATTTAAATGAATATTATATCCACTAATATACTGATTCATTACAATCCCTCCAACTTAACTTGTTGTCGCCTCGACAACATTAAACTGCAAAAGCTTTAAATAAAGAAACTGACCCTGACCAGCCTCCCTTACTGACTATCTTTTCAGCCTGTCACCTTAAGGGGTGGTTCCTGGGGCTTCAGGATCAGGGGACGGAGATCTGGACCTAGATCTGGACAGCCCTCTAGGTCTGTCAGCTGGCCTTCTAAAGAACCCTGTTTGCTCTAAAGTTGGCCCTCGAGGAGAACGGAGGATGGTGGCCTGCTCTTCAACTATTTGGGTGTTGATTCCCACATAGACAGGCATTCCAGTAGGATGCTGAAATACATTGGCTAGAGGTACATGCCCCTGAGCGGAGGGGGAGGCTGGCATACCTCTGGCCCACCCGCGTGTCCCTCTTCTGGCACCCCTGTCCTCTGGGGATTTCTGTCTGTGTCTGCTGCCCAGTACAGTCAGATCAGCTTCTTCCCCTGCTTGGGCAGGTGGGCTGGGGGAGCGAGCGCGGGGTCCAGTTGTCGCCATAACGGGGATCACATTCCACACACCTGATCGTGGTTCTTTAGGAAGTGCCACTGCCTGTCCCTGGGTATCCTGAGTACCTGCTGCTGATGCTTCTCCTCTGCCTTGTTCTTCTTCCTCATCCTCCTCATCCTCCTCCTCGGAGAGAGTAGGGGTCTCGTCCACTAAGTCGTCCTGCTCCCTAGTAGACATGGAGTAGTCTACCGACCTCCCTTTCTTAGGGCGCGCTGGAGGTTGCTTGGCCTTCAGCCTACTGATATCTATCCGGCCTGCATTCTTTGCCCATTTGACAAAGGCATGCTTTCCCTTAGAGAAGTAGTCTCTTCCCCTCCTCCTATGTTCCTTGGTCTCTGCATTCATATTGCTCAGGCATCCATTCAGCCTGGGGTCCCAAGGGGCAATGTGAGGTGGTAGGATGAGATAGCCGTCTAGGCCATAGTGGAAGTCATCCGGTTGGGCTCGGTCACACTCCTGCTTCTTATTTGTGACGGTCATCCACCTCCAGTCTGTTGGCTGCTGGTAGTACTGGGGTCCGTGCTCAGCCTTCCTCAGTTTACACGGGAACCAGTGGGGAGAGAACATCTGCTGTCCTGCTTCCCTGGCCAAGTACTCCCAGCTCCTTCTCTCAACTTCATTGTAAGCTGGCAGGAGTGTGAGGTAGAATACCGTATCCTTAAAGCTATCGGGCCGCATGCTCACCATCCGGATGAGTCTCTGATCTCCCACTATTCCCGGTATGGGGACCGGCTTGTCCTCTGAATCATCTGCGAGATACCGGGCCTGCTCTGCTGTATAGCCCACCATCTTAGCATAATCTTCGTAAAGGACCACGCCGGTGTGTGTCTCGATGTACCTGTCCAGTGCTGTAGCTCCTTCCTTCTGTAGCAGTGTTGTCTGTTCCAGCCTGTTGATCTCCTGGGCTGCCAGCAATGCTTCCTTCAGGTTATCGAAGTTTTGGCCACCCACCACAGTATACCTGTAAGTGGCCAAGCTCTTCTGTCTGTCCGCTTCAATCTTTTTTCTTTTCTCCTCTTCTGCCGCTGCCGCTTCTTCTTGCTGTTTCTTCTGTCTCTCCTCCTCAGCCTTCCTGAGGTTTTCCGCTTCCTGATCCTTCTTCCTCTGTGCCTCTTCTGCCGCCTCTTGTTGTTTGCGGACCCTTTCTTGTTCTCTCCTGGTGAGGGACGTCGCCGCCAGCTCCTTCTGGTATTGCTCCATTGTCCTCCTAGCTTCTTCTGCCTTGCGCTTTCTGTCCTCCTTTTGTGTGGTGGGAGCCAGCCTGTGCATGTAACCAGGGCACAAATTAGTAGGATATGGACCTTTGTCATAGGGATTGCAGGAAGTATGTTAGTATTAGTATAGTGGATTCTCTGCTGTTTACCTTACAGGATGATTGCTAAAAGTTGACGTAGTTGCGATGCGCTAAACATAAACATATGATTGTGTTTCAGGTGAGTTAAGTGATGTAGTGTTGTGCGAGGCCCTTTTTCCTTCAGCTCAAGGTGCTTATGTGGGCCAGGTTGTCCCCTCTGTCACTATGCTGACTCTTAGGATTCACGTAACTGTCTCTTTATCGCTCTCGCTCACTAACTGTCATATATTTTCCCCTCCAACTTTCAATGGAGACAGGACTGCCTGTCACCTTCCCGTGTCAACTGAAATGACAGTTATGAAGGGACTCCAGCGGCCCAAAGGTGGAACCGTTTCATTNCGAAGGTGGAACCGTTTCATTGCCCCTTTGGCATTGGTCAAGTGGTCCTTAAACTCCCAAGTGTCCCCAGAGGCATCGTAACCCTTCCATCGAATGAGGTATTTCATGACATATTTAGACGATCGACGGACCGAGCGAGCGTCTAAAATCTCATCGACCTCATATTCCTCAGGGTCGCCGTCCCGGACAGCGGGGACCGGTCCCGGTTGGACAGGTAACCGACCTGTGAACAGTGTATCACCTTTGATGTATGGTTCCAGGAAGGAGACATTAAAGACCGGGTGACCCTTGTATTCAGCTGACATGTTCAGTTTGTAAGCATTCTGACCGATACGACGTACCACCGAATATGGACCGACCAAGACAGGGCCAAGCTTTTTCTTGACCACACCAGGGAGGTACAGGTGCTGAGAATGCAGTTTGACTAAATCCCCCTTGGAAAATGTCAGTTCCCGACGGTGTTGATTAGCGTATTTTTGTTGGTTTTCTTGGGCCTTGTGCAGGTTTCGTTGGACTTCTGACAGGGTGTCAGCAAACTCCTGAGTTAACTGGAGGGAGACCGGGTTGTCAATCCCTTCAGGGCAAGTTAAAGACTCCCCCAGTACATCTAAAGGAGACTTAGGGACTCTACCCAGGCTTAGTTCAAAAGGAGTCTTGGCCGTTGACGTGTGCACCGCACTGTTGACCGCAAACTGAATTTGAGGCAACAGGTCATCCCAATTATCTTGTTTTTGGTTAATATATGCTCTCAGCACCTCCTGCAGAACTCGGTTAGTTCTTTCAGTCTGCCCATCAGTCTGAGGGTGGTTTGCTGTGCTGAGCAGCTGTTTGACTCCCATTAACCCCATTAAAGCTCTCCAGAACTTAGAGGTGAATTTTGAGTCTCTGTCTGAGATGATATTAGAAGGGAGCCCATGTTGGCATACTACATGGTTGTAGAACTGTCTCGCTGTTTTGAGTGCAGTCACTTTGACAGTTGTGGGGATAAAAATGACCATTTTTGTCAATTTATCCACGACTACCAGTATGGAATCATGCCCATTGGCAGTTCTTGGTAGTGAGACCATCCAGTCCATGGAAATAGTTTCCCAGCGTCTAGCTGGGATGGGCAGCGGTTGCAAGAGACCTCCGGGTGGTGTGTGCCGAGACTTATTCCTCTGACACTGGTCACAGGACTCGACATATTTCAAGACCTCCCGGGGTAACCCCTCCCAATGGTAATGTTTTGCCAGTTTGCCAACAGTTTTGGCCTGCCCCAAATGTCCACCCAGGAGACTGTCATGAGCTTGACTCAGTAAGAGAGACCTTATTTCCAAATTATTAGGAATGACCAGCTTCAGCCTGCCTGAAGTGGTTTCAGTCACCCAGACCCCTCCCTTGAGCTTATACCCGAGTGCAGTAGCACGACACACACCAGTAGTGGGGCTGGGCTCAAATGTTGGGTCAGAAAGGTAGGCTTTCCTAAGTTGTTCAAGGAAGGACTTTTTCACCTTTAGTGAAGTGAGTGCACACAGGACTTTATCTACAGCATGCTGACTAAAGTTCCTTTCTTGCAAGTCAGGTCTTCTAGAGAGTGCATCAGCAGGATTCAACTTCCCTGGTTTGTAGTCGATCTGGACTTGGAACTGCTCCAGCATCTGGCTCCAGCGGTTCTCCCTCCTCGACAGCTTGGACTTCTTCTGAAAGTGGGTCAGAGCTAGATGATCTGTAATCACCTTAAAAGCTTTACCATGTAAGTATGCTCTCCACTGTTTGAGTACATGAATGATAGCTAGCAGCTCTTTATCATGCACTGAGTAATTAATCTCAGCTGGATTAAATTTCATAGACTCATACAACACAGGATGCCACTCCTGCCGTACCTTACCAACCTTTGTGGGTTTGTCAGCAAGCTGCAACAAAATAGCACCCATGGCAAAGTCAGAGGCATTAGTCACCTCCTGCATCGGTTNACCTGCACCGGTTTGCTGGGGTCATACACGGCTAGCACTGGGGCAGAACAAAGGGCATCTTTAAGGGTCTGGAAGGCAGCCTGCTGCTCTTCCCCCCATACATACCCTATGTCCTTCTTAGTAAGGTCAGTCAGTTTACTGGCCTTTGTGGAATAATTCTCAATAAATCTCCTATAGTAGTTAGCCAACCCGAGGAAGGATCTACCTTCAGAGACAGACTGTGGTACTGGCCAGTCCCTTATGGTCTGGACTTTCTTAGGATCCACGCTGATGCCCTTTTTACTGACAATGTGGCCTAAGAATTCAATGCTATTTTTAAAGAATCACACTTGCTCATTTTAGCATATAAGTGATTCGTTCTGAGAATGTCCAGGACTGTCTTTAAGTGTTCAGCATCCTGAGCTTCATCTTTAGAGAAAATCAAAATATCACCCAAGAAAACTTGCACAAACTTATCCAAATAAGGTCTAAAAATGTCATTCATAGCACCCATGAAGGTGGCAGGAGCATTAGTCAGTCCAAATGGCATCACGTTGAACTCATAGTGTCCATAACGTGTGCGGAAGGCAGTCTTGTGTTCATCCCCCTCAGCAATTCTGATTTGATGATAACCACTCTTGAGATCTATCTTACTGAACACCTTAGCGCCAGACAGGGTATCAAGCAAGTCCTCGATCCTGGGTAAAGCATACTTGTTCTTTACTGTAATTCTGTTCAGGGCTCTGTAATCCACAAACTTCCGCATACTGCCATCCTTTTTCTTAACAAATAGGATGGGTGCGCCGTAAGGTGATTTACTGGGAGAAATATAACCATTTTCCTCAAGCTCTGCAATCTGTGTTTTCAACTCCTCGCTCTCCACATAAGACAAGCCATAAGTGCGTTGCGAAGGTGGCTGACTCCCAGGTAATAAATCAATCCTATGATCTACTTCCCTCTTAGGGGGTAGTCCTGGAGGCATATTAAATACATCCGTGTACTGAGCAACAATTTTTGCAGCAGTAGGGTGCTCCGAAGGGCTTACCTTTTTCTCAACCACTTCTTCAGGTTGAGGAGGTACCTCTCTTAGCAGCAGACAGAACATTCTGTCTTCCTTCTGGTTCCAGCTTTTGACGAACTCCATTGCATTCAGCAACTTGCATCCTTCTGGAAGCCTCTTCTTTTCCTTCATTTGCCATCCACACAGGACAAGAGGAAGAGCACTGGTGGGTGCCAAGTCAGTCTGCCCATCACTGGCTCCTCTCACTTTAACTGTACCTCTGCTCCAACACACTTCAGCTTGATGTCTATTAAGCCAAGACCTGCCTAGCACGAGATCATAAAAGCCAGTGTTGAGTACCTCAAATGTAAGCGTTTCAGTTAGAACTGCAATGCCAGAACCTAACTGGACCTCAATAGGCTTGGTTATAACTCCTCCCGGGATACTTGAGGCATCTCCAAGGAATATTTTTCTATTCCCTTGGGTGACAGTAGTCAGCCTTAGCCGCTTAAGTAAGTCCTTCTGGATAAAAGTATGTGACGCCCCTCCGTCAACAAATGCCCTCACCTTCCTACCCGCAATCATGCAATGCAGTAGGATAGGGGGGACTGTGTTTTCCTGACTTTCGCATTGTTGTCCTGACTTAGCAAAGAAATGTTGGACATTGGGTGGAACAAGAGCATCCAGAGTGTGCACTCTTCGGATGTCTATATTGCCGGTGGCCTCCTTTATCTGGTTGTCAGGCATGCATAGTGAATCCAGTTCAGCAGGACCCATAATACCTGCTATGAGGGCAGCTAGTGACGACTCACTATCTCTAGCATCCTCACAGTCAGTAGACTAAATTAGTGACTGTTGCTGTCTTTTAAAGGCTGGTCTTTTCTATCGACCTTCGGAAGGTGTTTGATTGGACCCTGTTCTCTGTAGTGGACCAACTGCGGAGATTGGTAGCGAATGGATTTTGATGAGGCTGGTCTCGGCTTAGTCCTACCGCCACCTCTTCCATGGCCACCTCGAGAGTAACCACCTCTTTCCCTAGACTGTATAGCATTATAATCATACTCGTACTCATCACCCTGATCATCCTCAGCCTGGTCTCCCCCAATTGCATTGTAGGAACAATGGGGCTTTTTGACAATCTTAGACACCAAAGCATTACTCTAGCGCTTGTGATTGAACTGCTGCTGATCCCAGGCATCAGGATCTTGGATCAAGTCAGCCAGATTCTCATACTTCTTCTCAGCAGAATGACCAAAGACTTCGAATTTCAAGCCATACCTGAAGTATGCTATCCTATACCGTTCTGGCAAGTCTGACTGCTTCATCATGTTCTCCTGGAACTTTTGAGCAAACTCAGCAACTGAAGTGGTCTGCTTCAGTGTCAGGGAGATCCTCGCATAGATAGCTTTCTCTAGCTGGTTGATGACATCAAACTTCTCATGCAACTTCTCGACAAACTCTACCCACGTAGGGTCACCGAGTTGCGGAGCCTTACGCTCTCCTTTCCAGTACAGCCACCAGTCTGCGGCACTGCCTTTTAGTAGCGCACCANGCACTGCCTTTTAGTAGCGCACCAGTGTGCCTGACCTTCTCGAAATCTTGCAGTTCTGGGTAGTTCTCCAGCCACTGCTCAACATCCGCGAGAAACTTGATCAGGTAATATTTTCTGTTTCCCTCAGGATCATAGTCCTGGGGAGGTTTTGGCTTGGGCTTACTAGGCCCTCTGCCACCACCACTAGTGGTTTGAGACCCCAGTTGGTCTCTGTCCCGCAGTAGAGACATTATGATTCTTTTGTCCTCCTGTTGGGACTGATACATGGTCGCCATTTGCGACTGCATTTGAACAAACAATGCTTTCAAGTCCACACTTTGGAATGGTAGTCTGGCAAATGCAGCAGCAGCTTTGGCATCTACTCGCTGAGTAGTGTCCTCAACGGTCCCTCTCGCTCCTGCAGCAGCAATTCCTGCGGCATTCAGCCGGTCACGTATTTGACCTAGGGGTACATTGAGTTGTACAGCAGGAGGTGGGTTCAAAACATTGGCCCTGGATGCCATAAGTTCTTCAATAGCGCGCTCGTCAGCTGGCTGTCCTTCCCTCTTCTCTGTATCTCCAGCAGCTTGTGCTAATTGTTCAGCTTCTAGTCTGGCTCTCTCCTCCTCAGCTTGCTGTGCTGCAACTGCGGCAATAGCAGCTGCATCATCTTCAGCCTCTCTAGCTGCAGTATCTGCCACTGCTTCAGAATAGGTACAAATTCCCGCTACATAGCTTTCCGCCTGGTTTTCGACATTCTCGTTATCCTGGTTCTCCATGTCTCGGGAGTTGCTAGTTTGAGACCTTGTCCTTACCATACAAAGAAGACTATGATAACCGCTCCGATACCACTGAAATGAATCGACTTACCAAATAGGCGATTAACAATTAATAAAGATCTTTATATCAGCAAGTAACCTTTTTGGTATTTTCTGTTAACTGGTTAAGCGGCAAGGGACAACACACTAGCAGTGAATAATACTTGTAAGTCACATGTGAGTAAACTAGCAATAATGAAGCAATTAAGTAAGCTCATACATAAGCAAGGTTAGAAGACAGTGCGTATCAATGGCTTCTCGCCTTGGATTCAGATCTCTCTCAGTAAGCTGTACAAGAGAGTTGGCCTCTTTTCCGAATGCCGAGCTCGAGAGCAATGTCTAGCATATGTACATGGAATGAGTTTACAATTTAACGGCCAGTGCGATGGCACCGCCTACCCGAGAGTTAACCACGTTGGTAGGACCTCAGTTAACCAAATCCACCGCCATCTCCCATCATCCCGAATCGCCATCCATCATAGGGATGTCATCTGGCCATTCATCTAGCATACCACACTTAGATGCATAATGAGGCAGTTTGCTGCTACCGAGTACGGAAGTCAGCTGGCTGTCAAAGAATGTGTCAGCAAGCTGACTTAAGTTGACTTCAGCCTGCTGCTTCCGGGTGAGTCATTAAACTAATATTAAATATAAAGTCCACCAGACTGTCTATTAACTAGAGTTCAGCAGGCTGAACATAATTAACTTTTATATTTGAATGAATATTATATTTACTAATATATTGATTCATTACAGCGACCTTGCGCAAACGAATTGTGTAAGCTACGAGCGACTGGAAGGCAGGACGAGCGGCTGCAAGTCAGATTGTACAATCTTGATGCAGCACAGTTACAGTCATATTCGAGTAGTGGCTGGAAGGCAGTGTTGCAGGTACCGGCGGCTGCAAGTGACATTTAATTATCGACGGGTTGAAGCAGGATTGAAGGCATGTTCTACTGGGTCGGCGCCCCATAAAGTGCAGGTGCGGCATCCCTTGACCTCACTTTTTGTCGCACGAATTTGACCTGACAGAAGTGAGCGGCCATGGCTGGCCGTGGCGAGGCTTGGCCTGAATTTGCCTCCTCTAGGACTCACTAGGCGTATTGAGAAGGTCGCGGGTGTGGGCGCTCTGACGAGAGCGTACTTGTTTTTGGAGAAAAGCAGTGGGAAGGATGGGAAGTGGGGCCGGGCAAGAATGGGTACGTTTGTGGCCGCCATGGCTGGAAGGAGAGGAGAGAGGCTGGGAGAGGAAGACAGGGTGTGGGTACGTTCATGGCCGCCATCGCTGGAAGGAGGGTAGGCTGCCGGCTCAGGCAAGTTTCTTTTCTTAAGCCATGCTTCTTTTTACTATTCCTGACAAAGAGATATTTAGTTAGTAATGTGCACGCTTTTTATGAACTGTTGCTTGATGCTTTATTTTGCACTGGATGCACTACTGTAGCAGATTCTTGTGATGTTCAGAGAGACGGTTGCTTTCTAGTAAAGTTTTGATTCACTTTCCTGCTTTGTGGGTTTATGGCGTCGATGCCTGCTTTTTGTTGTTTTTGTCATTTAATCGTTTCGAGTTGGTCGCTGCACGATGTCGTTTCGAGTCGCTTGGTAGATAGCATTTCGTCGCCTCCCCACAATGTTCGGATTGGTCATCGATCCAATATGTAGAGTAAATGCAAATCTGAAACAGATAAAGATGAGGTCCGAGAGCAGCATTTGCAGTTGACACAATTGGTTGTAGAAGGGGCGGACCTTGTCCAAGACCTAACTGGGATGAAGAAGAGGAGGCCATGTTTGGCCAAAGAGCAGAAATTTCCATTGAGCGAAAGTGGAAGAATAAGAGAGAGTGTGTCTTTGTTGCTGTATGTAGTTTGAAGTTACTCCTTCTAATGTATAGAATTTGGCGCGAATTGAAAATTTTCCAAATTTTGGGATCCGCTGCTTTTGGCGAAGATGCCTTTAAGAGGAGGAAAGGTACGAGGAAACGTAGTATAGGAGGGGTTTGACAATGTCTATTTGACACTTACGCACGTGTACGAGTAGTCACTTTTGCCACTGCAAAGAGTTGTATGAGGTGTATCTCAATTCCAAAAAACTCAAATGACCTTGAGAGGTCATTTGAGTTTTGCGCTGTAATGCCGACTTTCGGTACTTTTTCAATTTTGAAACGCACTCAATGCAATAGTGACCGACTCGCAACAACGCATTGTAAACCACCTTTTTGACGTCGAGATTCAATGATGGAAGAACCGCTGTACCGTTGGGTACAGACGGGTACAATGCAAATGGACAACAAAGCGTATATGTGTGCACTGTAAACTGGCCCTTAAGTACCCCCTCTCTTTTTTTTTGTTAGAGGCCATAGAGGGACCAAGGCCACAAATGCACAAAAGTAATCGCTTGCTTTGCTTTTCATTGGATTAATTTGCGCGGCACGTTCCAAATCCTCTAATATTTGTAGAGCATTTACTCTCCATTTCATCTGAATATAGCTATCTCATGCGTGTCATGTGTATAATGAAGTGTCACACTTGGAGTACCCATATTTAATCTCAACGTTTGAACATATACTTGTTCGTACCTACCTCAAATATAAAGTTGAAATAGAACGTAGATTGCATGACCAGACGTTTCTACCTCGTTGAAACACCACTATAAATTAAAAGTCAGCTTTGCTTCAAAACTTAAATCACCAAGATGTCTTAAAGGAGACACTCCACGTCACTAGAAAGCTAATGGTAGGTAAAAAACACAAATTGAAGAAAAAAATTAAATTTGGAAAAAGATATGGACAAATTAGATATTAACCTAAGCAGGCACACAACGGGATGATAGTGTATCTCTTTGTATCTAAAAATGGAAGCACGCATTATGATTGGACTAATGCGTTATGACCAGCTTTTACAAATATGCACCCTAGAAATGTGCAAGTCACGAAATGGCCCAAAATCAATCGATTAAAAAGCGATCGGATGAAATTCCATGCCAAATTGAGTGGCCAAAAAATAGAGCTACTATGGGTTTTTCATCTCCATATGTCAAATGAACAAGATCTCTGAGATAAATTGTCATGGGATTTCATATTTTTTGTGCACTAAGACAATTGACCAAAATTGCAAGCTTTTTAAAGTCACACACGAAAAGTCTTGATCCACCGATAATATACGACTTCTCAAAGTTTCTCAACGAGTTTAATTTTCAGATAGTAAATTTTGATTATTGAGTGTCCATCTGGCGTTCTACAGATCATCAATTGATTGATATTTGATACGTGAGAACAACTGTTAAGTAATGAAAGTGAAATTTTATTTTTGATTATTATGTAACGTATAATTGTGAGGGAGGGGGTTTAATAATTATGAATGTAAAATATTTACCCACTCTGACACGTGGAGTATAACTTAAGAAGTCCGGACACATATTTTGTGTTTCTTTTAGGAACAACAATGATGACCAAATAAATTTCAAAATAAATACTGTCTTTATTATCTTGCACAACTTGTGTCACGTATACATATACACAAGTTAGTCTTGTTAATCAAAAGAAGACGTTTCAACCAGGAGGATAAGTGACTACTTTAAGAGGCGGTAATTGAATTGAATTTTGGCCAAGTGAAAAGGAAGTTGGCTTCGTTTCCAAATCCGAACTCGGTAGGTTTACCTAGCATATGCACAAATGAGTTCATTGTTCAACAGCAAGTGCGATGGCACCGCCTACCCGAGAGTTAACCTTGTCGATAGGACATCGGCTAACCCTAGTTATAGGATACGTATTTGGAGAATACGTAAAACGAATGCGTTTCGCGAAATTACGTGTCAAAAATGAGATTACGTGTGTATTACGTTTTTCCAAAATTCTCAAAAAAATTGGCAGGGCTTATAACTTTCAAATTGCTTAGAAACTTCAAGCGCAATTGGTCGCGAATGGAAGAGGACTCAATTTGCTACAAAATAAAGGTGGTGAAAGTACAAAATTCATTATTACATCTATAAATCGCCAAAAAATCATGTTTACCTCGTCGGGACGCGTAATTTGCGTAATTTGAAATTACGGCAAAATACGTGGTTTTTACGTCACTCACGGACCATTACGCCCGAATCCCACAACTAGGCGGCTAACCGAATCCACAGCCATCTCCTATCATCCCGAATCGCCATTCGCTTAAGGCTTTATCTGGCCATTCATCTAGCATATCACAATTAGATGCATTACTAGGCACTTCGCTAGCCCCGTTTAAGGCGGCCAGCTGGCTGTCAAAGAATGTGTCAGCAAGCTGACTTAAGGAGACATCAGCTTGCTACTCTTTACCGAGTCATTATACTTAACACTACTAAAATTCGAGAAGACGACACATTTAATAAATTTTAGCAAGTCAAACTTATTTTACTATTACAATGAATTAAATTGATATGTATACCAATATATTGATTCATAACAATTCCTCCAACTTGACTTGTTGTCGCCTCGACAACACTAATATTAGATTGGAGTGACAACATACGACGTACTCATGCTAAGCCCCTCAAGCTCCGTCTTTTGCTTCAACACAGCTGCCTAACTATGGGGATCACTAAAAACAGCAAGTTGTCGCCTCCATCCTCAACCCACTACAGTTGTGGAGTGCAAATAGAGAGACTCATAGTAAGGCCAAATTGAAGGATGGTTGAAGTGTGCTCAGATACGCTGCTAGGATGTGGAGGGACACCAGGTAATCAAGACCTAAACCTGGACCTGGACCCCATAGGTCTACCCCTAACTCTATCAGCTGGTCCCCTAAACATCCCTGCTTCTACCAAAGTTGAGCCTTTATGAAACTGCAGCAAGACTTCAGCCCTCTCCTCCGCCACTTGCGTATTGACTTCTACAAAAATCGGAGCTTCAGATGGGTGCTGGACAAGATTGCCAAGGCGTACATTTGCATGATTTGAGGGTGTTGCAGCCATCCCCCTAACTACTCCTCGAGCTGCCCTTCTGGCTGCTCTTTCATCCCCTCCAGGAGACCTTTGTCAGCTGCTGCTGCTGCCCATGTAAGTGAGATGTCCTCTTTTGCTGCTGGCTTCTGCCTTTCCTGTTCCCTCTTATATTGTGCAGGTTGTTCCTGCACATAAGGTCCAGCAAATTGGGCCCAGGATGGTAACGGTTGTACCACTGTGCGTACTATCCATCTACCCTACCTCCCAGGAGTTAACATTCACTCAGCCTCCTGCCCTATTCTCCCTCCCCTTCATCTTCCTCTCCAGAAAGTGCTGAGGTCTTGTAAGCCACGATATTCAACTGATCATCGGGCATGGTGTAGTCTACTAACCTTCGGCCCTCCTAAAACTTGTTGGAGATTGCTGGACCTTAAGCTTACTGAGCTCTATTGCCCCTGCACTCTTTGCCTATTTGACATAAGCATGCTTCACCATAGAAATACAGTCTCTCCTTCTCGTCCTGGAATTCTTCATAGCCTGGTTCATGTCTCCAGTGAGACCATTGTCATGATTTATTGAGTCGAGGTCAACGCACCAAACCGAGCTACACATTTGTGAACCATCAACCTAGGAGAACCAACTTCTATTGGACTTTACGAATCCATATTCTGACCTTTTCTTGAGTTTCAAGTGACCAAAGTATAGTGTGTCAAATGTAATGAATCATTTCATTATTTATTTAATTAATTGCATACATCAATACAACCCTAAATAAGTGTTTGTCAATATACTCACATGTGCGAGTTCATCTAAATGAATGTATGTCAATATAGTGCGAGTTTACTTACTTTGTCAAAACGGTCAGCAGGATGGCTTTTGTATCATAGTTTTGTTTGCTCACTTTGTTGAAAAGGTCAGCAGGATGACTTTTGTATCATAATATAGTTGGTTGAGATTTATGTACCAATTATATATAGGACATAATATCAATAAGTTGATATATAGTAAGCTCGTATAATAATAGTTAGTATACTTGGACTCAGTATGCTGAGGATAGATATATTCATATAGATAATTATTTGTAGACTGGCACATATGACCCTAGTATACTGAAAGTCGAGAGGTCGACTGAGATTTGGTAAGCCGATGTCCTACTAGTGTGGTTAACTCCTGGGTAAGCGGAGCTGTCGTTAGTCAACTGAACAGTTAGGACTTCAGTCAACCAACCAATTAATATGGTCGTTATACCTAGATCCGTGGGTCTCGACTTAACGGGTTTCTCACGAAACGGCGCACCTTGCGCCGTGGTCAACAGGTGGTCACTAAGTACATAGCAGGCTAGGATCTCGTGGTCCCTCATTTATGGACAGTAGACTTAGAGTCGGGTTTTCTACTTGCAAGTCATGTGTGCACTTTTGGGTTTGTTATTATGACCAGCTTTCACAAAAGTTGGCATGGCTTCTTCGTCTGTGCTCCAAATGGAGCGAACTAGAACTTTTCGGAAAGGTCTTGTCAAGATGCGTCCGCTATTGTTCAGATTGCTCAATTTAAAGTATTATTGACAGAGTTATGCCCTCTGACATTTTGAAGTCACATAGCGGATAGATTCCATGGTTTTGCACCTAAGTCAATGGGATGTGTTTTAGCTACATTATGGTCATCTGAATGAGAGCGCCTTTGCTATTTAGTCCTTTGATGATGTATATGTGCTTATAGATGCTTGTATGCTTGGTAGACAAGAGGACATGAGTTTGTACAGGAGAAGCTCTAGTCCTCAAGTTAGCCTCTTTCTTGTGCCTTGTGTTAGTGTGCAATTATGGCACCCTACGGTAAGTGGGTTAAGGGGTATAGATGAGTAAACTGAATTCATTATAAGGGCAAAGATTGCTCCTTGATTTTACACGCTTCCACTTATCTCTGATCTTATATATTTAAATGAAATATATTTATCTTGAATAAGCAAGATTCATTTCAGTAGTATCGAAGCTAAGTCCTTCTTTGAATGTCCGTGCTTGTCTTCTTTGTCTCATGAGATAATTGTGTGAGGCTTACTTATGTGGTATGCTGAGTCTAGGGTGGAGCTTGGGAAGTGTATGACGTAGAGCATTGCACATCCTATCTAGGATCCTTCCACTTGCTCACCTAGAGTGTCTCTTGGCTCAATGTATTACGCGGCATCCTAACTTGACTTTCCTAGCCTCTTGTGTACAAATCCACGCAATGAGAAGCCAAAAGTGGAGGTTTGATGGAAGAGGTGTCTGCAAGCATCAAGAGCATCTCAGACAGAGACTCAAAATTCACCTCTAAGTTCTGGAGAGCTTTAATGGGGTTCATGGGAGTCAATCAGCTGCTCAGCACAACAAACCACCCTCAAATTGATGGGCAGACTGAGAGAATTAACCAAGTTTTGCAAGAAGTGCTGAGAGCATATATTAACAAAAAATAAGATAACTGGGATGACTTGTTGCCTTAAATTCAATACGCGGTCAACAGTGCGGTGCATGCGTCAACGGGCAAGACTCCTTTTAAACTCAGTCTGGGTAGAGTCCCCAAGTCTCTTGTAGATGTGCTAGGGGAATCTTAAACTCATCCTGAGGGGATTGACAACCGGGTGTCTCTCCAGGAGTTTGCTGACACCCTGTTTGAAGTTCAACAGAACTTGTACAAAGCCCAAGAAAATCAACAATAATATACTAATCAACACCGTCGGGAGCTGACATTTTCTAAGGGCGATCTGGTCACACTGCATTCTCAACACCTGTACCTGCCTGGTGTGGTCAAGAAAAAGCTTGGTCCGGTTTGGGTCGGTTCATATTTGGTGGTGCGCCGTGACGATCAGAATGCTTACAAACTGAACATGTTAGCGGAATACAACATGTCAGCGAAATACAAGGGTCACCCAGTCTTTAATGTCTCTTTCCTAGAACCATACATCAAGGGTGACACATTGTTCACAGGTTGGTTACCTATCCAACCGGGACCGGTTCCCGCTGTCCGGGCTGGTGACCCTGAGGAATATGAGGTTGATGAGATTCTGAAAGCCCGCTTTGTTCGTCGATCATCTAAATATGTCATGAAGTATCTGGTCAGATGGAAGGGTTACGATGCCTCTGGGGACACCTGGGAATTTAAGGACCATTTGACCAATGCCAAAGGGGCGTTGAAACACTTTAACCTTCAAGAGGTTAGGACATCTCCCTAATTGTCATATCAGTTGACATGGGAAGGTGACAGGAGGTCCTGTCTCCATTTAAGTTGGAGGGAAAATGTGCCAGAAAGTGACAATCAGTGTGCGAGAAAGTGACAGTTAGTAAAAAATTGATAGTAGGTTAGGTTACGGGAAGTGAGAGCTTCGCCAGGCAGTCCAACTCAAACATTAAGTTGGAGGGAGTGGAATAACATCTCAAGAACCAGCCAATTTTTTTACCATTCTTCACACTCAAACTGCGCTCACACTCACTTCTCCCTTGAGCACTCTCCCACTTTCCGCTTACTTACACCAGGTATTGCAGACGCTATACCTCTCCCTAGTACGTTCTTACCTGTCGAAGTACTCAATGAATGTGCATAATATCATGACCACACTAACTCCATTGTGGTATGAGTGAGCAGAATGACTCAAAATTTCGAACTCAAGAGGAAAAAGAAGAGCAGACGAGGCACAGGCGGAGTACAAGGAGTTCCATGGCGACATCGGATCATCCTCCATCTCCTCTTGCAAATCAGAACAACTTTGACTGCAGCGGGAGGCTCAGAAGAGGAAGGAGGAGGAAGGACAAGCTAAGAAGAGCGAGACAAAAAAGCTGCAAAGGAAGCCAAAAAGGCAGAAGGAGATAGGCAAGCTGAGGAGAGGCGGAAGCAGCAAGCTGAGGAGGAACAGAGGAGGATCAAAAGCTACCGCTACACGGTGATGGGCAAGGGCTTTGATCTTCTGGACGAAGCCTTCAAGTATGCCCAGAGAAGTTGAAGTGAGTCACAACAGGACATACTGCTGCGAGAGGGGGAGACATCCCAAATCTTTGATAAATACATAGAGGTCAGCACGGGGCTCCTACTGTACTATGACTACTCCAGGATGGTGAGATATACGGTCCGGGAGGCCAAAGCATTGGCCCAGATAAATGAGTCCAAAGCGATGCTAATATCAGAAATCTGGGGCACGGACAGGGTCATCAGGTTGGTCCCCATGCACACAGATAGCTTCAAGGATGCCACTTCCCACAACCGGTTCAAGGTCATGTATAACGAGGTGGAGAGAAGAAGCTGGGAGTTTTTAGCAAGGGAGACCAGCCAGCTGGATTTCTCGAGACATTGGTACCCCTGCGCTCTGAATAAAACAAACTCTACTTTCTTCCTGCAACCCACAGACTGGCGTTGGATGACCATCAACATGAGGGACCAGCTAAATGACAGAGCTGAGGAGGACAACTTCCTGGCAGACTAACAGAGGAAATTAGTGCTGCCACCTCGCATTGCAGCATGGGACCCAAGGTTGGATGGAGTCAAGGACTTCATGAGCTAGAAGATGCAGGAGGATAGAACCAGGGCTGGAGATTCTTTCTTTAACGGGAAGGGGCATGTAAGCAAGGGGAGAAAGACTTGTATGCGGTCAGGATCCAACAACCCCCACCAGCACCCAAAAGGGGGAGGTTAGTGGGATACTCTTTTTCTCTGGAACAGCTGGAGGAGGTGACCAGAGAGACTCCAGAAATCTCAAAAAAACAGGAGGACAAAGAGGAGGAAGACGCAGGAGAGGAGTTTAGTCCTGCCGAGGTACAAATTCCTCCTACATCTCCCACTCTGTAGAGGACTGGAAGGTCCTTGGCACAGGCAGCCTTGCAGTAGCTTGGGGATATCAGCCCACCGAGAGATCCAGATCTCCAGTGGCTGGGAAGTTTCAGCAGGAGGAGTTTGACCCCAGGAGGTGAGACTCAGTCAGACAGAGTAGACAAGAGAGCTGCCAAGGAGGTAGCCAGAGGGAAGCCAGCATCCCCCTCTCATGGAGGGCGTGTACCCTTGGCCCATGTCATGCAGCACCCTTCTGGCATGCCAGTGTATGTTTCTAGCAGTTTGAGGGCTGCACAGGAGAGAGCTGTCTCCATCAACTTGCAGATTGTGCAAGAGGAGGCCGCCCACTTGCTAAGTTCTCCTCGCGGTCCACCTTGGCCTGCGCCCCCAGGTTTCAGGAGACCATCAGATAGAAGAAGGAGGTCCAGTTCCAGGACCCGCTCCCAAGAGGATAGAGCCCTTGGTACTTAGTTTGCTGTTGTTCTTGTTTAGAGTCAGTATGCTCTTGTGTGCATGTGTTTTACTTTGTTGCACTCAAATAGTTAACAGGTGTTGTCAAGTCGACACCAATTTAAGTTGGAGGGATTGTAACGAATCAATATTTTGGACAGATGAAATATTCATTTAAATATAATAGTTAAATAAGTTCAGCCTGCTAAACTTTAGTAAATATTAAGTCTGCTGCATTCTTTATACTTAGTTTACTGACTCAACCGGGAGCAGCAGGCTGGAGTCAACTAGGTCAGCCTGTTGCTTAGGGTCAGCTTGCTGACACATTTGTTGACAGTCAGCTCACTACCGTACTCGGTAGCAGCGAATTGCCTAGTTATGGATCTAAGTGTGGTGTGCTAGATGAGTGGCCAGATGACACCCTGAAGGTGGATGGCGATTCGGGATGATGGGAGATGGCTGTGGATTTGGTTAGCCGAGGTCCTACCGACGTAGTTAACTCCCGGGTAGCCGATGCCATCGCACTTGCCGTTCAACAGTAAACTCATTCTATACATATATCCTAGGTATTGCTCCCGAGTTCGGCAGTCGGAAACAAGGCCAACTCTCTTGTACTGCTTACTGAGAGATATTGAATTCTAGGCAAGAAATCGTCAATACGAGCGGTCTTCTAGCCTTGCTTATGTATAAGTTTACTGATTGCTTGATTGATGCTAGTTTGCTTGCATTTGACTTGCAAGAATTGTAAACTGCTAGTGTGTTGTCTTTTGCTATTAAATCAGTTAACAAAAAACACCATAAAGATTACTCGCTGATATAAAATCTTCATTGTAACTCGCCTATTGGTAAGTTGCTTCATTTCACATGGCCGCTTGGCACTGGTCCAGTAGTTCACGGAGCGTCCCGCAAGCGCACGCTCGTGGCAGCTGCTGGGCGAGCAGCAGCCGCACCCAAGCGTGACGGGCCCGACCAGGGACGCCGTACGGAGGAAGCCCCGCGCCTGCCCCGCTCTTTCCGCGTTCTGGACCCGCCAGCAGCGCCAGTCGCGCCAGCATCGCACGCACTCGCTTGTCCGGTGATGACGGTGCAGCTCAGCGCCGAGGTTGGACTGCACCGCATGCCGGCGGTATCCTTTGCGGAGCTCGGCGTAACGCTGGAGGCGACCCGGCAGGCCGCTCAGCTGATGCTCCTTTTATGCGTCGCAGGCTTTTGCGCGACCACTGACAGGCCTGCAGCGGGTGCCTCTATTGCAGTGCTCTCCGTTCTCGCTTGACCCCCGCACATGCACAGGTTGGTCAGCAGCCCCAACGCGGCGTTTTTGGACAACATGCAAGGGATCGTGCTGGTCAACAAGCAAGCCCCTCAGTGCATTATGTTCGACAGCGGCGCATAGCCGGTCCTAATTAGTTACAAGTTATCTCCGGCAGCTGGGCCTCTCCTTAACTGTAATGAATCAGTATATTGGTAGATATAATGTTCATTTAAATATAATAGTTAATTGAGTTCAGCCTGCTAAACTCTAGTTAATAATCAGTCTGCTGGACTTTATATTTAATAGCAGTTTAATGACTCAGGCGGAAGCAGCAGGCTGAAGTCAACTGAAGTCAGCTTGCTGACACATTCTTTGACAGCCAGCTGACTTCCGTACTCGGTAGCAGCGAACTGCCTCGATATGCATCTAAGTGTGATCTGCTAGATGAATGGCCAGATGACATCCCTATGATGGATGGCGATTCGGGATGATGGTAGATGGCGGTGGATTTGGTTAATTGAGGTCCTACCAACGTGGTTAACTCCCGGGTAGGCGGTGCCATCGCACTGGCCGTTGAACAGTAAACTCATTCCATGTACATATGCTAGGCATTGCTCTTGAGTTCGAAATTCGGAAACGAGGCCAACTCTCTTGTTCAACTTACTGAGAGAGATCTGGATCCAAGGCGAGAAGCCGTTGATACGCACTGTCTTCTAACCTTGCTTATGTATGAGTTTACTGATTTGCATTATTAATGCTAGTTTACTTGCATTTGACTTACGAGTATTATTCACTGCTAGTGTGTTGTCCTTTGCCGTTTGACCAGTTAACGGAAAATACCATAAAGATTACTTGCTGATATGAAGATCATTATTAATTGTTAATCGCCTATTTGGTAAGACGATTCATTTCATCAACCGACCTGGAGGAGTCGCCCACGCGGATCAACACTGCGGCTGGCACATTCAAGTCCGTGACGGGGCGCACTCGGCTGGTGCTCATCTTCACCTTTTGTCCGGGAACCGAGGATGAGACGGCGATCCATCGTCACGCGCTCGTGATGCGCTCTGACACCTTTGACGTCTTTTTGGGACAAGACGTGCTCTTCCCCATCAGAGCCGCGGTGGTTAACTGGACGAAGCGGGCACACTATTGGCCCGACTGGCGCTCGGGAGGCACGTGCACGGTCTCATTGCCACTCAACATTTTGGACCGGCGACCCACATTGGCGGCACTCTACGGCTTCATGGCGCTAGACGACGATAGCGACCGGCTCGATGCCACCCAGATGAAGAAGGGCGGCTCAGAGGAAGACGACGTGTCCGTTGGGGCGGACCTGCTCCAGCCTCAGGACGAGGAGCCTGAGCTACCGGGCGCAGAGTTCCACCTCTCTCCACAAGAGCAGGCGGAGCTGCTGACAGCGCAATCCCGAGAGTTCGTGCGCATTTACGCAGCGCAGCACGCCGTAATGCGCCAGATGACAACAGTAGCAACCGCCGCCGCCGACGCCGCTACGGCGGCAGTGGCTACGGTCGCTAGAGCCCACAAGCTCCTCGCATTCACTGCCAGCACGGTTTGTTTGTCCGTCCCTAAGGCGCCTTTGCGCGAGAGGGCGCGCTCGCCCATCGCACGGTCCGACGTCCGACTGCGACAAGAGACGCCAGTGGGAGTGGCCATCCAATTTCAGATGGCGTCCCAGCCACCTTCGCCTTTGCTGCACACAGGCAACACCGCCCGCCACACGACCGCTGTGGAGGAGGAGGCCATGCGCCAGGCCGCCTACGACCCCCCGACAGACTACGTTTTGTACAAGAGGGCGCCAAAGGAGTCCTACGAGGAGCCAACCAAGGCACCCTCGCAGGCCATGCTCGTCACGCCCGTCGTTTGCGTCCGTCGCATGCCCACAGGTCCCCCATGCTTCAGCACAATGACAGGACCCCCAGGCTTTGACAGGCCTGCTGGTCCCCCGGGGCTCGGCTGTCTTGCATCCGTCGGTCCGCCAAGGTTCAGCCAACCTGCGTCCGCCAGGACCGGTGAAGCCTACCGCTGTGCGGCAGGCCCACGTTGCTAGCCCAAGCATGAGTGCTTGACCAACGCCAGCTGTCGCGACTTCAAGCATCTGCTGCACGGCAGAGGTGCCAGAGATGATCGGACCGGCTCCCGCGCCTTCCCCGTTGCTACCTTTGCCACCTCCAGCACTGGCGCCAGGGCAGCCCACACGGTGGCCAGCGCACCAAGCACGCGATGACCGCCGTGCTCGTTGTGCGCTCGGTCATCCGTCTAGAGCCGGGACGCAGTCTGCGCGGTACGCTACAAGCTGTCACCCCGCCACAGCTCCGGCGCAATCTGCGCAGCGAGCGCAGTCTCACGCCCCCGCCAAGACGCGGTTGATCTGTCACGCCGCCCTACCGCGACAACCAAGATAGAGCCGCTACTCCGCCCTACCGCGACAGCCGCGACCGGGCAGCCACCCCGCCGTACCGCGTGGTGGACGATCGCGAGGACGCCCCGCAGTCCACCACGTACGCCTCCCACGCGCTCTACGACCGGCGGCCAGCGCTCCCTTGCAGCCACTTTGTAGGCAACGGGCCTGGCGGCTCACCTTCCCTCCAAGGTGGCCCGCACCAACAGTCGCGCCTTTGACTTTAGGACCGGCCGATGTTTTGCAGCCGTTGATGACCTGGAGCGCCGCCACAGGCGTCCCTGCGACTTGCTGCCGCTCCACCCGCAGCTCCGTGCTCAACTGCAGCTGGCGCCCCGCCAGCCGGTGCGCGTCCGCCAGTTTGCCTACCGTACCAAGCCCGCCGACAATCCCAACCCGGTAGACCTCCCTTTCCACCAACGCCAGCAAGCCTACTACGATCCGCACCCGTACCTGCCACAGCGTCTCGTGCTGGACCAGCTCGCGTACGCAGCGTCCGATGCGCAGGACTGCGAGGCCAAGTGCAGGTGGCAGCTCACATGCGTGCGCTAGGCTCAGTCTCGCTCGACACCTGTGCCCCCTCACATCCTGCAACACGCCCAAGACAGGTGGGAACAGTACCAGACTTACATGCGCGTCGCACAGCCCCAGCCTCTACCTGGGCCCATTTCGCACCTCACGCGCGATTACGCCGAGCGCGCTGTCGCCGCACACCGCATGGCTCCTCATAAGCACAGCGCGGCCCGTTTGTACCCGCCAAGAGCAGAGCCCGGCGATCCTGCTATGGGCTGCCGCCCGCTGCCGGCGCCGATTTACACGGATGAGCTAGACGAGCGACCCCGCGGCATTGTCTTGGTGGAGTTGTTCGCCGGCATTGCCACTGGGTTGCTAGCTACGCTGCAGGCGAGCATCCACATCCGTCATTACGTCCACGTCGACCCCAATCCCTAGGGGCAGCAGGTCGCCCGGCGCCAGATGGCGCTTTGCCATGAGCCTTTTCCCGACCTCTTCCCCGCTCGCGCCTTTTGCCACGCGTAGACGGATTGGCCCATGGACAATCGCGACATCACCGACAAGCACGTGACTCGTCTCGGCCCGGTGGACCTCATCATCGCTGGTTGGAAGTGCCAGGGCTTCTCAATTGCGGCGCCCTCAGCAACCCTCGCACGGCGCTTTTCTGGCACCTCCTCCGCGTTTTCAACTTGGTTGAGGCGCGCGCCAGCCACCTCACTCCCTCGCGTGGGTCCTAGAGAATGTGGCGGTGCGTGACGATGAGCGCGACAACGTCTGCGTCGACTTCAAGCTTTACAGCAGCTACCTCGGGTGCGAGGCTGTTATCGACGCCACGCAGATTGGTTTCTTTGCCCACCGCGTGCGCGCGTACTTCACCAACCTGGCCATGCCAGACACGCTAGAGGCTCTGGCAGCCGCGCACCCTCGCCACGACCGCAACGTTGACTCTATCCTCGACGCCAAACGGCTGGCCCAGCTCGTTATAGCTCTGCCCCATCCGTCGCAGGCCTAGTGTGAGGTGCTCCGCGACGTCACGCGCACCCTGCCGACGTTCACCAGCCGCTACGACAGCGCAGCCTATGTTGGCCTGGCCCGCGGCATGGTCATCGACCTCTCCACCGGCCTGTACAAGCGCCCACGTGCTGTGGAGATGGAGCGCGCCATGGGTTTCCCGCCGCACCTGACCCACGTGGAAGGCCTCACCAAGGTCAACCGCATTTGGCTGTTGGGGCAGGCCATCAATACCGACGTCTTAACGTGGCTTCTTTTGCTGACGCAGGCCTTAACGCCCCTTGCCGAGGCCCGTCATCCTGAGCTACCCCGCCGCCTGGACGAGCCAGACGACAACTTCTTTGACGACGACGGCACCCGCCCTACGCCAGGCACCCGCTGGCAATCTCAACGAGAGGGGCCCACGCCGCAGGCACCGCTTCGTTGCCCGTACCAGGCGCCCCCCGCATCCAGCTCCAACTCTGGCCCGCTAGGGGGGGGGAGGAGGAGGAAGGAGGCACAGCGGTCCAGGGAGCTGCACCGTTCCCCCTTTCTTTTTCCTCCTGCACGCCCACAGGCAGCACCTGCAGGTCAGCTGGCAACCGCAGGACAGGTGCCAGCAGCAGCAAGTGCAGGGCAGCCGTTCTCTGCCAGCAGACAGGTGACGCCAGCAGAGGGGCAAAGCTCTGCAGCCACACAGGAGGCGACAGGTGCAGAGCAGGCAGCGCCCCTAGCAGCCCCCACTTGGAAGCTGGAGGGGACCCTTATCACGGAGCAGGTAGCGCAGCTGACAAAGATGCTCGATGCCCGACGCAGCGCCTGCTTTGCCAGCGGCATGCATGACTTAGGGCGCTACACGGGCGACCCCATGAGGCTTCGCCTCACGTCTGACGTGCCCATCTTTCGGAAGCACTATCGCTACACCCACTTTGAGGACGTCCTGATCAGCGCGCAAACAGGCAAGCTGGAGGGCAACCGGCTGATTTGGGAGTCCTCCTCTATCTATACGGCCCCCATGATCATGCCGGCAAAGAAGGATGCCTCAGGCAACCGGTCTGAGAAGAGGATGTGCGGTGACTATCATAAGCTGAACGAGGTCGCTGAGCAGGACAGATATCCTATGCCTACCCCTGACGAGATCTTCGATGACATTGGTACATGAACTTGGTTCTTGTTGCTGGACTTGAGGCAGGGCTTCAACCAGACACCTATTACGGAGGAGGACCAGCACAAGACGACGTTCTGGGGGGCACAGCGCCTCTACAAGTGGAGGGTGATGTCTTTCAAGCAGAAGAACGCTCTAGCCACCTTCCAGCGGGTCATGGATAAGGAGCTGGCAGGGCTATCTTTTCCTTGGTGCTACATCATTGACGTGCTTGTCTTCAGTGAGACATTCAAGGAGCACATGGCGCACATCACCGCCGTCCTGGACTGCTTGGAGGCCGTTGGGCTCAAGTGCCATCCCAGGAAGTGCACCTTTGGGACCCGAGAGGTGGATCTCCTCTCCTCCAGTGGCTTGGCACCGCAGCTGGCCAAGATCTCGGCCATCATAGGCATCCCGCCGCCTACCAACATCTTGCAGCTGAGGGCCTTCCTTGGGATTGCCAATTACTACCGCCGCTTTGTGCCTGGCTTCAACGCGCTTGCTAAGCCACTAAACGACTTGCTGCGGAAGGGGGTGGCCTACGCATGGGGGACGAAGCAGCAAGCGGCGTTCGACAAGCTCAAGGAGCTCCTGGTGAGCGCTCCAGTGCTGCGGCGGCCCGACCACACTAAGCCCTTCATCCTCCACACCGACTGGTCGCAGGCAGGGTTGGGAGCAGTGCTGGTGCAAGAGCACGACGGCTGCGAGCACGTGGTGGCGTACGCCAGTCGCAGCAACAACCGCGCCGAGGCCAACTATGGCTCTTACGAAGGGGAGTGCCTGGCAACGGTCTTGGCTATCGTGCACTTCAAGCACTACCTCTACGGCACCCACTTCCATCTCGTCACCGATTATCAGCCGCTTAAGTGGCTCATGACGTCGGATGAAATGAATCGACTTACCAATTAGGCGATTAACAATTAATAAAGATCTTTAAATCAGCAAGTAATTTTTATGGTGTTTTTTGTTAATTGAATTAATAGCAAAGGACCACACACTAGCAGTGAATAATACTCGTAAGTCAAATGCAAGTAAACTAGCATCAATAATGCAATCAGTAAATTCATACATAAGCAAGGTTGGAAGACAGTGCATATCAATGGCTTCCAGCCTTGGATTCAGATGTCTCTCAGTAAGCTGTACAAGAGAGTTGGCCTCGTTTCCGAATGCCAAACTCGAGAGCAATGCCTACCATATGTACAGGGAATGAGTTTACGGTTCAACGGCCAGTACGATGGCACCGCCTACCCGGGAGTTAACCACGTTGGTAGGACCTCGGTTAACCAAATCCACCGCCATCTCCCATCATCCCGAATCGCCATCCATCATAGGGATGTCATCTGGCCATTCATCTAGCATACCACACTTAGATGCGTATCGAGGTAGTTCGCTGCTACCGAGTACGGAAGTCAGCTGGCTGTCAAAGAATGTGTCAGCAAGCTGACTTAAGTTGGCTTCAGCCTGCTCCTTCCGGCTGAGTCCTTAAACTGATAACTATCTAAAGTCCAGCAGACTTAATACTACAAAAAGTTCAGTAGGCTGAACTTAATTTACTATTATATTTAAATGAATATTATATCCACTAACATACTGATTCTTTACATCGGAGCGCCTCACAAGCAAGTACGCGCGGTGGGCACTCATCCTGCAAGAGTACACGTTTGATGTGCACCACCGCCCAGGCTCGGCCAACATGGAAGCCGACGGCTTCAGCCGCAACCCACTGCCTTCCTCCAGGAACCTGATCGTGGCTCGACACGACGAGGACGAGCCAGTGGCCTGGCATGCTGCAGCCTTCTTGGCCTTCACGATGGACAACGATGCACGTCCCGCGGGGCTCACTGATCGCGACATGGTGGTGGTCAACACGAGGCGTCTGGCATTGGCGGCAGCAGCAAAGCAGGACAGTTGGCAGCGCGGGCCCGAGGACGTGTGTAATGAATCAATCTATTAGTTGATATAATATTCATTTAAATATAATAGTTAATTAAGTTCAGCCTGCTGAACTCTAGTTTATAATCAGTCTGCTGGACTTTATATTTAATATCAGTTTAATGACTCGGCCGAAAGCAGCAGGCTGAAGTCAACTTAAGTCAGCTTGCTGACACATTCTTTGACAGCCAGCTGACTTTCGTACTCGGTAGCAGCGAACTGCCTCGATATGCATCTAAGTGTGATTTGCTAGATGAATGGCCAGATGACATCCCTATGATGGATGGCGATTCGGGATGATGGGAGATGGCGGTGGATTTGGTTAACCGAGGTCCTACCAACGTGGTTAACTCCCGGGTAGGCGGTGCCATCGCACTGGCCGTTGAACAGTAAACTCATTCCATGTACATATGCTAGGCATTGCTCTCGAGTTCGGCATTCGAAATCGAGGCCACCTCTCTTGTATAGCTTACTGAGAGAGATCTGAATCCAAGGCGAGAAGCCATCGATACGAACTGTCTTCTAACCTTGCTTATGTATGAGCTTACTAATTGCATTATTGATGCTAGTTTACTTGCATTTGACTTACAAGTATTATTCACTGCTAGTGTGTTGTCCCTTGTCGTTTAACCAGTTAACGGAAAATACCATAAAGATTACTTGTTGGTATAAAGATCTTTATTAATTGTTAATCGTCTATTTGGTAAGTCGATTCATTTCAGTGGTATCGGAGCGGTTATCACAGTCTTCTTTGTATGGTAAGGACAAGGTCTCAAACTAGCAACTCCCGAGACATGGAGAACCAGGATAACGAGAATGTCGAAAACCAGGCAGAAAGCCATGTAGCGGGAAACCGTACTTATTCTGAAGCAGTAGCAGATACTGCAGCTAGGGAGGCTGCAGATGAGGCAGCTGCTATTGCCGCAGTCGCAGCACAGCACGCTGAGGAGGAGAGAGCCAGGCTAGAAGCTGAACAATTAGCAAAGGCCGCTGAAGATACAGAAAGGAGGGAAAGACAGCCAGCTGACAAGCGCACTGTCGAGGAACTTATGGCATCAAGGGCCAATGTTCTCAACCCACCTCTTGCTGTACAACTCAATGTACCCCTGGGTCAGATACGTGACCGGCTGAATGCGGCAAGAATTGCTGCTGCAGGAGCGAGAGGGACTGTTGAGGACATTACTCAGCAAGTAGAGGTCAATGCTGCTGCTGCATTTGCTAATCTACCACCCCAGAGTGTAACCTTGGGAGCATTGTTCGTTCAAATGCAGTCGCAAATGGCGACCATGTATCAGTCCCAGCAGGAGGACAAAAGAATCATAATGTCTCTACTGCGGGACAGAGACCAACTGGGGTCTCAAACTACAGGTGGTGGTGGCAGAGGGCCTACTAAGCCCAAGCCAAAACCTCCCCAAAACTATGATCCTGAGGGAAACAGAAAATATTACCTGATCAAGTTTCTCGCGGATGTTGAGCAGTGGCTGGAGAACTACCCAGAACTGCAAGATTACGAGAAGGTCAGGCACACCGGTGCGCTACTGAAAGGCAGTGCCGCAGACTGGTGGCTTTACTGGAAAGGAGAGCGTAAGGCTCGGCAACTCGGTGACCCTACGTGGGTAGAGTTTGTCGAGAAGTTGCATGAGAAGTTTGATGTCATCAACCAGCAGGAGAAAGCTATCTATGCGATGATCTCCCTGACACTGAAGCAGACCACTTCAGTTGCTGAGTTTGCTCAAAAGTTCCAAGAGAACATGATGAAGCAGCCAGATTTGCCAGAACGGTATAGGATAGCATACTTCAGGTATGGCTTGAAATCCGAAGTCTCTGGTCATTTTGCTGAGGAAAAGTATGAGAAACTGGCTGACTTGATCCAGGATGCTGACGCCTGGGATCAGCAGCAGTTCAATCACAAGCGCTAAAGTAATGCTTTGGTGTCTAAGATTGTCAAAAAGCCCCACGGTTCCTACAATGCAATAGAAGGAGACCAGGCTGAGGATAATCAGGGTGATGGATATGAGTATGAGTATAATGCCATACAGTCTAGAGGTAGAGTTGGTTTCTCTTGAGGCGACCATGGAAGAGGTGGTGGTAGGACTAAGCCGAGACCAGCCTCAGCAAAATCCACTTGCTACCATTGTCAGCTGTTGGGTCACTACAGAGAACAGTGTCCAGTCAAGCACCTTCCGAAGGTCGAGAGAAAAGACCAGCCTTTAAAAGACAGCAACAGTCAGTAATCCAGTCTACTGACTGTGAGGATGCTAGAGATAGTGAGTCGTCACTAGCTGCCCTCGTAGCAGGTATTATGGGTCCTGCTGAACTGGATTCACTATGCATGCCTGACAAACAGATAAAGGAGACCATCAGCAATATAGACGTCCAGAGAGTGCACACTCTGGATGCTCTTGTTCCACCTGATGTCCAACATTTCTTTGCTACGTCAGGAGAACAATGCGAAAGTCAGGAAAAGACAGTCCCCCCTATCCTACTGCATTGCATGATTGCAGGTAGGAAGGTGAGGGCATTTGTTGACGGAGGGGCGTCACATACTTTTATCCACAAGGACTTAGTTAAGCGGCTAAGGCTGCCTACTGTCACCCAAGGGAATAGAAAAATATTCCTTGGAGATGCCTCAAGTATCCCGGGAGGAGTTATAACCAAGCCTATTGAGGTCCAGTTAGGTTCTGGCATTGCAGTTCTAACTGAAACGCTTACATTTGAGGTACTCAACACTGGCTTTTATGATCTCGTGCTAGGCAGGTCCTAGCTTAATAGACATCAAGCTGAAGTGTGTTGGAGCAGAGGTACAGTTAAAGTGAGAGAAGCCAGTCATGGGCAGACTGACTTGGCACCCACCAGTGCTCTTCCTCTTGTCCTGTGTGGATGGCAAATGAAGGAAAAGAAGAGGCTTCCAGAAGGATGCAAGTTGCTGAATGCAATGGAGTTCGTCAAAAGCTGGAACCAGAAGGAAGACAGAATGTTCTGTCTGCTGCTAAGAGAGGTACCTCCTCAACCTGAAGAAGTGGTTGAGAAAAAGGTAAGCCCTCCGGAGCACCCTACTGCTGCAAAAATTGTTGCTCAGTACACTGATGTATTTAATATGCCTCCAGGACTACCCCCTAAGAGGGAAGTAGATCATAGGATTGATCTATTACCTGGGAGTCAGCCACCTTGGCAACGCACGTATGGCTTGTCTTATGTGGAGAGCGAGGAGTTAAAAACACAGATTGCAGAGCTTGAGGAAAATGGTTATATTTCTCCCAGTAGATCACCGTACGGCGCACCCATCCTCTTTGTTAAAAAAAAGGATGGCAGTATGCGGATGTGTGTGGATTACAGAGCTCTGAACAGAATTACAGTAAAGAACAAGTATGCTTTACCCCAGAATCAAGGACTTGCTTGATACCCTGTCTGGTGCTAAGGTGTTCAGTAAGATAGATCTCAAGAGTGGTTATCATCAAATCAGAATTGCTGAGGGGGATGAACACAAGACTGCTTTCCGCACACGTTATGGACACTATGAGTTCAACGTGATGCCATTTGGACTGACTAATGCTCCTGCTACCTTTATGGGTGCTATGAATGACATTTTCAGACCTTATTTGGATAAGTTTGTGCAAGTTTTCCTGGATGATATTTTAATTTTCTCTAAGATGAAGCTCAGCACACTGAACACTTAAAGACAGTCCTGGTTACTCTGCGGAAAAATCACTTGTATGCTAAAATGAGCAAGTGTGATTTCTTTAAGGAAAGTATTGAATTCTTAGGCCACGTTGTCAGTAAAGAGGGCATCAGTGTGGATCCTAAGAAAGTCCAGACCATAAGTAACTGGCCAGTACTACAATCTGTCTTTGAAGTTAGATCCTTCGTCGGGTTGGCTAACTACTATAGGAGATTTATTGAGAATTATTCTACAAAGGCCAGTGNAGGCCAGTGAACTGACTGACCTTACTAAGAAAGACATAGGGTATGTGTGGGGGGAAGAGCAGCAGGCTGCCTTCCAGACCCTTAAAGATGCCCTTTGTTCTGCCCCAGTGCTAGCCGTGTATGACCCCAGCAAACCGGTGCAGGTGGTTACTGATGCCTCTGACTTTGCCATGGGTGCTATTTTGTTGCAGCCTGCTGACAAAACCACAAAGGATGGTAAGGTACGGCAGGAGAGGCATCCTGTGTTATATGAGTCTATGAAATTTAATCCAGCGGAGATTAATTACTCAGTGCATGATAAAGAGCTGCTAGCTATCATTCATGTACTCAAACAGTGGAGAGCATACTTACATGGTTAAGCTTTTAAGGTGATTGCAGATCATCTAGCTCTGACCCACTTTCAGAAGAAGTCCAAGCTGTCGAGGAGGGAGAACCCCTGGAGCCAGATGTTGGAGCAGTTCCAAGTCCAGATCGACTACAAACCAGGGAAGTTGAATCCTGCTGATGCACTCTCTAGAAGACCTGACTTGCAAGATAGGAACTATAGTCAGCATGCTATAGATAAAGTACTGTGTGCACTCACTTCACTAAAGGTGAAAAAGTCCTTCCTTGAACAACTTAGGAAAGCCTACCTTTCTGACCCAACATTTGAGCCCAGCCCAACTACTGGTATGTGTCGTGCTACTTCACTCGGGTATAAGCTTAAGGGAGGGGTCTGGGTGACTGAAACCACTTCAGGCAGGCTGAAGCTGGTCATTCCTGATAATTTGGAAATAAGGTCTCTCTTACTGAGTCAAGCTCATGACAGTCTCCTGGGTGGACATTTGGGGCAGGCCAAAACTGTTGGCAAACTGGCAAAACATTATCATTGGGAGGGGTTACCCCGGGAGGTCTTGAAATATGTCAAGTCCTGTGACCAGTGTCAGAGAAATAAGTCTCGGCACACACCACCCGGAGGTCTCCTGCAACCGCTGCCCATCCCAGCGGG
This sequence comes from Mesotaenium endlicherianum, assembly GCA_009602735.1. NCBI lineage: Eukaryota > Viridiplantae > Streptophyta > Zygnematophyceae > Zygnematales > Mesotaeniaceae > Mesotaenium > Mesotaenium endlicherianum. The sequence continues at coordinate 914,597 of WELA01009360.1, read as the reverse complement.
ACGCTGGGAAACTATATCCATGGACAGGGTGGTCTCACTACCAAGAACTGCCAATGGGCATGATTCAATAGTGGTTGTCGTGGATAAACTGACAAAAATGGTCATGTTTATCCCCACAACTGTCAAAGTGACTGCACTCCAAACAGCGAGACAGTTCTACAACCATGTAGTATGCCAACATGGGCTCCCCTCTAATATCATGTCAGACAGAGACTCAAAATTCACCTCTAAGTTCTGGAGAGCTTTAATGGGGTTAATGGGAGTCAAACAGCTGCTCAGCACAGCTAATCACCCTCAGATTGATGGGCAGACTGAACAAACTAACCGAGTTCTGCAGGAGGTGCTGAGAGCATATATTAACCAAAAACAAGATAATTGGGATGACCTGTTACCTCAATTCCAATTTGCGGTCGATTGTGCGGTGCACGCGTCAACGGGCAAGACTCCTTTTGAACTCAGCCTGGGTAGAGTCCCCAAGTCTCCTTTAGATGTACTGGGGGAGTCTTTGACTGACCCTGAAGGGATTGACAACCCGATCTCCCTCCAGTTAACTCAGGAGTTTGCTGACACCCTGTCAGAAGTCCAACGAAACCTGCACAAGGCCCAAGAATCCAACAAAAATACGCTAATCAACAACGTCGGGAACTGACATTTTCCAAGGGCGATTTAGTCAAACTGCATTCTCAGCACCTGTACCTCCCTGGTGTGGTCAAGAAAAAGATTGGCCCTGTCTGGGTCGGTCCATATTCGGTGGAACGTCGTATCGGTCAGAATGCTTACAAATTGAACATGTCAGCTGAATACAAGGGTCACCCGGTCTTTAATGTCTCCTTCCTGGAACCATACATCAAAGGTGATACACTGTTCACAGGTCGGTTACCTGTCCAACCGGGACCTGTCCCCGCTGTCTGGGACGGCGATCCTGAGGAATATGAGGTCGATGAGATTTTAGACGCTCGCTCGGTCCGTCGATCGTCTAAATATGTCATGAAGTACCTCATCCGATGGAAGGGTTACGATGCCTCTGGGGACACTTGGGAATTTAAAGACCAGCTGACCAATGCCAAAGGGGCGTTGAAACGGTTCCACCTTCGGGCGGCTGGGGCACCGCCCTAACTGTCCCTTCCGTAGACATGGGAAGGTGACAGGAGGTCCTGTCTCCATATAAGTTGGAGGGGGATGTGACAGTTAGTGACAGTTGTGACAGGCAGCCCACCTTTAAATTTAAGTTGGAGGGAGTGGTCTTCTCTGATCACCATATTACACACTCAACCTGCGCTCACACTCACTCGCTCTCCAACTCAATTTTTCCTTATATTCACTCACACCAGGTATTCCACACTAGGAACTCTCCCGATTGCGTCCCTCTTCATCAAGGGCACTCAGTAGCGGCAAAATATCATGACTTCACTAATTGCATTGTGTTTATGATTGAGCAGGATGACTCAAAAGTCGGAACTCAAGAGGAAGAGAAGGGCGGAAGAGGCACATGCAGAATACTTGCAATTCCGTGGAGACATCGAATCATCCTCCATCTCCGCTCGGGAATCACAACGACTCCAACAACAACGGGACGCACAGAAGAAGAAGGAGGAGGAGGAACAGGCCAGACTGAGGCAGGAAGAAATGGACAGGAAAGCTGCAGAGGAGGCCAAGAAAGCAGAGGAGGAGAGGCAAGCTGAGGAGAAGCGGAAGCAGCAGGCTGAAGAAGAAGAACAGAGGAGAATCAGCAGCTACCGCTACACAGTGCTGGGCAAGGGCTTTGATCTACTGGAGGAGGCCTTCAAGTATGCCCAGAGAAGTCGCAGTGAGTCGCAGAAGGAAATCCTCCAGAGGGAAGGGGAGACATCCGAAAACTTTGACAAGTATATAGAGGTCAGCACAGGGCTCCTCCTCTACCACGATTACGCCAAGATGGTAGGATATACAATCGGAGAGGCCAAGGCAATGGTCCAGGTGAACAAAGCAGGAGCTGTCTCGATTCCTGGTATCTGGGGGGCAGATAGGGTCATCAGGATGATCCCCATGGACGCGGACAGCTTCAAGGACTCAACACCCCATAACAGGTTCAAGGCCATGTACAACGAGGTGGAGAGGAGGAGCTGGAAATTCGTGGCCAGGGAAACCAGTCAGCTGGACTTTGCAGGGCACTGGTACCCATGTACTCTCAAAAAGACAGACGCTGCCTTCTTCCAAAAGCCCACTGAATGGCGGTGGATGACCATCAACATGAGGGACCAGCAGAATGACAGGGCGACGGATGAGGATTTCCTGACAGACCTAAAGGGGAACATAGTATTGCCCCCTCACATTGCGGCTTGGGACCCAAGATTGGATGGAGTCAGAGACTGCATGAGCCAAGAGATGCAGGGGGACAGAAGCAGGGCCCAAGAGTCATTCTCCAAAGGGAAGCACGCTTATGCCAAATGGGCAAGTAAGCAGGGGGAAAAGGACCTCTATGCGGTCCGGACTCAGCAGCCCCCACCAGCACCCAAAAGGGGAAGGTCAGTAGGATATTCTTTTTCTCGGGAAGAGCTGGAGCAGCTGACAGAAGAGACCCCAGAAGTCTCAGAGGAACCCGGGGACGGAGAGGAGGAGGAGTCAGAGGAAGACGAGGAGGAAGGCGAGGAGGAGGACACTAGCCCCGCCGTGATCCTGACGCCTGCCACATCCCCTATAAGGGAGAAGACGGGGTTGGCCATGCAGCAACTCGCTGAAGAGGAGGATATCACTTGGCTGGGGACTGCCAGAGGACGGACCCCATCTCCAGGCAAGGAGACCCAGTCAGACAGAGCAGACAGGAGGGCTGCTCGGGAGATAGCCAGAGGCCTGCCAGCATCTCCCTCGCAGAAAGGGCATGTAAACTTGGCTCATGTCATGCAACATCCTTCTGGGATGCCGGTATACGTACCTGTCAGTTTGAGGGCTGCCCAGGAGAAGGCTGCCTCCGTCCAGACTGTGCAGGAGGAAACAGCCCAGTTACTGCGTTCTCCGCGGGGTCCTTACACGGAACCTCCCTCTCTGACAGGCTTCAGAAGACCCCAAGACAGGAGGAGGTCTGGCTCCCCTGAGTATAGAGCCTTAGGGACGTCTCCCTCCTAATGGCAGTAGGATGGGGACGGAAGGGACAGCATGCTGTTATTAGTGTTAGTGTTGTCGAGGCGACAACATGATAAGTTGGAGGGATTGTAATGAATTAGTATATTAGTTGATATAATGTTTATTTAAATATAATAGTTAATTAAGTTCAACCTGCTGAACTCTAGTTTATAATCAGTCTGCTGGACTTTATATTTAATATCAGTTCAATGACTCGGCCGAAAGCAGCAGGCTGAAGTCAACTTAAGTCAGCTTGCTGACACATTCTTTGACAGCCAGCTGACTTCCGTATTCGGTAGCAGCGAACTGCCTCGATATGCATCTAAGTATGGTATGCTAGATGAATGGCCAGATGACATCCCTATGATGGATGGCGATTCGGGATGATGGGAGATGGCGGTGGATTTGGTTAACCGAGGTCCTACCAACGTGGTTAACTCCCGGTTAGGCGGTGCCATCGCACTGACCGTTGAACAGTAAACTCATTCCATGTACATATGCTAGGCATTACTCTCGAGTTCGGCATTCGGAAACGAGGCCAACTCTTTTGTACAGCTTACTGAGAGCGATCTGAATCCAAGGCGAGAAGCCATCGATACGAACTGTCTTCTAACCTTGCTTATGTATGAGCTTACTAATTGCATTATTGATGCTAGTTTACTCGCATTTGACTTAAGAGTATTATTCACTGCTAGTGTGTTGTCCTTTGCCGTTTAACCAGTTAACGAAAAATACCATAAAGATTACTTGCTGATATAAAGATCTTTATTAATTGATAATCGTCTATTTGGTAAGACGATTCATTTCAACGTGTGACACAATGCTGTGTTGCTGCAGTACATCGCCTCTAAGGCGTTGGTGCCAGGCATGGACGCAAAGGAGCGCGACCGCATCCTCAAGCGTAGTCGGGACTTTGTCTTCATTGAGGGGCGGCTGAGGCGCGTGATGGCCGACGGCTCCGTCCTGGTGGTATCTGAGCATGCTATACGCAATCAGCTGGTGCGCATAGTGCATGAGGCCCTTGGACACTTCGGTGTCAAGCGCACTCTCAGCCTCCTGCAGGCTGAGTACTGGTGGCACGGCATGGCTAAGGTCGTGGCCGACGTCGTCAGCAGCTGCACTCTTTGCGACCATGTGCGCTCTAGCTTCACAGCGCGCACTGTTGCCTTCGGCCTCCTGCCCATTCAGGGGCTGTTTTACAGGTGGTCATTGGACTTGGCCGGGGAGTTGCCCAAGTCCCGCCGAGGCAACCTCTACGTCTTGGTGATGATTGAGCACTTGTCCAAGAGGATCGAGCTCGTGGCCTTGCTCAGCAAGGCCAGTGAGGGGATCGCCCAGGCGTTCCTTGATGAGGTCCTTAGCCGTTTTGGCGGCTGCGCTGAGGTGCTAACCGACCGAGGCAAGGAGTTCCAGGGCAGCTTTCATAAGCTGCTGGAGCGCTCCATGATCGTCCACCGCACCACCTCCCGTAATCACCCCCAGGCTGACGGCCTTGCAGAGAGCATGGTGCAGACCGTTGAGCTGGGGCTACGCAAGTACTGCTTGACCCACGACATCACCCACTGGGATGACGCACTCCCGTGGCTAGCTATGGGATACAGGTCCAATCGCCAGGCCTCCTTGGCCTTGCATTCTCCTTACTTTCTCCTCTATGGACGCCAGCCGATCCTGCCAGCCGCAACCAGGACCGTGGCGGAGAGCGCCTTGGACTTGGACAGTCCTAAGACACGGAGTGCTCTTACCGGGCAGCGTGCACAGCTGTTCCAGCGCCTGATGCCCATGGCCATGGACGACCTCAGTATCGCCCAGCACCGCGACACGCTGAGGTATGACATGACCCGTGGAGGAGCCTATCGTCCTCGAATGTTGCAATTTTCCGCAGGCAGCATCGTGTACCTGCGACGACAGATGAAGAACACCCTCGACACCAGCAGCTCATTGGTCATCCTGCGCGTCAAGCGTGCCTTGGCGTCAGGAGTACTGGAGCTAGAAGGTGCAGATGGCCGTCTTCACAAGGACCACACAAAGAACTGTGGTCCATGCCACCTTCCTTACCTTGATGTACGGGTTTGTCCCCGCGATGTGTGGCCGTTTAGGGACCGGGCGTGCCAGATCTGCCACAGCCCTGGCAAGGAGGTCAGGATGCTGCTCTGCGACAGCTGCAACCTCGGTGTAATGAATCAATGTATTGGATATATATAATATTCATTAAGATATAATAGTTAAATAAGTTCAGCGTGCTGAATTTTAGTTAATATTTAGTCTGCTGGATTTAAGTCTGCTGGATATTTGATACTTAGTTAAATGACTCAGCCCAATGTAGCAGGCTGAAGTCCATCAGGTCAGCCTGTTGACTTGTGTCAGCTTGCTGACACATTCTTTGACAGTCAGCTCACTGCCGTACTCGGCAGCAGCGAATTGCCTAGCTATGCATCTAAGTGTTGTGTGCTAGATGAGTGGCCAAATGACACCCTTAAGGTGGATGGTGATTCAGGATGATGGGAGATGGCTGTGGATTTGATTAGCCGAGGTCCTACCAACGTGGTTAACTCTCGGGTAGGCGGTGCCATTGCACTTGCCGTTGAACAGTAAATTCATTCCATGTACATATGCTAGATTTTGGTCTCCAGTTCGGCATTCAAAAACGAGGCCAACTCTCTTGTACTGCGTTCTAAGAGATATCTGAAGCCCTTGATACGTACTGTCTTCTAACCTTGCTTATGTATGAGTTTACTGATTGCATTGTTGATGCTAGTTTACTTGCATTTAACTTGCAAGTATGGTACACTGCTAGTGTGTTGTCTTTTGCTGTATACTCAGTTAATAGAAAATACCATAAAGATTACTCGCTGATATAAAAATCTTAATTAGTTGTTAATCGCCTATTGGTAAGTCATTTCACGCGCCTTCCACATCGGCTGCCTCGACCCCCCACTGGAGCGCGTCCCCGCGAGAGACTGGTTCTGTAGTGACTTCTCTGAGTTAGCTAGCGGTAGCATTTGCAGCTCATCAGCTGGAGGGTGAGAGCTAAGGGGGGAATTAAGACATTGGACAATTGACCTTCTTTTTGGCCATAAGGCCACATGCATTTCCGCTTTCACCATAGCAAATCTTGCTTGCCCACTTGTGTGTTGCTTATATCGATCAGACGCGCCCGACCCTATAATGCATGACAGCTGTCATGACTCATAAGGTCGGGACCGTCGCCCAAGCCCAGCCACACATGTGTCGACCATCGACCTAGGGCCAACTTTGACCTTGCTTCACGCATTCATATGCTAACGTTTGCTAGCGTTCCAAATTGCTAAAGTGTAGAGTGTCGCGTCACCTCCGAACGGCACAGGTTGCGCGCCATTTGGTCAAGTGTCTTGCGAGATATTCGCGATCTAGTCCGCGCCACCTACCGGCCCCTAGCGAATTTCCACCAAAGGCCACTTTGTGACTCAATGTGCCCAAAGGTCACAATTTTGGCTCTTCGCGACTCCAAGGACCTCAAGCCATTAGCTTACAAATCCGCAAGCTTGATAAAGTACACTTAGCATGCATTAACATAGTTATGAGCACCATTGGAGCTATAACTTGGTGACTGCATCACTCATTCCTAAAGGAAGCTTCCTTACGTTTCAAATCTACTTTTGAGGCGTTACATAGGTAGCATTGGTCGAGGTAAGCTCCGCCAATGAGAGTCATGCATCCTCTCTCTTGTAATATATTTGATTGGTGTGTGTTGTGCTTAACCAATAGGAGAGCTAGTACTTGCCTTGCCTCCACTTTCGTGGACCTAGGAGAGCCTCCTAGTGTGACTGTGTGCATTGAATCCGCCGCCTTCCGCGCCAATTTTGCAGGGAGAATATAGCAGTTTCTGCCCTTAGAAGAACATCTTTCTAGAAGTCAACAAATGCCAGCTGTAAGCCACAGAGTTATTAGTATAGCTTACACTATTACCTCTTGTGTTTTCAGGACCAGTTAGTCTCTCTCTTGTGAAGAGCAAGCTCTTTTAGCTTCCAGTCACTTGAAGAACTTCACAAGTGGTGAGCAAAGTCACAGCTTAAACCCTGCCATAGGACTACTCTTGAAGATCATGATGTGCTTCCAATGATCTCTTAAGCCAGACTCTTTAGTTGTTTTTCTACCAGATTACAGTCTTGAGGTGATCACTCTGGAGAGTACACGCTCCCTAATTAAAACATTTGACAGCTGACCTTCTTTTTGGCCATAAGGGCACATGCATTTCCGCTTTCACCATTGCAAATCTTGCTTGTCCACTTGTGTGTTCCTTATATCGATCAGACGCGCCCGACCCCATATTGCACGACAAGAGGCATCCTTGTGCCGATTCAAAACATCCAAAATTAATCATTTCAAGAAAAAATAAATTAAGTACATTTTGACGGATTGCAAAAGGTGGTGAAGGTCTTCAATAACCTTTTTGATAACATGGGCTTAAATCTTCAAGCTCACGGGTGCCAAATTATTTGAAGGTCTTCAGTATTTTCTCCCTTAAAAAAATCATCTTTTTTGCTCTCGTAGTGTAACTCAAATCTTATAACATTCATTTTGATTGCAAATTTGTAATGAATCAGTATATTGGTAGATATAATGTTCATTTCAATATAATAGTTAATTGAGTTCAGCCTGCTAAACTCTAGTTAATAATCAGTCTGCTGAACTTTATATTTAATAGCAGTTTAATGACTCAGCCGGAAGCAGCAGGCTGAAGTCAACTTAAGTCAGCTTGCTGACACATTCTTTGACAGCCAGCTGACTTCCGTACTCGATAGCAGCTAACTGCCTCGATATGCATCTAAGTGTTATTTGCTAGATGAATGGCCAGATGACATCCCTATGATGGATGGCGATTCGGGATGATGGGAGATGGCGGTGGATTTGGTTAACCGAGGTCCTACCAACGTGGTTAACTCCCGGGTAGGCGGTGCCATCGCACTGGCCGTTGAACAGTAAACTCATTCCATGTACATATGCTAGGCATTGCTCTCGAGTTCGGCATTCGAAAACGAGGCCAACTCTCTTGTACAGCTTACTGAGAGAGATCTGAATCCAAGGCGAGAAGCCATTGATACGCACTGTCTTCTAACCTTGCTTATGTATGAGCTTACTTAATTGCTTCATTATTGCTAGTTTACTCACATGTGACTTACAAGTATTATTCACTGCTAGTGTGTTGTCCCTTGCCGCTTAACCAGTTAACAGAAAATACCAAAAAGGTTACTTGCTGATATAAAGATCTTTATTAATTGTTAATCGCCTATTTGGTAAGTCGATTCATTTCAGTGGTATCGGAGCAGTTATCACAGTCTTCTTTGTATGGTAAGGACAAGGTCTCAAACAAGCAACTCCCGAGACATGGAGAACCAGGATAACGAGAATGTCGAAAACCAAGCGGAACGCCATGTAGCGGGAACCCGTACCTATTCTGAAGCAGTAGCAGACACTGCAACTAGAGAGGCTGCAGATGAGGCAGCTGCTATTGCCGCAGTCGCAGCACAGCAAGCCGAGGAGGAGAGAGCCAGGCTAGAAGCTGAACAATTAGCAAAGGCCGCTGAAGATACAGAAAGGAGGGACAGACAGCCAGCTGACGAGCGCACTGTCGAGGAACTCATGGCATCAAGGGCCAACGTTCTGAACCCACCTCCTGCTGTACAACTCAATGTACCCCTAGGTCAAATACGTGACCGGCTGAAAGCGGCAGGAATTGCTGCTGCAGGAGCGAGAGGGACTGTTGAGGACACTACTGAGCGAGTAGATGCCAATGTTGCTGCTGCATTTGCCAGACTACCACCCCAAAGTGTGGACTTGGGAGTATTGTTCGTTCAAATGCAGTCGCAAATGGCGACCATGTATCAGTCCCAACAGGAGGACAAAAGAATCATAATGTCTCTACTGCGGGACAGAGACCAACTGGGGTCTCAAACCACTGGTGGTGGTGGCAGAGGGCCTAGTAAGCCCAAGCCAAAACCTCCCCAGGACTATGATCCTGAGAGAAACAGAAAATATTACCTGATCAAGTTTCTCGCGGATGTTGAGCAGTGGCTGGAGAACTATCCAGAACTGCAAGGTTACAAGAAGGTCAGGCACACTGGTGCGCTACTGAAAGGCAGTGCCGCAGACTGGTGGCTATACTGGAAAGGAGAGCGTAAGGCTCCGCAACTTGGTGACCCTATGTGGGTAGAGTTTGTCGAGAAGTTGCATGAGAAGTTTGATGTCATCAACCAAATAGAGAAAGCTATCTATGCGAGGATCTCCCTGACACTGAAGCAGACCACTTCAGTTGCCGAGTTTGCTCAAAAGTTCTAGGAGACCATGATGAAACAGCCAGACTTGCCAGAACGGTATAGGATAGCATACTTCAGGTATGGCTTGAAATCCGAGGTCTCTGGTCATTTTGCTGAGAAAAAGTATGAGAAACTGGCTGACTTGATCCAGGATGCTGACGCCTGGGATCAGCAGCAGTTCAATCACAAGCGCCAGAGTAACGCTTTGGTGTCTAAGATTGTCAAAAAGCCCCACGGTTCCTACAATGCAGTTGAAGGAGACCAGGCTGAGGATAATCGGGGTGATGAATATGAGTATGAGTACAATGCTATTCAGTTTAGAGGTAGAGGTGGTTCCTCTCGAGGTGGCAATGGAAGGGGTGGTGGTAGGACTAAGCCGAGACCAGCCTCAGCAAAATCTATTTGCTACCATTGTCAGCAGAAAGGCCACTACAGAGAACAGTGTCCGGTCAAGCACCTGCCTAAGGTCGAGAGAAAAGACCAGCCTTTAAAAGACAGCAACAGTCAGTAATCCAGTCTACTAACTGTGAGGATGCTAGAGATAGTGAGTCGTCACTAGCTGCCCTCGTAGCAGGTATTATGGGTCCTGCTGAACTGGATTCACTATGCCTGCCTGACAACCAGATAAAGGAGGCCATCAGCAATATAAACATCCAGAGAGTGCACACTCTAGATGCTCTTGTTCCACCCGATGTCCAACATTTCTTTGCTAAGTAAGGAGAACAATGCGAAAGTCAGGAAAAGACAGTCCCCCCTATCCTACTGCATTGCATGATTGCGGGTAGGAAGGTGAGGGCATTTGTTGACGGAGGGGCGTCACATACTTTTATCCAGAAGGACTTAGTTAAGCGGCTAAGGCTGCCTACTGTCACCCAAGGGAATAGAAAAATATTCCTTGGAGATGCCTCAAGTATCCCGGGAGGAGTTATAACCAAGCCTATTGAGGTCCAGTTAGGTTCCGGCATTGCTGTTCAAACTGAAACGCTTACATTTGAGGTACTCAACACTGGCTTTTATAATCTAGGCAGGTCCTGGCTTAATAGACATCAAGCTGAAGTGTGTTGAAGCAGTGGTACAGTTAAAGTGAGAGGAGCCAGTGATGGGCAGACTCACTTGGCACCCACCAGTGCTCTTCCTCTTGTCCTGTGTAAGTGGCAAATGAAGGAAAAGAAGAGGCTTCCAGAAGGATGCAAGTTGCTGAATGCAATGGAGTTCGTCAAAAGCCGGAACCAGAAGGAAGACAGAATGTTCTGTCTGCTGCTAAGAGAGGTACCTCCTCAACCTGAACAAGTGTTTGAGATAAAGGTAAGCCCTCCGGAGCACCCTACTGTTGCAAAAGTTGTTGCTCAGTACACGGATGTTTTTAATATGCCTCCGGGATTACCACCTAAGAGGGAAGTAGATCATAGGATTGATTTATTACCTGGGAGTCAGCCACCTTGGCAACGCACTTATGGCTTGTGTTATGTGGAGAGCGAGGAGTTGAAAATACAGATTGCAGAGCTTGAGGAAAATAGTTATAATTCCCCCAATAAATCACCTTACGGCGCACCCATCCTATTTGTTAAGAAAAAGGATGGCAGTATGCGGATGCGTGTGGATTACAAAGCCCTGAACAAAATTACAGTAAAGAACAAGTATGCTTTACCCAAAATCGAGGACTTGCTTGATACCGTGTCGGGTGCTAAGGTGTTCAGTAAGATAGATCTCAAAAGTGGTTATCATCAAATCAAAATTGCTGAGGGGGATGAACACAAGACTGCCTTCCGCACTCGTTATGAACACTATGAGTTCAACGTGATGCCATTTGGACTGACTAATGTTCCAGCGACCTTCATGGGTGCTATGAATGACATTCTCACGCCTTATTTGGATACGTTTGTGCAAGTTTTCCTGGATGATATTTTAATTTTCTCTAAAGATGAAGCTCAGCACGCTGAACACTTAAAGACAGTCATGGACATTTTGAGACGAAATCAGTTATATGCTAAAATGAGCAAGTGTGATTTCTTTAAAGAAAGTATTGAACTCTTAGGCCACGTTGTCAGTAAAGAGGGCATCAGTGTGGATCCTAAGAAAGTCCAGACCATAAGGGACTGGCCAGTACCACAATCTGTCTCTAAAGTTATATCCTCTTGGGGTTGGCTAACTACTATAGGAGATTTATTGAGAATTATTCCACAAAGGCCAGTAAACTGACTGACCTTACTAAGAAAGACATAGGGTATGTGTGGGGGGAAGAGCAAGAGGCTGCCTTCCAGACCCTTAAAGATGCCCTTTGTTCTGCCCTAGTGCTAGCCGTGTATGACCCCAGCAAATCGGTGCAGGTGGTCACTGATGCCTCTGACTTTGCCATGGGTGCTATTTTGTTGCAGCCTGCTGACAAAACCACAAAGGACGGTAAGGTACGGCAGGAGTGGCACCCTGTGTTGTACGAGTCAATGAAATTAAATCCAGCAGAGATTAATTACTCAGTGCATGATAAAGAGCTACTAGCTATCATTCATGTGCTCAAACAGTGGAGAGCATACTTACATGGTAAAGCTTTTAAGGTGATTACAGATCATCTAGCCTGACTCACTTTCAGAAGAAGTCTAAGCTGTCCAAGAGGGAGAACCGCTGGAGCCAGATGCTGGAGCGGCTCCAAGTCCAGATCGACTACAAACCAGGGAAGTTAAATCCTGCTGATGCACTCTCTAGAAGACCTGACTTGCAAGAAAGAAGCTATAGTCAGCATGCTGTAGATAAAGTCCTGTGTGCACTCACTTCACTAAAGGTGAAAAAGTCCTTTCTTGAACAACTTAGGAAAGCCTACCTTTCTGACCCAACATTTGAGCCCAGCCCCACTACTGGTGTGTGTCGTGCTACTGCACTCAGGTACCGACTTAAAGCAGGGGTCTGGGTGACTGAAACCACTTCCGGAAGGCTGGTTATTCCTAATAACTTGGAAATAAGGTCTCTCTTACTGAGTCAAGTGCATGACAGTTTACTGGGTGGGCATTTATGGCAGGCCAAAACTGTTGGCAAATTGGCAAAACATTGGGAGGGGTTGCCCTGGGAGGTCTTGAAATATGTGAAGTCCTGTCATCAGTGTCAAAGAAATAAGTCTAGGCACACACCACCGGGAGGTCTCTTGCAACCACTTCCCATCCCAGCTCGACGCTGGGAAACTATATCCATGGACTGGGCGGTCACACTACCAAGAAGTGCCAATGGGCATGATTCGATACTGGTAGTCGTGGATAAACGGACAAAAATGGTCATTATCATCCCCACAACTGTGAAAGTGACTGCACTCGAAACAGCGAGACAGTTCTACAACCATGTAGTATGCCAACATGGGCTTGCCTCTAGTATCATCTCAGACAGAGACTCAATATTTACCTCTAAGTTCTGGAGAGCTTTAATGGGGTTAATGGGAGTCAAACAGCTGCTCAGCACAGCTAACCACCCTCACACTGATGGGCAGACTGAACGAATTAACCGAGTTCTGCAGGAGGTGCTGAGAGCATATATTAACCAAAATCAAGATAATTGGGATAACCTGTTGCCTCAAATTCAGTTTGCGGTCCACAGTGCGGTGCACGCGTCAACGGGCAAGACTCCTTTTGAACTCAGCCTGGGTAGAGTCCCTAAGTCTCCTTTAGATGTACTGGGGGAGTCTTTAACTGACCCTGAAGGGATTGACAACCCGGTCTCCCTCCAGTTAACTCAGGAGTTTGCTGACACCCTATCAGAAGTCCAACAAAACCTGCACAAAGCCCAAGAAAACAAACAAAAATACGCTAATCAACACCGTCGGGAGCTGACATTTTCTAAGGGCGATATAGTCAAACTGCATTCTCAGCACCTGTTCCTCCCTGGTGTGGTCAAGAAATATCTTGGCCCTGTCTGGGTTGGTCCATATTTGGTGGTGCGTCAAGTCGGTCAGAATGCTTACAAACTGAACATGTCAGCCGAATACAAGGGTCACCCGGTCTTTAATGTCTCCTTCCTGGAACCATACATCAAAGGTGATACACTGTTCACAGGTCGGTTACCTGTCCAACCGACACCGGTCCCCGCTGTCCGGGATGGCGACCCTGAGGAATATGAGGTTGAGGAGAGTTTAGACGCGCTCTCGGTCCGTCGATCTTCTAAATATGTCATGAAGTACCTCATTCGATGGAAGGGTTACGATGCCTCTGGGGACACTTGGGAGTTTAAAGACCATCTGACTAATGCCAAAGGGACGTTGAAACAGTTCCACCTTCGGCCGGCTGGAGCACCTCCCTAACCGTCATTTCAGTTGACACGGGAAGGTGACAGGAGTTCCTGTCTCCATTTCAGTTGGAGGGGAAAATATATGACAGTTAGTGTGCGAGAGCGAGAAAGGGACAGTTATGTGAACCCTAAGTGTCAGCATAGTGACAGATGGGACGGTTATGTGAATCCTAAGTGTCAGCATAGTGACAGAGGGGACAGCCCGACCCACATAAAGCACCTTTGGCTGAAGGAAACCTGGGCCTCGCACAGCAATACATCACTTAACACACCTGAAAACACATTCATACGTTTATGTCTAGCGCACCGCAACTACGTCAACTCCTAGCAATCACCCTGTAAGGTAAACAGGAACGAATATACCATACTAATACGAACTTACTCCCTTCCTGCAACTCCTATGACAAAGGTCGATATCCTACTTACTTGTGCCCTGGTTACATGTGCAGAATGGCTCCCACCACACAAAAGGAGGACAGAAAGCGCAAGGCAGAAGAAGCCAGGAGGACAATGGAGCGATACCAGAAGGAGCTGGCGGCGACGTCCCTCACCAGGAGAGAACAAGAAAGGGTCCGCAAACAACAGGAGGCGGCAGAAGAAGCACAGAAGAAGAAGGATCAGGAAGTGGAAAACCCCAGGAAAGCTGAGGAGGAGAGACAGAAGAAACAACAAGAAGAAGTGGCAGCGGCAGAGGAGGAGAGAAGGAAAAAGGCTGAAGCGGATAGGCAGAAGAGCTTGGCCACTTACAGGTATACTGTGGTGGGTGGCCAAAAGTTTGATAACCTGAAGGAAGCATTGCTGGCAGCCCAAGAGATCAACAAGCGGGAACAGACAACACTGCTACAGAGGGAAGGAGCTGCAGCACTGGATAGGTTCATTGAGACACACACTGGTGTGGTCCTCTACGAGGATTATGCCAAGATGGTGGGCTATACAGCAGAGCAGGCCCGGTACCTTGCCGATGATTCAGAGAACAAGCCAGTCCCAATACCGAGAATAGTGGGAGATCAGAGACTCATGAGGATGGTGAGCATGCGGCCCGATAGCTTTAAGGATACGGTATTCTACCTCACACTATTGCCAGCTTACAACGAAGTTGAGAGAAGGAGCTGGGAGTACTTGGCCAGGGAAGCAGGACAGCAGATGTTCTCTCCCCACTGGTTCCCATGTAAATTGAGAAAGGCTGAGCATGGACCCCAGTACTACCAGCAGCCAACAGACTGGAGGTGGATGACCGTCACAAACAAAAAGCAGGAGTGTGACCGAGCCCAACCAGACAATTTCCACTATGGCCTAGACGGCTACCTCATCCTACCACCTCACATTGCCCCTTGGGACCCCAGGCTGAATGGCTGCCTGAGCAATATGAATGCAGAGACCAAAGAGCACAGGAGAAGGGGGAGAGACTACTTCTCTAAGGGAAAGCATGCCTTCGTCGAATGGGCGAAGAATGCAGGCCGGATAGATATCAGCAGGCAAAAGGCCAAGCAACCTCCAGCGCGCCCTAAGAAAGGGAGGTCAGTAGACTACACCATGTCTACCAGGGAGCAGGACGACTTAGTGGACGAGACTCCTACTCTCTTAGAGGAGGAGGATGAGGAGGAGGAGGAAGAAGAACAAGGCAGAGGAGAAGTATGAGGAGCCGGTACTCAAGAGACCCAGGGGCAGGCAGGGGCACTACCTAAGGAACCAAGATCAGGTATATGGAACGTGATCCCGGTCATGGAGGCAACTGGACCCCGCACTCGCTCCCCCAGCCCACCTGCCCAAGCAGAGGAAGAAGCTGATCCGACTGTACTTGGCAGCAGACGCAGGCAGAGATCCCCAGAGGACAGGGGTGCCAGAAGAGGGACACGCGGGTGGGCCAGAGGTATGCCGGCCTCCCCCTTCGCTCAGGGATATGTACCTCTTGCCTGTAGTGAAACAGATAGATAAAGTACTTAGTCAAATACAACACTTCATCTATTCAAGACAAGGATCTTTGAACACAAGTGGTAGCTTCTTGAAAGAGAGATGGCTTCTTGATAGGTCAAATATTACTGGAATTTGGCAAGTACAAGAGTGATTCTGGAATGTTTTTCTGTGTTCTAGCTCTTGCTTATATACTTGCTACATAAGTAATTTCTAAGAAGGTGCATGTTGATGTGTTGGCACCCAACACATCCCAAAACTTACCACCTCTTTCTAGAATAATGTACACATGTCCTTTTGACCTTAAAATGGCACATTTGACTTTTGCCACGTGGAGTTTTTCTAGGTTTTTCCTCTAACTTCGAAAATGCCTTAGAAGGTTCAAAGGACATGAACCAAGTCACTAGAGTACCTATTCACACTCGAATCCACATAATACTACTCCAAATATATTTGAAAATATTAAAATATATGCAAACTAATATATAATAACTCAAATCACTACACCACCCCCCCGCCAGAAAAAGCGACGTCTCGGCGCGTCAAGTCAGGTCTTACACATGTAAGGTCATAGGTTTATAAAGTGCATTTTTGAGTTTCATGAAAGTATGTTTTGATTGTATAGTAGTGTAGAGTGCATTTTCGTGGTCATTTTGATATAAAGTTCATCGAATGTGGTCAGGTATTGAGAGAGTTATGGATTTCCGAAGTTTGATTAGTTTTGAGGTCGGTTGACGACTGTCCTTAATTCGCGGTGAGCGCGACCGTCGAATTGACCGACAGCGTCGAGCGATCTGGCCCGTTAGAATGAACTCGAACCTTCACGTAAGTTCGGCTGACGCGGAGTGCCGACTAGGTCGATTTACCTAGAAGTTTCGGTTTAGCCTAGCGCGTCTAAGATAGAATATTCTAGTAATGTCGATGCATGTATGTGGACGTCAATTCGGCCCGACACGTCAGATTAGACTGATCTGGCTTACTCACGAATATTCTGGAAGGGACGATTTGACGAACACTTAGGAAAATCCGTAGCTTCCTCCTAGGGAGGAGCACTTAGGCAAAAAATTATAAATAGGCATAACTTCTTTGTTTCTTATCAGTTTTCACTTCTGTAAATTTCTACGGGTTTGTAATGACAGGGCCTTTCATCCTACACCATTTGTGAGCAGTTTCTTGCTACTCAAAATGTTGAGTATTTTTCCTAAGCTTTCTTAGTGATATGCCGCTGCACTCTTGAGTATGATTGCAACTAGCTTTGTTCCTCGTGAGTCACTACGCTTCCACTAGGGCACTCTGCCCCTTTCACCTTATTGGCTAGCCTACTCCTTGATGATAAAGAAAATTGTACAAGTTGGCCCAGAATCTGCCACAAATTCAAAATTCATAGCGTCCATAGAACTGCTCTAAATCTAAAAAATTTGAGTGCCAGACGGACCGCGTCGGAGAACTCTACCGGGTCACCAAATTTGAGAGCATTCTAATATCTGGAGTGTCGTTGAGAGCTGAGAGAGTAGGCACTCCTCCAAATCTGTGCAGAAACTTCTGAGAATCATAAGTCCTTCTATACTTCTCCAAATTTTGCAAACTAAGTCTCAAACTGGGCGATGTAAGATGTTCTACCAGAGTCTTCAGTTTCAGAGCATTCCAAGTTCAGGGGAGGGCACAATGTCAGAAGGCATATTCTGCCCTAACAATGCCAGCAGCTTGACCCCCTTCTACTTAGCGCATCATATCTCTCTCACCAGTGCTCCAAATTGAGCAAACTTGGACTCTAAATGACCGGCTACTCATGGGCTACAGCCAGGTAAATTTTCAGTATTTATTATGCAGGAACCTATCACCAGTGCCAGTTTTAGTTTTCTGTCCAGAAACTGCAAGAAGAGAAAAGTGTCTAATGTCATTTTTTCCTCTTTCTTGTTCTTGCAGGCTGCCTCCAAGGGGTCTTCTGCTGCTTCTTGATGGTGGCAGGCTGCCTCCCTGAAGTCTTCGGGATCTAGTAAAGAGACTTGGAGCTGGTTCAAGATGGGGGTTGGCGGCATGGAAGCGCTTCAACTTTCTCTGAACTTTGTCAAGGTAGTGCGCCGCCACCCAACTATTCTCCGAATCTGGATATCCTTTCCACTTGATCAAGTATTGCTGCTGTCTCCTAAAATTTCTCATAGCCACTATGTCTTCCATATCGTACTCCAAATGATCATCCACTTTTGTTGGGACTGGTGGGGTTGTCACACGTCCTGGAAACTTGTCGTCGGGTTGCACATATGGTTTGAAGAGGGAAGCGTTGAATACGGGGTCGATGTGCATAGTCTGGGGAAGTTCTAGCTTGAAAGCAACGGGGTTGACTTGCTGGATAATCTTGAAGGGTCCCAAATACTTGGGAGAGAACTTGCTGCCGGCAGGCCTATTGTTTAGAGAAATATTATTGGACGATAGTAACACGTTGTCACCCACCCTGTACGTAATTTCTCTTCTGGATCTGTTCGCCACTCTTGCTTGAGCATCTTGCGCGTGTTGTAGAGCTTTCTTCGCTGCTGTAAGGGCTGCTTCCAATGTCACCATAAAATCTGTGGCTGCAGGTACTTCATCATGGCCAACCGTGAAGCTCAGCGGCGTGGTTGGATGGAAGCCATAGTTGAGGAAGAATGGGGACTCTTGGGTAGAGGCCTGCGTCGTGTTGTTGTAGGCAAACTCCAGGGGGGTCAAGTACATGTCCAAATCTTTCTCCAGAGTAGACACGTAGGCCTTTAGAGAGGTCTTTAGAGTACAATTCATGCGCTCAATTTGCCCATCTGATTGTGGGTGGTAGGCGGTAGACATATCCAACGATGTACCCAAGTTCTTGAAGATATTTTTCCGGAATTGGCTTGTGAATCTTGGATCTCTATCCGACACAATTCTTGATGGTAGTCCATGGAGTCGGAAGATGTTGTCAAAGATGAGTCTTGCAAGTTGTGGCGCTGTAGCCTTAGTCGTCGTGGGAATAAAATGAGCCATCTTGGGAAGTCTGTCCACCACCGTGAGTATAGCATTATGGCCTCGAGGTGTCACGGGCAGGTCCACGATAAGGTCCATTGAGATGTCCGTCCATTGTCTTTTGGGAATTGGTAGTGGTTGGAGGAGTCCTCCCGCTTTTTGCAATGATGGCTTGATTCTTTGGCATGTGTCAGAGCTCTTGCAATACTCCTTGACTTGCTTAGACATGCCTAACCAAGAATAAGTCCTCGCTAGAACGCCCGTGGTCCTTAGGATTCCAAAGTGTCCTCCAAGAGGGTTGTCGTGTGCTTCTCGTAGAAGCAAGAGCCGGAGGTCTATGTCATTAGGAACACATCTCTGGCCCGTGTCTTGCCTCACCCAATAATTGCCTTCTTGCTTCTTGTATGGGTCCAAGGCTGCTTCTCCGTTCTTGTAGTAAGGGTCTCTTTCATAGGCGGTTGAAAATCGAGCTTCCAAATCTGTCTTCAGCGATGTCATGACTGCATTTAATTGCAGTTTTGAGAGGGGGTCAGCCGGGTTTGTCTTGCCGGGCTGGTACGGAATCGTGATGTTGTATTGTTGCAAGTATCCGCTGCATCTTACTTGTCTCCTTGAGAGATACGGCTGCGTCTGGAGGTGCTTTAACGCCTCGTGGTCTGTGGTGACCAGTACCTTGCGTCCTTCAACGTAGCAGCGCCAAACTTTCAAAGCATGTACAATCGCCAATGCCTCTCGCTCCGTGGTTGTATAATTTTGCTCGGCTGGATTTAGCTTCCTTGACTCGTAGGCGATGGGCTGCAGTCCCTTGCCTTGGTCTTGAAGCAGGATTGCTCCTATTGCATAGGAAGATGCATCGGTGATGACGTGGAAGGGCCAATCTGGGTTTGGACTTGGGAGTGTGAGCACCGGGGATGTGGTCAATCTTTGCTTTAACTCTTGAAATGCCTCTTCCTCTTTCTCGGTCCATGTATATAGCCTGTCCTTCTTGAGTAGATCTGTCAGGGGGGCTGCTATGTGCGAGAAGCCTTGGATGAATCTTCTGTACCAATTGGTAAGTCTCAGGAATGACTGGAGTTCTTTTTTGGTCATGGGGGTTGGCCATTCCTCCACCACCGTGGTCTTCTTGGGGTCTATCTTGATGCCATCAGCAGTCACGTGGAGACCTAGGAACTCCACTTCTTGTTTGGCAAACTCGCACTTTGACTCCTTCGCAAATAGCTTGTTTTGCTTCAATACTTCAAGGACTTCTTTCAAGTGTCTCGCATGCTCTTCAAGGGTCTTGCTGTAGATATGGATGTCATCGATGAATACCACCACAAATCTGTCCAACATGGGCTGAAATATGGTGTTCATCATAGTCATGAAAGTTGCTGGCGCGTTGGTGGGTCCAAATGGCAGGACCATGAACTCAAAATGTCCATATCTTGTCCTGAAAGCTGTCTTCTCTATGTCCGGTTCTGCGATGCGAATCTGGTGGTAGCCGCTCCGTAAGTCAATCTTCGTGAAGTACTTGGCTCCAACCAGCCGGTCCATGAGCTCATCCATGCGCGGCAGCGGGTATCGATTCTTGATGGTGATCTTGTTGAGGGCGCGATAGTCCACACACATCCTCAAGGTACCATCTTTCTTCTTGACAAATAGCACCGAGGCTCCAAATGGCGACTTGCTAGGTCGAACGAAGCCATGCTCCAGTAGCTCCTTGATTTGCTTCTTGACTTCGTCTAGCTCCGTGTATGACATGTTGAACGTAGGCCGAGAGATGGGCTTGCTGCCGGGCTCCAACTCTATCTTGTGGTCTACGAATCTCTTGGGGAATAAGCCCTTGGGCAATTCCGGGGAGAATACTTCTTTGTGAAGTGATGTCATTCTTGATCTTGATAGTACCGGTCCTACAATCATCTTGGGGGTTGTGCTTGGTCAACCAAGGCGTCTCTAGGATGACGTCGTACTTGCCCAATTGCATGGGGGAGAACACTACTCTATCCTTGAAGGACTTGATAGAGAGTGCCAAGGGGTACGTCTTCTTGGAGGGGGTAGTATAGGAGAATCCATCGGGCATCAAAATCTCCTCGTCGTGGTCAAGAGTTCGCATAGTAATACCGTGCTTGGTGGCAAAATCTGCAGCAATGAAGTTGCCTTGAGCTCCGCTATCCACCAAGATGTGGACCTTCTCTCCTCCAAGGTAACCTCTCAAACTCATTGGGGCTGGAACGTCGTCTTCAACGGGGGTCTCCACCTCACTTGGCGTGTTGCCTTCTCGTGAAGTGGGTCTTGGGGTGGTAGGCTCCTGGCCTACCGGCGCTGTCCGTTTTTTGACAACTTTTTGGGGCATGAAAGTGCACGATGGCCCTTTTCCTTGCAATAGAAGCATAGTCCAGCCGTCATGAGAGCTTCTTTTTCAGCCGGGGAGAGTCTTGCTTTCACTCCTTGCTGGTTTCTTGCATCATAAGTGTCATTGGAGGGTCTTCCACTCTTCCGGGCAGCCGCGGGGTCCCTTTTAATAACTCCGATTTCCATGGGTGTGGGTCCAGATTCGGATGTGGAAGGGGCTGCGTACACCCGCGTCGTCGGTACCCGTGAAGATGAAGGCACGGAGTGCTTGAAATCCAAGGTATCCACCTTTTGGGCCACTTCAATGATCTTTGAGAAGTTCGTCAAGTCGCGTAATTCCACTTCCTTTGCCACCTTGGGCTTCAGGCCAAAGATGTAGCGGTCAATCTTCTCCTCGAGAGACATGTTGGGGATCTCAAGAGTGAGGGCGTGAAATCTGGATGTATACTCTTGAACGGACGTCGTTTGCTTGAGATGGTGGAGCTTTCCTCGGGCAATCTTCTCCGCATTGATGGGCATGAATTGCTTCTTGAGGGCCTCACGAAAATCTGCCCATCTTGCATATGATGGTGGGGGCTCTTGGCCGAGCATGGGGTGCGCCATAGCTTGATATATAGCCGCTTGATAGTTACGCCACCATGATGTTGCTGCTCCTCTAAGTAAGGTAACGGCAAAGGGAACGTAGTCCTCCTCGGGTACTTCAAGGAACGCGAGGTACGTCTCCACTTGGTAGAGCCATAAATTCAAGTTGGCACCTTTCCCGGGGTTGAAAGTGTCGGGTTTGCCGAGCTTCATGAGTTTCCTTGTTCTCGTTGGCTCTTGTGGAGGCGCTTGAGCCGGGGCTGGATTTTGACCATGGCTCGCAATAGGGGCAACCATGGCAGCCATAGCTTCTCTTGACGCTTGCACGGTTGCTTCATAAGTGGCCAAGCCCACTTGGTTGTGGACGGTCATTAAGAAGGCTGCCCACTCATTTGCAGGAACTCCTTGTGGTGGGGTCAACTTTGCTATAGCGGCTGCCACGGGATTTGACGGCGCTCCTCCTTGTGGTGCTTCTTGTTGTCGCAGATTTCCTTGAGTAGGCTCTCCCATCGGCGCTGGAGGAGGGTGTACTCCTCCTTGTGGTGCTTCTTGTTGTTGCAGATTTTCGTGAGTGGGCTCTCCCATCAGCGCTGGAGGAGGGTGTCTTGGAGTGGAAGGGCTTCCTTCGAAAGCTTGCTGTTGGTCTTGAGGATCGGCCATCTTCTTGTGCTACCAAAGTGCCTAGCTCCGATACCACTGTAGTGAAACAGATAGATAAAGTACTTAATCAAATATAACACTTTATCTATTCAAGACAAGGATCTTTGAACACAAGTGGTAGCTTCTTGAAAGAGAGATGGCTTCTTGATAGTTACAATATTTCTGGAATTTGGCAAGTACAAGAGTGATTCTGGAATGTTTTTCTATGTTCTAGCTCTTGCTTATATACTTGCTGCATAAGTAATTTGTAAGAAGGTGCATGTTGATGTGTTGGCACCCAACACATCCCAAAACTTGCCACCTCTTTCTAAAATAATGTACACATGTCCTTTTGACCTAAAAATGGCACATTTGACTTTTGCCACGTGGAGTTCTTCTAGGTTTTTCCTCTAACTTCGAAAATGCCTTAGAAGGTTCAAAGGACATGAACCAAGTCACTAGAGTACCTATTCACACTTGAATCCACACAATACTACTCCAAATATATTTGAAAACATTAAAATATATGCAAACTAATATATAATAACTCAAATCACTACATTGCCAATGTATTTCAGCATCATACTGGAATGCCTGTCTATGTGGGGATCAACACCCAAGTGGGTGAAGAGCAGGCTACCATCCTTCAATCTCCTCGAGGTCCAACTTTAGAGCAAACAGGGTTCTTTAGAAGGCCAGCTGACAGACCTAGAGGGCTGTCCAGATCTAGGTCCAGATCTCAGTCTCCTGATCCTGGAGCCCCAGGAACGGCCCCCTAGGTGACAGACTGAAGAGGCAGTCAGTATTTAAGACTTCTGCGGTTTAATGTTGTCGAGGCGACAACAAGTTAAGTTGGAGGGATTGTAATGAATCAGTATATTGGTAGATATAATGTTCATTTAAATATAATAGTTATTTGAGTTCAGCCTGCTGAACTCTAGTTAATAATCAGTGTGCTGGACGTTATATTTAATAGCAGTTTAATGACTCAGCCGGAAGCAGCAGGCTGAAGTCAACTTAAGTCAGCTTGCTGACACATTCTTTGACAGCCAGTTGACTTCCGTACTCGGTAGCAGCAAACTGCCTCCATGAGCATCCAAGTGTGATCTGCTAGATGAATGGCGAGATGACATCCCTATGATGAATGGCGATTCGGGATAATGGGAGATGGCGGTGGATTTGGTTAACCGAGGTCCTACCAACGTGGTTAACTCCCGGGTAGGCGGTGCCATTGCACTGACCGTTGAACAGTAATCTCATTCGATGTACATATGCTAGGCACTGCTCTCGAGTTCGGCATTCGGAAACGAGGCCAGCTCTCTTGTACAGCTTACTGAGAGAGATCTGGATCCAAGGCGAGAAGCCATTGATACGCACTGTCTTCTAACCTTGCTTATGTATGAGTTTACTGATTGCATTATTGATGCTAGTTTACTTGCATTTGACTTGCGAGTATTATTCACTGCTAGTGTGTTGTCCTTTGCCGTTTAACCAGTTAACGAAAAATCCCATAAAGATTACTTACTGATATAAGATCTTTATTAATTGTTCATCGCCTATTGGTAAGACAATTCAATTCATCTGGCAAATAGTTCCAACACCACTACTCCCCTTTTGCGAAAAGGATCTTCCATTCTGACAGTGCCTTGCGACAGCGGCTCAACTCCAGGCATCAGATTTGCAGTGGAGGTAACTGGGTAGGGTACTGGCAGCAACTCTTGCGGGCCGCGATCCCTGTTACTCACCGTTTCCAACTGCTTCATGATCTGGGGTTGCCATACCAAGGGTGTTGGCATGTTGATGTTTGTATAGCCCTTCTCTTCTTGCTTCATGATGTTGTCGGCGGCTTCTAGATACCTGTCGCTAACGCAACAGTCTAGCAAACCGTAGTTTGCTTCTTTTGTGCAAACCATCTTCACAAGAATTTCTCCTGCCGGCTGCCAATCTGTTGACTGGTAAGTCACCCTCTGCTTCCGCAGATCAATGACCATACCCAAGGGAATTAGTGCTTCTAATCCCAAGAGAACATCATAGTTCTCTGCCTCCGTCACCGTGCACTCCATGAGTAGTGACGCCTCTTCAGGTTTCCCTGAATTTATTGTGATTTTCACAGGCTTGCGGGTAATCCCACAAGACTTTGAGACTTGTCCTGAGGAAGGTATCAACTAGAAAGGACTCTCTTTCAGGTCCCTTGCCGTCAATCCTAGAGCTTTCACAGCTCGCTTTTCCAAAATGACTTGGGGTTGGGAGCTGCCCAGTTGTTGAAGATTAATGCACCATCCCTATTTTGCACTCTCACGGTGCTAAAATTGGTGGGCAATTGTAAGGTCATAGGTTTATAAAGTGCATTTTTTAGTTTCATGAAAGTATGTTTTGATTGAATAGTAGTGTAGAGTTCATTTTTGTGGTCATTTTGATATACAGTTCATTGAATTTGGTCAAGTATTGAGAGAGTTATGGATTTCCGAAGTTTGATTAGTTTTGAGATCGGTTGACGACTGTCCTTAATTCGTGGTGAGCGCGACCGTCGGATTGACCGACAGCGTCGAGCGATCTGGCCCGTTAGTGTGAACTCGAACCTTCACGTAAGTTCGGCTGACGCAGAGTGCCGACTAGGTCGATTTACCTAGAAGTTTCGGTTTAGCCTAGCGCGTCTAAGATATAATATTCTAGTAATGTCGATGCATGTATGTCGACGTCAAATCGGCCCGACACGTCAGATTAGACTGATCTGGCTTACTCACGAATATGCTGGAAGGGACGATTTGACGAACACTAAGGAAAATCCGTAGCTTCCTCCTAGGGAGGAGCACTTAGGCAGAAAATTATAAATAGGCATAACTTCTTTGTTTCTTATCAGTTTTCACTTCTGTATATTTCTACGGGATTGTAATGACAAGGCCTTTCATCCTACATCATTTGTGAGCAGTTTCTTGCTACTCAAAATGTTGAGTATTTTTCCTAAGCTTTGTTAGTGATATGCCGCTGCACTCTCTAGTATGATGGCAACTAGTTCCTTTCCTCGTGAGTCACTACGCTTCCACTAGGGCACTTTGCCCCTTTCATCTGGTATCGAAGCTGGGCTAGTTTGCATATTATATTATGGAGTCGCAGTCGGCAGCTGGAGGAGGCGAACATGTTGAGCATGTTGAGCGCGCGGGGCAGCAGGCAGCACCAACAATGACCAGAGAGCAACAAGAGATGCAGGCGATGCTAAGACAAATGGCAAATGCAATTGGAGGAGAAGTCTACACCCAGTTTCAACAAAATATGCGCGCGGAGGTGGAGAGAATGGTGCGAGTTGTTATGGGGAACGCCGCTTCGACGAGTTCGGCACCTGCACCTGTTGTACCACCGATTCATGTTAACCCAGTGGTGCAACCAGTTATTCCACCCGCATCAGGAGTGCGTGCGCCTAAGCCTGAAGTTTATACTGGAGAGCGTGGATCGCCGCCTGTTCATCAATGGATTTTTGGAGTGAAGAAATTTATGGAGTACTCTGCGCTCACGCCCGACAGGCAAGTCGCCTTTGTCATAACTTTGCTGCAGAAGAGTGCTGGAGCTTGGTATGAACGAGAAGAGCAGTTGTCCGGAGTTCCTGCTACTGTTGATTAGCTATTTGAAGGCTTGAAGAGGCAATTTCAACCTATTGCGCCCGAGGCTACCGCCCGAGATCTATTGGTGCGACTTCGTCAGCGAGGAAGCGTTCAGGAGTATGTTTCGCGCTTCAACGAGCAGGTGCTTCAATGCCCANCCATCCATGCACGAGTCGGAGATGATGGACAAGTTCAAGAGGGGACTCAAGCCAACTGTGGCCAAGGAAGTGGCGCTCAAGGACCCTACCAGTCTTGGAGATATGATGTCATTGGCAACAAGGGTCGACGCTGTGGAGTATAGTCAGAGGCAGTGGGGCAGCCACAACTTTGGAGGATATCGACACTTTGGATCTCAAGCGCCAAGCACGAGTGTTCAAGGTCCAGTACCCATGGAGTTGGGACTTGTGCAGTACCAGCGCAGGCAGCAGAATTCCAAGCCGAGAGGACCCTGCTACAATTGCGGCAAGCTTGGACATCTGGCTCGAGACTGTTATGTGAAGGCGAAGCAACCTCAACAGCAGGAAAAAGGAGGACGCCAGTAAGTCGTTCTGGGGTGTCTACTGGCGTGAAGACGAGAACTCACAAGGAGGTTATCCCCAGGAGCCTGCCGAGAAGCAAAAGACGAGATGTTGACAAGCCTATCATCGTGGAAGGAGTAGTCGACGGCAACAAGGCGAAGTGTATGGTCGACAGTGGCGCAAGTGCAAACTTTGTGCACAAGATGCTGGTGAAAAAGTGGCAAATCCCTGTGCAGAAGCATTATGAGCCTAAGGAGGCAATTTTGGCAAATGGGCAGAGACTCAAGTGTGGTGCACCTACGGAAGCTATTCACGTGGAAGTAGCGGGGCACCGGAGTAAGGAAGTTATGGAGCAGGCAGAGTTGGGTCACCATGAGGTGATATTGGGCCGACCATGGCTAAGGAAAGCCAACCCTCAAGTGCACTGGAGCACAGGACAAGTGAAAGTCCAAGGGCGTGATGGTCGAATGGAGACAGCGAAACAGGTGGAGGTAGATACGACCACAAGTAACTGTCTTCTGTCGAGCCTGCAAGTTAAGAAGCTATGCAGGGCGAATCAGGTGAAGGAGATGTACCTTGTTTTGGTGGCCCTGGCCAGGTCATCAGATGGAGCAAGCGTGAATCCTAACAGCCTGGGCGAATGTACATCGCCGGAGGAGCAAGTAGTGGTGTCTGATCCCCTTGCTCAGAAGGAGCAGAGCCCAACTGCTCAAGAGAAGAAGCCTGCTGAGATGCCTGCCCAAATTAAGGCGCTGTTGGAGGAGTTCAAGAACGTATTTCCTGAGGAGCTACCTACAGGATTACCTCCACAGAGAGCTATGGAGCACAAGATCGAGTTGGAACCAGGGAGCAAGCCACCAGTGAGACCGGCCTTTCGCCAATCGTTTGCGGAGTTGGATGAGTTGAAGAAGCAACTGACAGAGTTGTTGGAGAAGGGATTCATCCGACCCAGCGAGTCTCCATTTGCAGCGCCAGTCTTATTTGTGAAGAAGAAGGATGGAACTATGAGGATGTGTGTCGACTACCGGGCACTCAACAAGGTCACCATCAAGAACAGGTACCCACTTTCACGAGTGGACGAGTTGATTGACAGGCTTGACGGGGCGAAGTATTTCTCGAAGATCGATTTGAGGAGTGGCTATCACCAGGTTCGAATTGCGGAAAGAGATGTTCAGAAGACTGCTTTTAGAACTCGCTACGGTTTGTTCGAGTTCACAGTCATGCCTTTTGGATTGAGTAATGCACCTGCTACATTCATGGGACTCATGAATAGTATCTTCAGACCCTACTTGGACCAATTTGTGGTGATATTTTTGGACGACATCCTGATCTATTCGAAGACCTTGGAAGAGCATGTGGAGCATCTGAGGAAGGTGTTGGAGGTCTTGAGAGATCAGAAGCTGTATGGGAAGATGAGCAAGTGCGACTTCTGTCTCAATGAAGTCGAATTTCTTGGACATGTAGTGGGAGCTGAAGGAGTCAAGGTGGAGCAGAAGAAGGTGCAAGCAGTCAGAGATTGGCCGGTACCTGCTGATATTCATCAACTCAGGAGTTTCCTCGGCATGGCGAATTATTATCGACGTTTCATTGAAGGATTTGCCAAGGTGTGTGCACCGCTCACGGACATGTTGAAGAAGCAGGAGAAGTGGCTATGGGGTGACAAGGAGCAGCAAGCCTTTGAGAAGATTAAGGAGCTGTTAACACAGGCACCTGGTTGGCAATTGCCAGTCCAGAGCTTCCTTTCACCATCATCACGGACGCATCAAACTTTGCAGTGGGAGCCATTCTTCTCCAGGACCAGGGCAAAGGATTGCAGCCTGTGGCATATGAGAGCAGGAAGTTGAGTCCTGCTGAGCAGAACTATGCAGCACACGAGCGGGAGATGTTGGCTATTATCCAGGCTTTGAGGATTTGGCGATGTTATGTGGACGGCCGGAAGGTGTTCATCAAGACCGACCACAAGAGCTTGGAGAAGTTTATGACGCAGCCAACGTTGACACCAAGACAGGCAAGGTGGATGGAGTTTCTGCAACAGTTCGACCACAAGATTGAGTACTTACCTGGGAAGATCAACCCTGCAGACGCTTTATCCAGGAGGTGTGACCTTGCAGCTGTCTCAGTCATCAAGGAGAATATGGACTTCAAGGAGAAGCTTCAAAGAGGTTATGAGGAGGACCCAGAGTTTGCTGATGGTGGAGCAGCTGAGTCCAACTCGAGTATGCAGAAGAAGGACGGCATATGGTATTATGGTGATTCCAAGAGAGTGGTGGTACCTGACATCAAGGAGCTACGAGACTTACTACTTGCGGAGCATCATGACTGCTTATATGCTGGACACTTTGGAAGCGAGAAGACGGCAAGCGTGCTGAAGCGGGAATACTACTGGAGAAATATGGACAAGGACATCGAGGAGTGGATCAGGAGTTGCGATGCGTGCCAGAGAAACAAGACACCAAATCAAAAGAAGGGAGGTACATTGCAGCCCCTGCCTATTCCAGAGTATCCTTGGGAGCAGATTGCTATGGACTTCATCACATCGTTACCAGTCAGTGGTCAAGGGCACGATGCAGTATGGGTTGTGTCTGACAGACTCAGCAAGATGGCTCACTTCATTCCCATGAAGGAGACTTCTACGGCAGCAGATGTGGCACGGCTATTCTTTGATCATATTTTCAGGCTACATGGGTTGCCGAAGGTGATTGTTTCAGATCGGGATCCAAGGTTTACTAGCAACTTTTGGCGGTCATTGTTTACTTTGATGGGGACCAAGCTGAGTATGAGCACTTCCTATCACCCTCAGACAGACGGGCAGAGTGAGAGGCTCAACAGAACTCTGCAAGAGGTGCTCAGGAGTTTCACTATGGAGGACCCTTCAGAGTGGGACAAGAAGCTGCCAGGATTGGAGTTTGCCTACAACAACAGCATGCAGGGATCGACCAAGCAGTCACCATTCGCTATGGTTTATGGGAGAGAAGTATATCATCCAGGGAACATCTTGTTGGAGAAGGCCAAGGAGACTCAGGTTCCTACTACACAAGCTTTTATGGAGCAGATGGCCAAGACTTGGGATATGGCGAAGACGTGTATTCGGAAGGCACAGCAAGAGCAGGTCAAGCATGCTAACAAGCACAGGAGGGAAGTGACATTCCATGTGGGCGACAAAGTACTCTTGTCAACAGAGAACCTACCTTTCACAGGCAAGAGGAAACTGCGGGCACGGTTTACAGGTCCCTTTGTAGTGCTCAAGCAGGTGAATCCAGTGGCCTACAAGTTGGAACTTCCTTCAGGCTGGCGTATCCATGATGTGTTCCATGTCAGTTGTTTGCGACCATACGTTGACCCGAACGAAGGACATCCTAGATGAAATGAATCGACTTACCAAATAGGCGATTAACAATAAATAAAGATCTTTATATCAGCAAGTAATCTTATGGTATTTTCGTTAACTAGTTAAACGGCAAAGGACAATACACTAGCATGAAATAATACTCGTAAGTCAAATGCGAGTGAACTAGCATCAATGATGCAAATCAGTAAACTCATACATAAGCAAGGTTAGAAGACAGTGCGTATCAATGGCTTCTCGCCTTGGATTCAGAGTTCTCTCAGTAAGCTGTACAAGAGAGTTGGCCTCGTTTCCGAATGCCGAACTCGAGAGCAATGCCTAGCGTATGCACATGGAATGAGTATACTGTTCAACAGTCAGTGCGATGGCACCACCTACCCGGGAGTTAACCACGTTGGTAGGACCTCGGTTAACCAAATCCACCGCCATCTCCCATCATCCCGAATAGCCATCCATCATGGGGATGTCATCTGGCCATTCATCTAGCAGGTCGTACTTAGATGCATATCAAGGCAGTTCGCTGCTACCGAGCACGGAAGTCAGCTGGCTGTCAAAGAATGTGTCAGCAAGCTGACTTAAGTTGACTTCAGCCTGCTGCTTTCGGCTGAGTCATTAAACTGATAATTATGTAAAGTCCAGCAGACTGACTATTAACTAAAGTTCAGCAGGCTGAACTTAATTAACTATTATATTTAAATGAATATTATATCCACTAATATACTGATTCATTACAATCCCTCCAACTTAACTTGTTGTCGCCTCGACAACATTAAACTGCAGAAATTTTAAATAAGGGAACTGAACCTGACCAGCCTCCCTTACTGACTGCCTCTTCAGCGTGTCACCTTAAGGGGTTGTTCCTGGGGCTTCAGGGTCAGGAGACGGAGATCTGGACCTAGATCTGGACAGCCCTCTAGGTCTGTCAGCTGGCCTTCTAAAGAACCCTGTTTGCTCTAAAGTTGGCCCTCGAGGAGAACGGAGGATGGTGGCCTGCTCTTCAACCACTTGGGTGTTGATTCCCACATAGACAGGCATTCCAGTAGGATGCTGAAATACATTGGCTAGAGGTACATGCCCCTGAGCGGAGGGGGAGGCTGGCATACCTCTGGCCCACCCGCGTGTCCCTCTTCTGGCACCCCTGTCCTCTGGGGATTTCTGTCTGTGTCTGCTGCCCAGTACAGTCAGATCAGCTTCTTCCCCTGCTTGGGCAGGTGGGCTGGGGGAGCGAGCGCGGGGTCCAGTTGTCGCCATAACGGGGATCACATTCCACACACCTGATCGTGGTTCTTTAGGAAGTGCCACTGCCTGTCCCTGGGTATCCTGAGTACCTGCTGCTGATGCTTCTCCTCTGCCTTGTTCTTCTTCCTCATCCTCCTCATCCTCCTCCTCGGAGAGAGTAGGGGTCTCGTCCACTAAGTCGTCCTGCTCCCTAGTAGACATGGAGTAGTCTACCGACCTCCCTTTCTTAGGGCGCGCTGGAGGTTGCTTGGCCTTCAGCCTACTGATATCTATCCGGCCTGCATTCTTTGCCCATTTGACAAAGGCATGCTTTCCCTTAGAGAAGTACTCTCTTCCCCTCCTCCTATGTTCCTTGGTCTCTGCATTCATATTGCTCAGGCATCCATTCAGCCTGGGGTCCCAAGGGGCAATGTGAGGTGGTAGGATGAGATAGCCGTCTAGGCCATAGTGGAAGTCATCCGGTTGGGCTCGGTCACACTCCTGCTTCTTATTTGTGACGGTCATCCACCTCCAGTCTGTTGGCTGCTGGTAGTACTGGGGTCCGTGCTCAGCCTTCCTCAGTTTACACGGGAACCAGTGGGGAGAGAACATCTGCTGTCCTGCTTCCCTGGCCAAGTACTCCCAGCTCCTTCTCTCAACTTCATTGTAAGCTGGCAGGAGTGTGAGGTAGAATACCGTATCCTTAAAGCTATCGGGCCGCATGCTCACCATCCGGATGAGTCTCTGATCTCCCACTATTCCCGGTATGGGGACCGGCTTGTCCTCTGAATCATCTGCGAGATACCGGGCCTGCTCTGCTGTATAGCCCACCATCTTAGCATAATCTTCGTAAAGGACCACGCCGGTGTGTGTCTCGATGTACCTGTCCAGTGCTGTAGCTCCTTCCTTCTGTAGCAGTGTTGTCTGTTCCAGCCTGTTGATCTCCTGGGCTGCCAGCAATGCTTCCTTCAGGTTATCGAAGTTTTGGCCACCCACCACAGTATACCTGTAAGTGGCCAAGCTCTTCTGTCTGTCCGCTTCAATCTTTTTTCTTTTCTCCTCTTCTGCCGCTGCCGCTTCTTCTTGCTGTTTCTTCTGTCTCTCCTCCTCAGCCTTCCTGAGGTTTTCCGCTTCCTGATCCTTCTTCCTCTGTGCCTCTTCTGCCGCCTCTTGTTGTTTGCGGACCCTTTCTTGTTCTCTCCTGGTGAGGGACGTCGCCGCCAGCTCCTTCTGGTATTGCTCCATTGTCCTCCTGGCTTCTTCTGCCTTGCGCTTTCTGTCCTCCTTTTGTGTGGTGGGCGCCATCCTGCACATGTAACCAGGGCACAAGTTAGTAGGATATGGACCTTTGTCATAGGGATTGCAGGAAGTATGTTAGTATTTAGTATAGTGGCTTCGCTGCTGTTTACCTTACAGGATGATTGCTAAAAGTTGACGTAGTTGCGATGCGCTACACATAAACGTATGAGTGTGTTTTTATCGCTCTCGCTCACTAACTGTCATATATTTTCCCCTCCAACTTAAATGGAGACAGGACCGCCTGTCACCTTCCCGTGTCAACTGAAATGACAGTTATGGAGGGACTCCAGCGGCCCGGAGGTGGAACCGTGTCAACGCCCCTTTGGCATTGGTCAAGTGGTCCTTAAACTCCCAAGTGTCCCCCGAGGCATCGTAACCCTTCCATCGAATGAGGTATTTCATGACATATTTAGACGATCGACGGACCGAGCGAGCGTCTAAAATCTCATCGACCTCATATTCCTCAGGGTTGCCGTCTCGGACAGAGGGGACCGGTCCCGGTTGGACAGGGAACCGACCTGTGAACAGTGTATCACCTTCGATGTACGGTTCGAGGAAGGAGACATTAAAGACCGGGTGCCCCTTGCATTCAGCTGATATGTTCAGTTTGTAAGCATTCTGACCGACACGACGGACCACCGAATATGGACCGACCCAGACAGGGCCAAGCTTTTTCTTGACCACACCAGGGAGGTACAGGTGCTGAGAATGCAGTTTGACTAAATCCCCCTTGGAAAATGTCAGTTCCCGACGGTGTTGATTAGCGTATTTTTGTTGGTTTTCTTGGGCCGTGTGCAAGTTTCGTTGGACTTCTGACAGGGTGTCAACAAACTCCTGAGTTAACTGGAGGGAGACCGAGTTGTCAATCCCTTCAGGGTGAGTTAAGGATTCCCCTAGCACATCTAAAGGAGACTTAGGGACTCCACCCAGGCTTAGTTCAAAAGGAGTCTTGCCCGTTGACGCATGCACCGCACTGTCGACCGCAAACTGAATTTGAGGTAACAGGTCATCCCAATTATCTTGTTTTTGGTTAATATATGCTCTCAGCACCTCTTGCAGAACTCGGTTAGTTCTTTCAGTCTGCCCATCAGTCTGAGGGTGGTTTGCTGTGCTGAGCAGCTGTTTGACTCCCATTAACCCCATTAAAGCTCTCCAGAACTTAGAGGTGAATTTTGAGTCTCTGTCTGAGATGATATTAGAAGGGAGCCCATGTTGGCATACTACATGGTTGTTAAACTGCCTCGTTGTTTCGAGTGCAATCACTTTGACAGTTGTGGGGATAGAAATGACCATTTTGGTCAGTTTATCCACAACTACCAGTATTGAATCATGCCCGTTGGCAGTTCTTGGTAGTGAGATCACCCAGTCCATGGATATAGTTTCCCAACGTCCCGCTGGGATGGGCAGCGGTTGCAGGAGACCTCCGGGTGGTGTGTGCCGAGACTTATTTCTCTGACACTGGTCACAGGACTTGACATATTTCAAGACCTCCCGGGGTAACCCCTCCCAATGATAATGTTTTGCCAGTTTGCCAACAGTTTTGGCCTGCCCCAAATGTCCACCCAGGAGACTGTCATGAGCTTGACTCAGTAAGAGAGACCTTATTTCCAAGTTATTAGGAATGACCAGCTTCAGCCTGCCTGAAGTGGTTTCAGTCACCCAGACCCCTCCCTTGAGCTTATACCCGAGTGCAGTAGCACGACACACACCAGTAGTGGGGCTGGGCTCAAATGTTGGGTCAGAAAGGTAGGCTTTCCTAAGTTGTTCAAGGAAGGACTTTTTCACCTTTAGTGAAGTGAGTGCACACAGGACTTTATCTACAGTATGCTGACTAAAGTTCCTTTCTTGCAAGTCAGGTCTTCTAGAGAGTGCATCAGCAGGATTCAGCTTCCCTGGTTTGTAGTCGATCTGGACTTGGAATTGCTCCAGCGTCAAGCTCCAGCGGTTCTCCCTCCTCGACAGCTTGGACTTCTTCTGAAAGTGGGTCAGAGCTAGATGATCTGTAATCACCTTAAAAGCTTTACCATGTAAGTATGCTCTCCACTGTTTGAGTACATGAATGATAGCTAGCAGCTCTTTATCATGCACTGAGTAATTAATCTCCGCTGGATTAAATTTCATAGACTCATACAACACAGGATGCCACTCCTGCCGTACCTTACCATCCTTTGTGGTTTTGTCAGCAGGCTGCAACAAAATAGCACCCATGGCAAAATCAGAGGCATCAGTAACCACCTGCACCGGTTTGCTGGGGTCATACACGGCTAGCACTGGGGCAGAACAAAGGGCATCTTTAAGGGTCTGGAAGGCAGCCTGCTGCTCTTCCCCCCACACATACCCGATGTCTTTCTTAGTAAGGTCAGTCAGTTTACTGGCCTTTGTGGAATAATTTTCAATAAATCTCCTATAGTAGTTAGCCAACCCGAGGAAGGATCTAACTTCAGAGAAGACTGTGGTACTGGCCAGTCCCGTATGGTCTGGACTTTTTTAGGATCCACACTGATGCCCTCTTTACTGACAACGTGGCCTAAGAATTCAATACTTTCCTTAAAGAAATCACACTTGCTCATTTTAGCATATAAGTGATTTTTCCGCAGAGTGTCCAGGACTGTTTTTAAGTGTTCAGTGTGCTGAGCTTCATCTTTAGAGAAAATTAAAATATCATCCAGGAAAACTTGCACAAACTTATCCAAATAAGGTCTGAAAATGTCATTCATAGCACCCATAAAGGTAGCAGGAGCATTAGTCAGTCCAAATGGCATCACGTTGAACTCATAGTGTCCATAACGTGTGCGGAAAGCAGTCTTGTGTTCATCCCCCTCAGCAATTCTGATTTGATGATAACCACTCTTGAGATCTATCTTACTGAA
This sequence comes from Mesotaenium endlicherianum, assembly GCA_009602735.1. NCBI lineage: Eukaryota > Viridiplantae > Streptophyta > Zygnematophyceae > Zygnematales > Mesotaeniaceae > Mesotaenium > Mesotaenium endlicherianum. The sequence goes on along the minus strand of WELA01009360.1, from coordinate 879,659 downwards.
CACCTTAGCGCCAGACAAGGTATCAAGCAAGTCCTCGATTCTGGGTAAAGCATACTTGTTCTTTACTGTAATTCAGTTCAGGGCTCTGTAATCCACACACATCCGCATACTGCCATCCTTTTTCTTAACAAATAGGATAGGTGCGCCGTACGGCGATTTACTGGGAGAAATGTGACCAAATTTTTCGAGCTCTGCAGTCTGTGTTTTCAACTCCTCACTCTCCAAATAAGACAAGCCATACGTGCGTTGCCAGGGTGGCTGGCTACCAGGTAATAAATCAATCCTATGATCTACTTCCCGCTTAGGGGGTAGTCCTGGAGGCATATTAAACACATCCGTGTACTGAGCAACAATGTTTGCAGCAGTAGGGTGCTCCGGAGGGTGTACCTTTTTCTCAACCACTTCTTCAGGTTGAGGAGGTACCTCTCTTAGCAGCAGACAGAACATTCTGTCTTCCTTCTGGTTCCAGCTTTTGACGAACTCCATTGCATTCAGCAACTTGCATCCTTCTGGAAGCCTCTTCTTTTCCTTCATTTGCCATCCACACAGGACAAGAGGAAGAGCACTGGTGGGTGCCAAGTCAGTCTGCCCATCACTGGCTCCTCTCACTTTAACTGTACCTCTGCTCCAACACACTTCAGCTTGATGTCTATTAAGCCAGGACCTGCCTAGCACGAGATCATAAAAGCCAGTGTTGAGTACCTCAAATGTAAGCGTTTCAGTTAGAACTGCAATGCCAGAACCTAACTGGACCTCAATAGGCTTGGTTATAACTCCTCCCGGGATACTTGAGGCATCTCCAAGGAATATTTTTCTATTCCCTTGGGTGACAGTAGGCAGCCTTAGCCGCTTAACTAAGTCCTTGTGGATAAAAGTATGTGACGCCCCTCCGTCAACAAATGCCCTCACCTTCCTACCTGCAATCATGCAATGCAGTAGGATAGGGGGGACTGTCTTTTCCTGACTTTCGCATTGTTCTCCTGACGTAGCAAAGAAATGTTGGACATCAGGTGGAACAAGAGCATCCAGAGTGTGCACTCTCTGGACGTCTATATTACTGATGGTCTCCTTTATCTGTTTGTCAGGCATGCATAGTGAATCCAGTTCAGCAGGACCCATAATACCTGCTACGAGGGCAGCTAGTGACGACTCACTATCTCTAGCATCCTCACAGTCAGTAGACTGGATTACTGACTGTTGCTGTCTTTTAAAGGCTGGTCTTTTCTCTCGACCTTAGGCAGGTGCTTGACCGGACACTGTTCTCTGTAGTGGCCTTTCTGCTGACAATGGTAGCAAGTAGATTTTGCTGAGGCTGGTCTCGGCTTAGTCCTACCACCACCCCTTCCATAGCCACCTCGAGAGGGACCACCTCTACCTCTAGACTGAATAGCATTGTACTCATACTCATATTCATCACCCTGATTATCCTCAGCCTGGTCTCCTTCAACTGCATTGTAGGAACCGTGGGGCTTTTTGACAATCTTAGACACCAAAGCGTTACTCTGGCGCTTGTGATTGAACTGCTGCTGATCCCAGGCGTCAGCATCCTGGATCAAGTCAGCCAGTTTCTCATACTTTTTCTCAGCAAAATGACCAGAGACCTCGGATTTCAAGCCATACCTGAAGTATGCTATCCTATACCGTTCTGGCAAATCAGGCTGCTTCATCATGTTCTCTTGGAACTTTTGAGCAAACTCAGCAACTGAAGTGGTCTGCTTCAGTGTCAGGGAGATCATCGCATAGATAGCTTTCTCCTGCTGGTTGATGACATCAAACTTCTCATGCAACTTCTCGACAAACTCTACCCACGTAGGGTCACCGAGTTGCCGAGCCTTACGCTCTTCCTTCCAGTAAAGCCACCAGTCTGCGGCACTGCCTTTCAGTAGCGCACCGGTGTGCCTGACCTTCTCGTAATCTTGCAGTTCTGGGTAGTTCTCCAGCCACTGCTCAACATCCGCGAGAAACTTGATCAGGTAATATTTTCTGTTTCCCTCAGGATCATAGTCCTGGGGAGGTTTCGGCTTGGGCTTACTAGGCCCTCGGCCACCACCACTAGTGGTGTGAGACCCCAGTTGGTCTCTGTCCCGGAGTAGGGACATTATGATTCTTTTGTCCTCCTGCTGGGACTGATACATGGTCGCCATTTGCGACTGCATCTGAACGAACAATGCTCCCAAGTCTACATTTTGGGGTGGTAGATTAGCAAATGCAGCAGCAGCATTGGCATCTACTCGCTGAGTAGTGTCCTCAACAATCCCTCTTGCTCCTGCAGCAGCAATTCCTGCCGCATTCAGCCGGTCACGTATTTGACCTAGGGGTACATTGAGTTGTACGGCAGGAGGTGGGTTCAGAACATTGGCCCTTGATGCCATAAGTTCTTCAACAGTGCGCTCGTCAGCTGGCTGTCCTTCCCTCCTTTGTATATCTTCAGCGGCCTTTGCTACTTGTTCAGCTTCTAGTCTGGCTATCTCCTCCTCAGCTTGCTGAGCTGCGACTGAGGCAATAGCAGCTGCCTCATCTGCAGCCTCCCTAGCTGCAGTATCCGCTACTGCTTCCGAATAGGTACGGTTTCCCGCTACATGGCTTTCCGCCTGGTTTTCGACATTCTCGTTATCCTGGTTCTCCATGTCTCGGGAGTTGCTAGTTTGAGACCTTGTCCTTACCATACAAAGAAGACTGTGATAACTGCTCCGATACCACTGAAATGAATCGACTTACCAAATAGGCGATTAACAATTAATAAAGATCTTTATATCAGCAAGTAATCTTTATGGTATTTCCGTTAACTAGTTAAACGGCAAAGGACAATACACTAGCAGGGAATAATACTCGTAAGTCAAATGCGAGTAAACTAGCATCAATGATGCAAATCAGTAAACTCATACATAAGCAAGGTTAGAAGACAGTGCGTATCAATGGCTTCTCGCCTTGGATTCAGATCTCTCTCAGTAAGCTGTACAAGAGAGTTGGCCTCGTTTCCGAATGCCGAACTCGAGAGCAATGCCTAGCATATGTACATGGAATGAGTTTACTGTTCAACGGTCAGTGCGATGGCACCGCCTACCCGGGAGTTAACCACGTTGGTAGGACCTCGGTTAACCAAATCCACCGCCATCTCCCATCATCCCGAATAGCCATCCATCATAGGGATGTCATCTGGCTATTCATCTAGCATATCGCACTTAGATGCATATCAAGGCAATTCGCTGCTACCGAGTACGGAAGTCAGCTTGCTGTCAAAGAATGTGTCAGCAAGCTGACTTATATGGACTTTCAGCCTGCTGCTTTCGACTGAGTCAGCAAACTGATAATTATGTAAAGTCCAGCAGACTGACTATTAACTAAAGTTCAGCAGGCTGAACTTAATTAACTATTATATTTAAATGAATATTATATCAACTAATATACTGATTCATTACACTAGACGCAACTTAA
>WELA01009360.1:863176-876139 GCA_009602735.1 Mesotaenium endlicherianum | reverse complement strand
CAAGCGAGGTCAACGATTTGCCCAAGAGTATCTGGTCAAGTGGAAAGGCTACCATGCGGACGACAACACTTGGGAGCCAAAGGCCAACTTGACTCATTGTAAGAGTAAGTTGAGACGTTATCTACAGAATGCGTCGAGGACGTCGCATCTTAAGGAGGGGGATGATGTAAGGTCATAGGTTTATAAAGTGCATTTTTGAGTTTCATGAAAGTATGTTTTGATTGTATAATAGTGTAGAGTTTATTTTTTTGGTCATTTTGATATAAAGTTCATCGAATTTGGTCAAGTATTGAGAGAGTTATGGATTTCCGAAGTTTAATTAGTTTTGAGGTCGGTTGACGACTGTCCTTAATTCGCGGTGAGCGCGACCGTCGGATTGACCGACAGCGTCGAGCGATCTGGCCCGTTAGAATGAACTCGAACCTTCACGTAAGTTCGGCTGACGCGGAGTGCCGACTAGGTCGATTTACCTAGAAGTTTCGGTTTAGCCTAGCGCGTCTAAGATAGAATATTCTAGTAATGTCGATGCATGTATGTGGACGTCAATTCGGCCCGACACGTCAGATTAGACTGATCTGGCTTACTCACGAATATTCTGGAAGGGACGATTTGACGAACACTAAGGAAAATCCGTAGCTTCCTCCTAGGGAGGAGCACTTAGGCAGAAAATTATAAATAGGCATAACTTCTTTGTTTCTTATCAGTTTTCACTTCTGTATATTTCTACGGGTTTGTAATGACAAGGCCTTTCATCCTACATCATTTGTGAGCAGTTTCTTGCTACTCAAAATGTTGAGTATTTTTCCTAAGCTTTGTTAGTGATATGCCGCTGCACTCTCTAGTATGATGGCAACTAGTTCCTTTCCTCGTGAGTCACTACGCTTCCACTAGGGCACTTTGCCCCTTTCAGCAATGAGGCGCTATTTGCACCTTCCTCAGCTATATCCAGTTCATGTCCTGCTTCTTCAACCGTGAATGGGTAAGTGATATGCAAATCAACGAGAGAAAACAAAGGAGCATGCTGGATCCGGTGTTCCACCAGGGCCTTGAGCTTTTCTAGCCAAAAACAAAATGTCTTACGCGTCTCGGGCCTGGCTTGTCGTAGCTGCGAGATCTCATTTTCATCCAGAGTGATCCGGAAAGTTTGAGGAAGCTTCCCAGCATTCCTTGGCACCAGACGATTGTGATCTGCTTGCTCGGCAGCCTTTGCATCCACAGCCTTTGCAGGCATCAGCTTCTCGCCTTTGCAGACGGTCTTTTCTGCGATATCTGCATCATAGTAGACATTGGGCGCGTTTAGTTTCGCAAACTGAGCTTTCAACTTAGCGATTTCTGCACTCATAGCTTCATACTTCTGGTTACCCTTGCAGTTACTAGAACCACCCTTGTAAGGTCATAGGTTTATGAAGTGTATTTTTGAGTATCATGAAAGTATGTTATGATTGTATAGTAAAGTAGAGTGCATTTTTGTGGTCATTTTGATATAAAGTTCATCGAATTTGGTCAAGTATTGAGAGAGTTATGGATTTCCGAAGTTTAATTAGTTTTGAGGTCGGTTGACGACTGTCCTTAATTCGCGGTGAGCGCGACCGTCGGATTGACCGACAGCGTCGAGCGATCTGGCCCGTTAGAATGAACTCGAACCTTCACGTAAGTTCGGCTGACGCGGAGTGCCGACTAGGTCGATTTACCTAGAAGTTTCGGTTTAGCCTAGCGCGTCTAAGATAGAATATTCTAGTAATGTCGATGCACGTATGTGGACGTCAATTCGGCCCGACACGTCAGATTAGACTAATCTGGCTTACTCACGAATATTCTGGAGGGGACGATTTGACGAACACTTGGGAAAATCCGTAGCTTCCTCCTAGGGGGAGCACTTAGGCAGAAAATTATAAATAGGCATAACTTCTTTGTTTCTTATCAGTTTTCACTTCTGTAAATTTCTACGGGTTTGTAATGACAAGGCCTTTCATCCTACATCATTTGTGAGCAGTTTCCTGCTACTCAAAATGTTAAGTAATTTTCCTAAGCTTTGTTAGTGATATGCCGCTGCACTCTCTAGTATGATGGCAACTAGTTCCTTTCCTCGTGAGTCACTACGCTTCCACTAGGGCACTTTGCCCCTTTCAACCCTTTTCTTCTTTATTGTCCTTGTCTCTCTCTTTCATGGCAGCATTTGCCCATGGCGATTTTAAATTTTGGGTTCTTAGACCAACACTCATCTTCTGAGTGTCCCTTCTTGCTGCAATGTGCATATCTTTGCCTTACTAGCAGATAATTGCTTAGCTTCTGGGTACGGACAATCCCTCTTCTGATGTCCTGATTTTCCGCAATTCCAACAGCGCCTTGCTGTTTCAGCAGTTGTAATGAATCAGTTCATTTATTATTTAATTAATTGTATATATAAATATAACACTAAATAAATATTACGTCAATATACTCACATGTGCGAGTTCATCTAAATGAATGTATGTTGATGTAATGCGAGTTTACTTACTTTGTCAAAAAGGTCAGCAAGATGATATTTGTATCTTAGTGTAGTTTGCTGACTTTATTGAAGAGGTCAGCGGGATGACTGTTGTATCATAGTATAGTTTGCTGAGATTTATATATCAATCATATATAGGATATAATACCAGTAGGTTGACATGTAGTAAGCTCGCTTGATATTAGTCAGTATACTTAGCTTCAGTACGCTGAGGATAGAAATATTCATTTAGATGATTATTTGTAGATTGGCACATGTGACCGTAGTATACTGAAAGTCGGAAGGTCGACTGAGATTCGATAAACCGATGTCCTACCAGTGTGGTTAACTCCTGGGTAGGCGGAGCCGTCGTCAGTCAACTGAACAATTAGGACTTCAGTCAACCGACCAATTAATATGGTCGTTATACCTAGATCCGTGGGTCCCAACTTAACGGGTTTCCCACAAAACGGCGCACCTTGCGCCGTGGTCAACCAGGTGGTTACTAGGTTCATAGCAGGCTGGGATCTCGGGGTCCCTCATTCTGGACAGTAGGCTTTATAGTCGGATTTCTACTTGCAAGTCATGTGTGCACCTTTTGAGTTCGTTCTAATGACCAGCCTTCACGGAAATTGACATGGCTGCTTCGTCTGCGCTTGAAATGGAGCAAAATAGAACTTTTCGGAAAGGTCTCGTCAAGATGCATCCGTTTATGTTAAGTTTGCTCAATTTGGAGTAGTATTGACAGAGTTATGCCCTCTGACATTTTGGGGTCACACAGCGGACAGATTCCATGGTTTTTGCACCTAAGTCAGTGGGATGTGTTTGAGCTACTTTATGGTCAACTGAATGAGAGCGCCTTTGCTATTCAGTCCCCTGATGTTGTGTATGTGCTTACACATGCTTGTATGCCTGGTAGGCAAGAGGTCATGAGTTTCTAAAGGAGAAGCTCTAGTCCTCAAGCTCGCCTCTTTCTTATGCCTTGTATTCGTGTGCAACTATGGCACACTACGATAAGTGAGTCAAGGGTCATAGATGAGTAAACGAAATTCATTATAAGGGCGAAGATCGCTCCCTGATTTCACACGATTCCACCTATCTCTGATCTTATATATTTAAATGAAATGTATTAATCTTGAATAAGTAAGATTCATTTCAGCAGTGTTGGCATGCTTAGCAAACTTATTGAAACACCCGCTCTTTTTCTTAAATTGAAAATTAGAGCTGTTGGCCTTAGGCGGAGAGGATTCCTCCCTCCTCTCAGGAGCCATAAGCGTCCTGGAAGCCTCTTTGTACCACACTTTACCTTCTTCAACATTGCGTGCTATTTCAGCCGCCTCGTCAATGTCCTAGTCAATCCCGTGCTTTGCAGACAGATGTGGCCTGACTTCACGATCTGTTTCCTTGCCCAAGCACAACAGAAACTTGTCAGCCACTATTCTCGGCTCGTATATTTTTGCCTTTTTGGCGAGGTCTACCAATCTGGATTTAAACTCCATGATTGTCTCGTTCTTCTGACGGACAAAATGCACATAACGGTGCACCTTAAGACTGCGATCCTCTGGAAATCGTGCTTCAAGCAACTTATAGAAACGGCGCAGACAATGCTTGGGGTCTAGCTGGTCATCCCCAGCCTCCATATCCTTACGACAGCTAGCCAAGGCTTGCGCATGGCTTGCCTTTGTTGTGGCGCTATCGCCTTGTTGACCATGAAGAGGTGCAGCTCTGCGTGTTACTCGTTCCTGAGCATTAGCAATCTTTTCAGACAGTCCTGCACACACTTTTTGCAACTCTGCGACAGAGCCGACAACATCGCTCTGAGTAGCAGCCCTTTGCTGACCCTCAGTGTGTTGCCTCATGGCCTCTGTTAATTCTTGTGTTAGTGCAGCTAAGTCTACGCTCTCAACAGGTGCAGTTGTAACTGTTCTTCCTGAAGATAGAGCAGACGTTCGGGCTTTCGCAGCCTCTTTCTGGGTTTTCAAATCCCTTGCCCTTATCTGTTCTGCAAAGGTCCATTCTTGGGTGAGATCCTCATCCTTTCGGAATTGGCAATATAGCAGCAGGGCATCCTTGTCCAAGTACTGAACCAAGCCTATAAATGCGACAGATTGCGTATAAGAAGAATCCTTCCGAATCTTCTCAAAGAACTCTGCTCAACAGATCTCATCAAACTCTTCGACAGTGAGACCGTTGCCGCTGGTTCGTCCGCTAGAGCACTTTGCGGACAACTTGAACTTAGGATTTTCATCCCGTTCATCACCGGCCATTTCGAACGGTGACCAAGACTCACTGACTCTTCCCACACGTCTTGCTCTCTGCCCAAATCTGGTGCAAAGGCTCGTGTGTTATCCGGGTTCTCACCGCTTGCGGAGATATAACGAGACTCGTCTCTCGACGGTTGCTCACTCCACCGGTGGTCAGTATGCTCAGATGTCTCACTTCCTCGTGGACTCTGGCTAGTATCAGAACCTTCTGCAGGCTCCACAGAGTGGTAGAGTCTTCCACTCCTCAATCGCATATATAGTTGAATTTCTCCGGGGTTCCCTTTCAGGTTGAACACCGGCAGCCTTCACAAGCCTCAATCCCCAACTGACATGGGAATTCTCGTTCACCTGAACCAATCAACAAGTTCTCAGAAGTAGGACAAAAGTGTCTTACTTCCACACAAGCTTTCGCCCAAGTTGAGGGTTTACAGAATGAACAAGTTTTGTGGTTTGCAGAAATCACGTCTAAGCAGCTTAACAGGCAATGCCAATTTCAGAGAAAATTGCCCTTCAAGGCTTTCGCTTAACTTCCACAAGTCACAGCTTACAAACCTCTGAAACTGCACATCTATGCTGGCCTGGTCTAAGCTCTTCACTCAACACCGCGCCTTAACAGCTCTTCACTGCTCGGCTGGGCTCACTTAGTTCTTCACTGAGAGCTTTGCTTGTTAAGACTACTCTTGCTATCAGCAATTCGACAATTGAGGCTTCTGAGAACTTAGAAACTAACACAATACTCACCATTTTAAGTGTCCCTCGCACGCTTGTGGCATTTGACTCAAATATGTGCTAATCTTCTAACAGATTCTATTCTGCAGCTCTCTACTTTCTACCAGCGAGATCCTCTCTTGGGAAATTGTAATGAATCAGTATATTGGTTGATATAATATTCGTTTAAATATAACAGTTAAATAAGTTCAGCCTGCTAAACTCCAAGTTAATAATCAGTTTGCTGGACATTATATTTAATATCAGTTTAATGACTCAGACGAAAGCAACAGGCTGAAGTCAGCTTAAGTCAGCTTGCTGACACATTCTTTGACAGCCAGCTGACTTCCGTACTCGGTAGCAGCGAACTGCCTCATTATGCATCTAAGTGTGGTATGCTAGATGAATGGCCAGATGACATCCCTATGATGGATAGCGATTCGGGATTATGGGAGATGGCGGTGGATTTGGTTAACCGAGGTCCTACCAACGTGGTTAACTCCCGGGTAGGCGGTGCGATGTTGAACAGTAAACTCATTCTATGTACATATGCTAGGCATTGCTCTCGAGTTCGGCATTCGGAAACGAGGCCAACTCTCTTGTACAGCTTACTGAGAGAGATCTGAATCCAAGGCAAGAAGCCATTGATACGCACTGTCTTCTAACCTTGCTTATGTATGAGTTTACTGATTTGCATTATTGATGCTAGTTTACTCGCATTTGATTTACGAGTATTGTTCACTGCTAGTGTGTTGTCCTTTGCCGTTTAATCAGTTAACGAAAAATCCATAGAGATTACTTGCTGATATGAAGATCTTTATTAATTAATCGCCTATTTGATAAGACAATTCATTTCAGAAATCCTGAGGTCTAACTCTTCTATGATACACTTAGGAAGAAATCTTCCAGCGTCGGCAGAAGCGTGGCGTCTCGGCCCTTTTATGGCCTTGGGAACTCATTCTTCTTTGTGCTCCTTCCGCTCCTTCAACTTCTTTTGACAACGATGCGAGCAAGAATGAGGCAGCTTCAGACAAGACTCGTGCCTTTCACAGGCACCACACATGATCCTCTCTCGAGAATGCCAGTGCTTAGTCACAGTGCTTAGCTTGCATGCCGTCCTTACCTAGCAGCTCTCACACAGCTTAGGAGTTGTCATTCCGCATGCATGCATGCCTTGGAATTGTCGCGCGTGACTGCTTAGCTCTTCAGCTGACAATCATACCTATGTGGCTGGCTGGCAGCGTTTAGGATGAACGCTCAAGCCGTGACTAGTCATCTGAGGGTCTTGGTCGAGGTGGCACACAACGCCTCTGCAACATCCCTGCTGTTCTTGGCTTAGATAGCCAATTGATCAGTACCCATCCGGGCACTTGCTGGTTCCATACCCCTAGTCTTTCGGCTGACTACTCCATCCAAATCCCCATCCATCCCCGGGTGTGGGTTTGACGTGTCGTGACCACTTTGACAGTGATAACGGCTTTGACATGACCGCTGACTGAGATCACTTGGTCCTCTGGTCGGTGTGTCAACGCTGACTTCCCGTATTTGGGCGGCCATGGCTTGCGCTGTGCGTGCGGCACCGTCGAGTGGATAGCAGTCGTGACAGAAGAGGTGCCCTATGAAAACTATATTGTAAACTTTGTTCTTTTGTCGCATTGTTAAATTTGTTCGCCTGTAGAAACAGTCCAATGACACAAACAAAAAGCGCGGGTCATATGACATATGTCATCAACTGTTATAAACTGTATAGAACTGCCGCCTGCGTTTTGGGCCCACTTCGTCGAAGCTTCAGCCCGTTCATGTGCATTTATTATTCAATCCATACTTCTGCGTCGAAAATCGCTGGTGATTGTGGGAAGAATCCTGTGAGATTGATGGGATGAGAATCAGCGATTTGCTGGCTGATGCTGAATATGCATTGAAACCGATTTGCCAAATCTTCATCATGTGACTTCTGAAGCCAGCCAACTCACGATGTCAGATCCTAGCCAGACACGAACTACTACATACTGCGCAGTTTAGCGCAGCCTCCTGCTGCTCTATTTCGTCGTGTTCTCCACAAAGCTGCCACGTGGGTAGCAATCACTCGTGTACATATATGGGAATACACGTTTAATTGCGTTCGACGATGCTGATTTGTGGGGCGTGCAAGTAGGTGCAAGTCTCTTATCCAAAATGGAACGATGTTGCTATCGTCCAGGTCAACAGAATGCCAAATAGATAGTAGAGGATAGTAGAGGACGACAGATATTTTATCCCGAAAAGTCCAAGACACTACATCAGCTGACATCAGCTTATATTCACTTTCACTAATCCACTTTATCCACTACATTTAGTAATCAGTTTTGTATCCTACCCTTCTTGATTCTCACCAGCTTGTGTCCATTTGTGCATTTTGTGCCGACTCTGTCGAGTGTCATATGACAGTTGGAAAGCATGCCAGCGAACCACGAAGAACAGACCATGAGCCACTTTACACGCTTACACTGAACGTGGCCTGCTGTGGGAGAAAGAAGCTGAGTTGGGCACATTGCGGACCCAAGCACCGACATACTCGACTGCCCCAATACCTCGACCCACCTCGACCAAGCTCGACTGAGCTCGACCAGCAGCTATACTGAACTTCCAAATGCATAAAGTGGGGGCTGCTTTCCCTGGTAGGACCAGAATTACCGTCAAGTTATACAGACGAACGGAAACACTAATGCCAAGCCTGCGCTCTTTGGCTAGCATACTGCTCACAACCTGATACTTAGTTAGGGGATACACAACCAGAGCTCTTAAGCATGGCAGGAGGTGTAGTTGCTCCTATAGCTGGCGGAAGAGCCCACCTGTATGAAGGGAGGGTGACCGTGTATGTTGTTCTTACTTGTCTGATCGCAGCCAGCGGTGGCTTACTGTTTGGCTACGATATTGGCATTACAGGTAACGAAGCTTATTCTCGCAAGGGTATAACATGCAAGCTGATTGACAAGCAACTCTTTGAGCTGGTGATCCCTTGAGAGAAAATTCAGACCACCGCCGTACTGAATGAGGGATTTACTTCGAATGTGATGATGCACCGGAGCATATGAAAATGACCTTTCTTTTCGTTTTTGACCTGCAGGCGGGGTAACATCCATGCCCGACTTTTTGCGGAAGTTTTTCCCTGGGATATTGAGGGAGTCTGAGAGAGCCAAGACGAACGCATGGTGCAAGTTTGACGATCAGCTTCTCCAGCTCTTCACGTCCTCACTGTTCATAGCAGGCCTGTTTGGGGGCCTACTGGCATCGTACACCACCACGAAATGGGGTCGTGTTCGCACGATGCTCATCTCAGGACTATTCTTCTGCCTCGGTGCTATCCTCACTGCATCCGCACCAATCCTCATTGTCCTTGTCCTCGGTCGGATTTGCCTCGGCCTTGGCGTGGGATTTGCCAATCAGGTGCACAACCACTCCTTACCGTTAGTCCTGCATGCCTTTCTATCCACGTGGAGCACATGCAGTCTGCTTGAAGTTATGTACGTTCTTGACTGCGTGTTCGTGCCTGCATGCTGTTCTTATATTTGATTCTCTTGCAAGTCATCTTACTTTTCTGGGCCAAGTATAGCCCGCAAGAGCCCCATGACTGACCCTCGAGTATCTTGTATGTCCGTGCCTCTGCTCTGTTGATGCAGTCTGTGCCCCTCTACTTGTCTGAAATGGCCCCTGCCAACATGCGAGGGGCTCTGAACCAAACGTTCCAGATGGCCACCACGATAGGAATCTTGGTGGCGCAACTCATCAACTACGGGACTCAGCACCTTCACCCGTGGGGCTGGAGACTCTCTCTGGGTCTGGCAGGGGTGCCAGCTGTCATGCTCACTATTGGGGGCCTCATCTTGCCCGAGACTCCCAACAGCTTGATTGAGAGGAACAAGCTGGAAAAGGGGCGACATGTGCTTCAGAAGATTAGAGGCACAGACAACGTGCAGGTACGTGGTGTATGTTACAAGTCTTGCAAGAGCACGTATGTATGAGGAAGCTGGTGTAAGGAGGAAAGGGCTTGAACGGTGCCTAGTCCTCAGAAAGCTGATGACTTCTGGCCAACTAGCTGCGCTTTTGCTGCACTACAGCATCCGTCAATCTTGTGCGTGCATGTGGTGTCAGCCTTCAGGGCAACAGCAGTGGGTGCATGTATACAGCTTGCAGAAGTAGAGTGGCAGGTAAAAGTATGAGTAGCATATATGCTCAGAGGGCCTATGGCTGTTGCTGATGTCTGTGGTGAACTCTTGACTGCTGCAAGCGGGAATATGACTAGCTTCTGATTCAGCGTTCCTTCTGTGACACGATGGTGCAGGCCGAGTTTGACGATATACTGGTGGCCAGCCAGCGCGCGAGCCAGGTCAAGCACCCCTTCATGAACATCTTCACTCGCGAGCACCGGCCCGAGCTCACCTTCGCCATCACAATCCCAATCTTCCAGCAGCTCACGGGCATCAACGCTATTATGTTCTATGTCGCCCCTCTCTTTAACACCCTGGGATTCGGCGAGAGTGCGGCGCTCTACTCCGCTGTGATCACCGGCGCTGTGAATGCTGTGGCCACCCTAGTGTCCATCTTCAGCGTGGACAGGGTTGGCAGGAAGAAGCTGTTCCTCATTGGCGGGATACAGATGTTCATCATGCAGGTGAGAGCTTTGTCCCCGTACGCTGCCAAGATGGCACCCCTCACGCTTGGTGTTCTCCCAATTAGGAGATTGTTTTCTGAGGTGTTGACTTCATTCCTGTTTCGACAAATTTATGCAAGTATGGATAATCATATACTGCCTAATGTCTTTACCTGTGCATTCTTGACCAAGACGTGACGGCTTTTGCTGCGTGCGTGTGCAGGTGTGCATTGGCGTCATCCTTGGAATCGCTTTTGGCGACGGGAATAAGAAGCTGAGCAGCGCCGTGTCTGCGCTGGTGGTGGTGCTTATCTGCCTCTACGTGGCGGGCTTTGCATGGTCCTGGGGGCCCCTGGGTTGGCTGGTTCCCTCGGAGATCCAGCCCCTGGAGACGCGCTCGGCGGGGCAATCGATCACCGTTGCCTGCAACTTCCTTTTCACTTTCATCATTGGCCAGGCCTTCCTGTCCATGCTCTGCAATATGAAGTAAGTGTAATTTGACGACAACATGGACCTAGCATACTATGTGCTACTCGTAGCTTTGGTTGCCGACAGGCTTTGGACAGACTTTGTGTATATTCAGTAGTCGCAACTACTGTTGTCCCCTCATTTGATTTCAGGTTGACCACTTTCAGGTTAGCCGTCAAATTTTTTTGCAGCTCAGGTCTTACGAATCTGCGAATTTTCTTGCTCTTATTTCTGTCTGCGCAGATTTGGCATCTTCCTCTTTTTTGCTGCCTGGGTCTTCATCATGACCCTCTTTGTTCGCTTTTTCCTGCCCGAGACCAAGGGGGTTCCACTGGAAGAGATGGCGGGCATCTGGCGTAACCACTGGTTTTGGAAAAAGCACATTGGAATGAAGTCAGCAGCTGCAGGCAGGGATGTTGAACTTTCGCCTGGTGTGGCAGGGCCTGCATCATAGTATCTCTACATTGTGACACGTGGAGGATTTGGTACAAGGAGAATGGATCACTCATGCATTTTTACTGGTAGCCAGGAGTGCTTCTGTGCATACCCGTTTTTGCTATGCTGCTTTCCTTCTCTTGTATTATAGGTAGATGTGTGATTTATGTATATTATAGTAATACAAAAGAAGGTTCAGAGGGTATAGATGATTGGTTTGGTATGCAGGTAGGTGCAAGTTAGATTATGGTTGAGGATCAAAAGCTGTAAAGAGGATATCCGGAAGTGATTGTAGCATGAAAAGATCGTATAATTGCAAGTATTGATGATCTTGTTTGATACTGGAATAATGTGTGGTTACATACAATTGGAGACTACATGCAGATTTAATATTGTACGCTCTTACCAAAAAATAGTCAACTGCTGCTCCCGTCTTCAAGTAAATATGCCGCTGAGTTGATCGAGGAAACCAAATAAAACCAAATAAAACCAAATAAAACTCAATAACCAGTTTAAACTTTTAGTGCATGCATATCACTTTGAACAACCACCACCAATGGCATACATTCAAGTACAAGAAACAAGTGTTATAACAGCCATCAAGTACAGGAAACAAATATTGTAATCAGCCAACCCAAGAAAGAACATTGTCTCAGGTCAAGGCGCCTCCCACATTTAGCAGACTTGAGTTCCAACCTGCATTTGTGGTCAGAATACAAGAAGCGACACATGCGCTCTTTCTAAGATGAACCTAGATATTTCGGCTTCTGGTGGCTGGTTGCTAAAGCGCCTCCGTCCAAGAGGAGGCCAATGCTACCAGCATCCCTGAATGTCAAGTCGGAAAGCCACCGGAAGTGGACACAGAGAGAGAAAGCTTTCTGATAAGGAGGTGAGGAATGCGAGCATGTAGCAGCGGCACAACTAGAAACTCACAAAAAAGGTTAGCAGGCAGGGGCAGGCAGGCAGGCAGGGGCAGGCAGCAGCAGCAGCAGCAGCCAAAATGTTCATCTAAATTCTGAGATTTTCACTCAGAAGAGGGCCGACAGCCTCAAAAGAGGGCAAACCCAAAGACCTCTCCAAGGAGGATGAGGGCGCCGAGCGCGATGGCGAGCAGGGCCGCGAACCAGGAGAGGCGCTGCGTGAAGCCGGGGATCTTCTCCTGCAGGGCCTCACTGCACGACCCGATGAAGGCGGTGTAGCTCCCCATGGCCACCACGGTGCCCAGCAGGAACATGGCCAGGAACGCCGCGCCCGCCGCCTTGGACGGCAGCGCTAGCGCCGGCAGGATGATGAGCAGCGCGTCCGGCTGCAGCCCGTGCACGATGCCCGTCACAAACGTCGCCACCCCAAATGCGCGCTTGCTCCCCCCGCCTCTGCCTCCTGCTCCTGCGCTGCCCCCCCCCGGCCTCTTCAGGGCCAGCGTGCCGTCCGGCAAGACCTCCATCTCCGTGTCCTCGCCCACAGCCGCGCCCCCCTCCTCGTCACCGCCGCCGCCCCGCGGGGGGTCGCGTGCGCCCGCTGCCGCCTCCTCGATGGGCGGCAGGTTGCGGGCCTCATTGATGCCGAGCGCGCCGATAGCCAGAAGCGTCACGCCCACCACACGCGTGCCCCACTTGCGCAGGAGGTCCAGGTGCAGCCGGTCCTTGAGCAGCACAAACAGCACGCCAAACAGCACCTGCCCCGCGTCGTGCCCGCACCCCCACAGCGCGCCAATCGACGCCGCCTCCATGCGCGTGCGCCCAATGGCCAGGGGCGCCAGCGCCGCCAGGTGGTCCGGCCCCGTCAGCGTGTGCAGGCAGCCCGCGACAAGGCCCGTCCACGCCGACACCAGGAGCTGGTTGGCAATGCCGCCCTCGCCCGCGTGGGCCGGTATCGCCACAGCGTGTGCCAGGGCTGCTGCTGGCCTCAGTGCCAGGTACACAAAGGAGGCCACACTCAGCAGTGGCAGGACTCGGCGCACCTGCACAAAGTTGAGGTTTCCCGGGGGGGGG
>WELA01009360.1:846086-856480 GCA_009602735.1 Mesotaenium endlicherianum | reverse complement strand
CCCCCCCAAAACCGCCACGCCCACTCCCACGTAGCACATCAGCACCAGCAATAGCGGTCAGCGTCAACAGCAGTAGCAGCGTCGGCAGCAGCGTCAACAGCAGTAGCAGTAGGAGCAGCAGCAGCAGTAGCAGCGTCAGCAGCAGCAGCAGTAGCAGCGTCAGCAGCAGCAGCAGTAGCAGCGTCAGCAGCAGCAGCAGCATTAGCAGCCATGTAGAGCAGGGTCAAGGGCTGGGGGGCCATCCTTGCTCTATCCTGCAGGAAGCACCAATTGATGCTGGTGTGTTCCAGTTCTGACTGATGCAGCTCACCGAGAAGGGGTTCACAGGGAAGGGCCGCAAGCGCACAGAGGACGCGTTGACGATAGCAGATGCAACCACGGCAACAGCGATGAACCAAGTGCGGAGGTGAGAGCGACTAGGGAGCATAAGACAGATGAAGCAGAAGCAGGAGCAGAAGGCCGACAATGCCAGGGTGGCGCAACCACTCTCCACTATCCCCTGAGGCGTGGCACGACCATGACCTGAATTGCCTGTCCCCCGATACGGTGCTCTTTTCCCCTTTCCTTTTTTTCTGGAAGCAAAAGACACAAGGGGAGAGGACTAATTGGGGAAGGGGGGTGGTGCTGGTGCGTAGGCCACGACCCCACGACAAAGCCCAGGACGAATTCAGAGGAGAAGAGGAGAAGAGGCCAAGGAAGTGGTGGAGGAGGAGAGGGCAGAGAAGCAGCGCACCTGCTCCAGAACAACGATGGCGTTGACGCCCAGCTGGCGGGCTAGGAGCACACTCTCCACGTACACGCGATCCTGCCGCCCGCCACAACAGCCCACGGCCCCATCGCCCCGCATCGCCCACAGGTCAGACTGGTGGCGGTGTTGGACTGGCAGCCCTGTTCAGGTCCAGCGTGCGAGCCCCCTTGGGCAGCCAGTACGGCGACCTACAGCGAACAGCTGTGACTGACCAGCTCACTGGCGGACCCCAGATCCCCGTTTCCGGGTGGAACAGGGGAGGCCCCGTGGGTAGCAGGGCCAGCCACAGGAGGTCCCTCGTGTGCAGGACCAACCCCCAACATTGTCAAGTTCTGTCCATCATAAGTCACACTTGGCAACGAGCGCACGCCTGCTGCCTGAGAATTACCTCGGGCACAAATGCAGCATCCACCATCATATCCTTCACACAAGCTTTGCAACACACAACAACAAGCAGCCCCACAGGAAAGGGCAGGCGGGAGAGAGGGGGGCATGCATGACACGGGCTCTGTCTGGCTCTGTGAGCCTCTCGGAGGACGCCAGAGAGGTACAAAGAAGACACCAAGGGGAGCAGCGCAGGGAGTCTTTTGTCTCCTATTGGGAGGGGGGGAGGGGGGGGGGAGGGAGAACGAGAGCAGGGGCGCACCTTGAAGCCGTTGCAGATGAGCAGAGCCCCCTCGCTGCGAGGCAGGGAGGCCATGGCAATGAGGAGCTCCGGCTTGGAGCCGGCCTCGAGGCCGAACTTGAACTGGCGGCCGTACTCCACAATGTCCTCCACCAGGTAGCGGTCGTGGTTGCTCTTCACGGGGAACACGCCCTGGTAGTGCTTCTGTTGAGGCGCAATCCCAGCCACACACACGCGCACACACACAGAGGCAGCAGTTGAGACAAAGCCCGACTGTGCCGTGCTTTGTGCAAAGGCTGGTAGTCTGCTGCCCAGCACACGGTGGTCAGCACACGGTGGGGTGTGCCTTAAGGAGAATTTCCTGAGAGACAAGTGCTGCGAACCAGAAAGCCCCACCCTGATGGCATAGAGAAGGTCCAGGCCCCAGGCCCAAAGGGCCTGTTGGTAGGGCCACCCGGAAGATCCTGGACCGATAGACTGCACAGCTGAGCATTCATCCAAGACATGACATCTCCCCCTGGCATAGCCCTGAGCCTGTCCCGACTCTGTCACTGCGTCCATTCCACGGCTGGCGTCGTGTCACAAACGCGTCGCAGCAAGCGCCGACCTAAGCACACTTGTGGGAGGTGCACATGGGCGTAGGCTCTGAAGCTGGCCTCGCTGGCCTCCCCAGCAATCACTCAGTCGCAAACCATGCCCCTCGGCGCACAAGCAGGAGAAGCTTTGATACGGGGCTTGAAAGGTAGACAAGTGCCCCAACATGTGCGCGTGACGGGCACAAACAAGACGCGACCGGGTATGACCATCCTGGCGGCCATGCTCCTCCTCCCATTCCTCAGTCTCCGTCAAGTAAGGGTGAAGGGAAGGCAGGATCGCCAGCCGTGCAAGAGGACTTGCACGCACACTCTACGAGAACAAAATTCAAATGTTCAAGCCTTAACGAGGACAATAGGGGGCAAGGTGTGTGTGTNGAGGGGGGGGGGGGGGGGGGGGGGGGGGGGGGGGGGGGGGGGGGGGGGGGGGGGGGGGGGGGGGGGGGGGGGGGGGGGGGGGGGGGGGGGGGACCAGAGCAATTATGTGCTCATGGCCCCTTCGAAGAGGCAAGCAGCAATTGTTCAGGTTACACTGAAGACATTGGATGCGGGTGGAGGGAAGAGGAGGGGGGGAGAAAGAACCGGGGCAACATGTGCCGATGTCTTCATGGAAGCTAGTCAACCTCGAGAAGAAGGAGTCAACCTCAAGAACGATGGAGTCAACCCGAGAAATCGAGTGAGGCCTGCCGAGGAGGGAGCCCCAGGAGCAACCGCACCTGGTAGCCATAGCGGGCGATGGCGGAGTCGAAGCAGCCCTGCAGCTGCCTCATGCGGTGGCGGACGATGTCCGGAAAGCGGACGATCATGGGGAGCTGCACATTCCTCTTCTGGAGGGACTCCACCAGCTCGACCAGGTCGAGCTCGTCGCTCCCTGGAGGAGAACAGGGGGAAGGAAATTGCACAAGGGTTTGTTTGCCGCGGCCGTGAAGCAGAATGGCTCCGGCATGCTTGGCAAAGAACCCTTCTTTGGATATGGGAAAAATAATACTCGGGACAGTTAATGCTAGCCTACCCCAATTGTGAGCATTGACAATCAAACCTGTACTGCACACGACCTCAGCATGAATTTCTGATGATATCAGCGGGAAAAACGAGTGTGCCTGGCTTTACTAGTCGGCTTCTTCCCAACTACCACTAACTGGATGCGAATGAGATCATAAAACCTAATTTTACACAGGACGGGCTTACCGCCGGTTGGATACTGGAAAGGGGTGGAAATTAGGGGAGTCAGATGTGCCCATTTAGCTTCACTGGATGCAGAAGATAATTGCAAAGTAGAGGCTTACTCCCACGGAGTCTGGAACCCTATCTTACCATCCTCAGTTCCGCAAGGCCGCACGGTTATATTGCCAGATTCATTGACATGGAAATATGGTGCACCCCAACCCTCGGTCCTGTACAAAGCAGCTCCGTCCTCTGCTGTCCAGGCGGCCTCAGCAGACGCTTTGACTGCAAGAGAAGTAGGAAAGGAGAGAGTGGGGCTAGACTGGGCAGTAAAGCTTCCTGAAGCTGCGTGCAATGATGATCCAGAAACCGAACTTTTCGTGTCAACTTGCAATCGAGTTATTATCTTCCCTTCGTTCTTCTTGGCCCTGGCCCGAGCCAATGCTTGAATGACATGCTGACGTTCCGCCAGGACTGCCGGAGGAAGCTGATGCATCCATCCCTGAGCCTCTGCTGCGTGCATCACAGGACCAGCACTCGCAGTGGATGGTGTGGTAGGACCTAGCTTCACAAAGCTTTGACAACCCATTGTGAGCAGACAAAAAAGCGCACCAGAGGGCCCGGGTACCTCGTCACCTTCTCTGTATTAGCCTGTCACCATTCAGCAGTTCACCTTTCAAATCTTGTTTACAATAAGAAAAGAATATCGGAAGCGCACGATGAAGACTCGAACCGAGAGTTGTTAAGACAACGAAGTTGGGAGGAAGACGCCCTCTTTGGGCACACCAAAAGTGAGTAGAAGGGCGACGACAGACACAACGCCCTTTCCAGCTGTGCGGTCTAACGTAACCTCAGGTCGGCCTTCTCACAGAGATTGAGGAGCTCCCAAGAGCTCCCCGAATACCGGCATTGCTCTTGTGGGGCCGCAGTCTCATGAAGTGTCGCAGAAACAAAGTCGCTCATTAGATCTCTTGCTTCGACACGTGTCCTGTATTTGTCGTGCCTGTGCGCGTCGGACCTCCTTAATCGTGTGATGATGCCTCAACTCTGCTGACTCGTCGGTGGTCGACAGATTTCTTAAGAAATGTGCAACATGTCTGCCTACATTTTTGTGCCAGCTTCTTCCTTTGATGCTGGCCATGGCAGCTAGTCTCCAAGAATCATTCTTCTCAAATTAATTCAGGGGTACCAGTGTTCCAGCATGTAGCAATATGCGCGAGAAGGTAGCCCCAAGATTTTCAAAGGACTTAATATAGCATGCATCTAGTATCATGCAAACTCCCCCCGTCTCATGCATGCGTAAGTTATTGCTACAATGATTCAACCATAAATACAGACATTAAAAATCGAAGTCAGCAAGACAAAAGTGTCACACATCCATTGCCCTTCTTCGCAAGTTGCAACCGCGTAGTCCACGAAATGTGAAATGTAGTATCAAGTCTCCACCGACGATACATATACCCCTTTGAGGTGTCTATCCCACTTGAACTCAAACCTTTATTTCATGCACACGATTGCCATTTGGGCCATATTTGTGTTCAGGCCATTCAAATTAAAGTCATGATACACCTGATAAGATGTGGAGATACTTTGATTACACATTCTGTCATTGGTATCAAAAATCATCGAGATACGCCACCAATTCATGGCTCCTATATGGCGCAAAATGCGAATATAGCATGATCAATGATCACCACACAACCATATCATATAAATCTGTTTGCGAGGGCAAGTTGAAGCTCGCAGTATTTTAACTTGCCATATTTAGTCATGGAAAACCTACTAAAATTGCAAAAAAAATAATGTAAAGAATAAGTTGTGACAAATTTGGGCCTTAAAAGACTTACCTCCAACGTCCCAACTCTTCCTGAAGAAGGATTTAAAGGAATTTATTATCCATACACAAGCTAAGAAGGTAACTACTTATAAGTAATATTAACGTATTCTATGAAATTCAGGTTAAAAACCAACAGAATTGGACATCAAATAACTTATGTGTCAATTATTTAATCTACAACTTTTTCAATACTTGATGGAAATAAGATTCAAGAGTAAGTGTTTTCATCCAAATTATAAGTTTTACACATTGAACAATTGAGGTAACTTGGAGCATACCACAAAAAATTGGGGAGTAAGTGGATCATATACAATCAACCAAGATATTTAGTCTTGAGTGAGAAAAGAGCTTTTTTATCATTGTTGAGAAAATAATTGAAGAGCCTTTTTTTTTATATAAGAATTGTTCATTCCATAAGATTTTTTTTGTTTGTTTGTTTGTTTTTTTTTACAAGACTAGGAGCTAAGATACGTTGTGATATATATACATCAATTTAGAAGTCAACAATCAAAAATTGATGAAAATTTAAGGGGCGGCTCTTGAAGCTTGAAGCATGTGCGATTGACTATTATGTTTTTTCAAAAAAAAATATTTTTAGAAGTACTATATATTGATTTTGGGTTAATTTTGTGTTATTTTTTGAAGTATTATAAGTTGATTTTGCTCTCACGACTGTAGCAAACATTGACAATGCTCAGCAATGTTAAAGTGTTGCTAATCAAAAACTTTTCATAACTTCAGGTTCACTTTGTTGTACAATGATCTAAATTGGCCAGGTTGCCATGGCAATGTCGACATTTCACAAATTGGGTGCAAATCTGGTCTTGCTGCCATTGCTTTCCTTTGCTCGCCGCTCCTCCCATTACCAATTGGTTTGGCTCATATAGGTCATTTGTTATTTTAATCAACATCTTATTATAATATTATTATATTTTTTTAATCAATTTTGTATGCATTGATAGCCATATGTTAATTTAATCGCATCTCTTACCCAATCACCATGCGACATCCTTATATGTTCATGGACATAGTATTGTCTTTTCCCATATATGAAGCCACGTGGCCCTGCTTGACAGTTCCTTTTGCGGAGGTGCTGGGAATACACATGTTTTTACAAAAATATATGAAGGAAAGGATGTATACACCTCTAGCAACGTTACTCAAAAGTTTGTGGGTCAATTAAATGCGTGCTCAAATATACACAACAAAGTTCGGGAGAATGATCACTAAAAAAAAGCAATCTAGAATTATTACCCCTTTGTCCGCTCGACATTGACAAAAACTTTAGTTCGAAGTCTTCGCTGACGCTCGTCATTGCAAATACGCCCCGCTTCTAGGGGCGAAGATTTTTAACAAGTAATTATATCGTAAAGATTTACAAAGTATTCATATTGAATGTATTGAAATTGGCAACTATTCGATATTGAGTCTTAATCGATTGACATTGGTTTATAGCTTAAAATCTAGTCTGTAATCGCGAAGCGCACCATTCAGGGGTAATTAAACTAAACTAATCAACCCCATTGGGCGCCGTCATAGGTGTCAGCATCAAATCTAATCACTTTGGCCGTGGGTTCGTTCTCCTCCTCGCACTAAGAAGTACTTCCTCATCTAATTCCCACCATTGTCATTAGGCCTTGTCGTTGCTATCTTTCTGGATTGAAGATCGCATTGCTGTTTCTTGCTTCGATGATTTTTCTTCTTCCTAATGCTGGTGTATGACAGGACTTTATACCGTATTTGATAAATTTGCCATCTCTGCATCCCCTTGATCAAGCTTTGTGTAGCCATGTGCATTGCTATCACGTCTCCTCTCGTACTGGCATATTGGTCTCTTGGCCTGAATCGGTGGTAAAATTGTAGTTTTGAAACATATATGATTCAAATCAAAATTTGTGACATAAATATATTCAGTTATGATACGCGTGTAAATGATCGCGCAAATTTTTCAGAGCTCTTCAATTTTCAAGTGCTAACACTCGAAGCAGCTAACAGAAGCAAGCTACACAAGCTTCAGAGCAGCTCAGTCTTCTTCATTGTACGAAGTCAAAAAGTGCATAGTCGACCCTCCTAATCCACCCAGAGAAGCAGCCAAAGGGAGAGAAGCGTTGACCAAGAAGATAGAAGAATTTTCCCGTACTACTACTCCTACTTCCTTATTCTAATCAAAGCCTATCTTCTATATTCCTATATATGAGTTCTAATCATATAAGAATAATTGAATATATGCATATGTCACAAAGTGGACTATTTTTTCCTCCATTCTCTTTGTTCTACCCGTGCACCCACCTTTGGCCAGCTTTTTTGGCCACCTTTTTTTATAAATGTCAAAATAAAAAAAGTTAGACGGCCAAAATTTTCACAATTTTAAAATGAAGGCGAGGTTGGAGTTGCTAGGCTGGTCGCCTTGGTAGGATCGCCCATCAATTGGGTAGTTGGCTCTTTGAAAGATGTTGGAAGCTATACTACAGCTGTAGCTCTTCAAGTGGTAAGGGGGAGGGCAAAGCGAGGAAGAAAAGGAGTAAAAATGTACTCGTGGCCTGTGAGGAAAGTAGAGACGAGAAAGCAATATGTAACATCATTTTTTGGGCTCGTTCCACCCACCGCTCGATTTTCTTTTGGGAAAAGGGGGGACATAACATGTATTCGTTGCGAACGTTCTCGAATATTACAAAATGGTTCAGCTCGCGTTGAGAGTTGAACTCAAGACCTCCCGCTTACTAAACGGGTGCTCTAACCAACTGAGCTACGTGAGCTGGCTGAAGGCGAGAGATTACATATTATATATTATGTTTTTTTTATAGGCATATCACTTTTCCTTCTTCGACTTTCACTTGTAAGTTCCACGATCGGTTTTGAGTCATTTGAGTTTAGAACTTAAATCACGGATGCTGTGACATCATAAATAGAAAGAGTACTCTCTGCACTGGGTGCAACAGTAAGTAAAGAAGCTCCTTAAAGCATCGAAACACTTTACAAAGTTCAGGCGCAATGGAAGGTGATTGCTCTTCTCCTTAGCAGCATCACGTGACCCGGGAATCTTTGGTACATTGGTGGATCCTGATTCTGATGAGCTGCAAGTTGTTGCCCGCGGACGTGTCCGGGCGTCTGCTATATTTTTTTGCTCCGGTCTTGGAGATTTCCTTCACAAAGCAGTTTCTCAGGAGATGGACCTATAGACACTTTACTGTAACAACTTGAGAACTTTGTAGGTCCACCGTATTCTGGGGATGATCCTGCAGTGTCCTGCACCCTCCTGCAGCTCGTCCCAGCACGTTGCAGATGTCTTGTGTCGGACATATTCACCCCACCCTGATCGCGTTCTTCGTCCAGCTTGCAAGTCAGACTTATGAGAAGGTCCCGTCTGCAAAGTGACTGATGGGTTTTACTATGGTGTGCATTGGCGTCGTTTGTGGTCCCCAGGTAGAATGGCCATGGCCGGGCGAACGTCCCAACTGGCCCTTGTGGTCCTCTTTGTCGTCGGGCTGTGGAGTCACGCCGCGTGCGCTGTCTCGCCGTTGGGGAAAGTGGACCACTTCAAGGTGGAAGAGCAGGCCATGGCTTTGGAGCAAGAAGATGGTTCCTTTGGCAGGTAGCTAGCTAGCTGCCTTCTGTTGCTCTTTCCTACTCGTTCTTTCCCGAGTCAGCTCCGCTTGCAGCAATGGGTCAGTCAGAGGGCATAATCTATTCCAGAGTGCCGAGGTCTTGCGGACCAGAAGGTGGGGGGCAGGTTTTGGGTGTCTGGCCGGCGCGCACAGTCTGCATACTTAGTCTGTCGTGACATGATCCGCCTCGTGCCTCGAGACTGGAAGTGCCTCCCTCGGCAAAATCAGGCCACGTGGCGGGTTGTGGAGTGCCACTCCGATGCTTCTGCTAGCCAGGCCTGCTGCCTCATCAGCCGCAGAGGGGCTCACATAGTAACCTTAATGCCCTGGAGGGTATTGAGATCGGTGGACTGACTGACGGTGGCTGGCTGGGGGGGGGGACCGCGTGCAGCTTGCTGGAGACGTACCAGGCCCTGAGAGCCGTGGAGATCGTGAAGAAGGCCGCGCCCGACGCAAAAAACACGTGCGCCTTCATCTCGCAGGCCCGCGCGTCGTCGTCCGGAGATGCGGCCTCGGCCTTTGCGGCCGCCAAGCTGGCCGTCATGCTCAACTGCATCGACAAGGCCAAGATCATCAAGGTGAGGGAGGAGCAGCCATGTCTCTCTCCGCTGCAATGTCTCTGGTGCGATGCCGCCGTCTCTCGGATGCTCTTTCGGCAATTGATCGATCGATCAATTGAGGGGCACAGGTGAACGTCGCAGTCACGTGCTGTCAGCGACCGACCGACTGACCGGGTCTTTGTGTCGCAGTATCGACCGGTCGTCGGCGTGGACTTCTCACTGCTCGTCGCTGCAGATTCCTCCACGAAGCCACAATGCAGGCGATGGCTGATTGCGGACTGAGACCGGGGGCACACAGTCTCCCAACATTAGCCTGGCTATTGCTCCTGCCTCTTTCCTTCCAGCAGGTGGCGCGTGTGCATGTTGAGCCTGTTGGCACTGGACTGCCTGGACTGCCCGTGTAGTGCAATGGGACCCCCAACAATCATCTCATTCTTTTCTTTGGAGCCTGCAGGAAGCCGAGGGGGACCTGCTGGCAGCTGCAAAGGCCAAGGACCTGCTGTCGCTGTACTACTCCATCACCGCCCTCGCCTATCTCAAGGTGAGCCTTTCTCTCCACCCCCATTGCAGGTCCCGGCAGCTGTTCCCGGAGGCGAGCGTCGCCTGCAAGTCCGGTCTTGTGCCGTTTTCCGGTTGCGCGCACGTGGCGCGTGCAGCCACCGTTGCTCAATCCGGACCATCAGTCAGCGAGGCCGAGTAGAGCCCGTCGCTCGACATTCCCCCAGATGCTCATGCCTGTGAGGAGCGCGTGTGAGAGCTTACCTGTCTTCTCGTTATGACCCTGGCTCACCCCTCGGGGTTCTTTTCAGGCAAAGGTACTCATTTCTGTGATACTCTCTTCCCACAAACAAATTTGCATCCGTGTGAGCTCCTCTTGTCTCGCCCAGAGTGGATGAGCTTTTGAGCCTTCCCAGGTTGTGCTTAGTTACTGTCAGCCAATTGAGAATCCATCTCCTCTTCCTCGATCTGCTGCATCGAAGGCGTGCATCAGGCACTGGTTATCGCCCGCACGGGACCTCCCCGAGGGTAATGGATCGGGACTCTTCGAGTGTGGTGGGGTTTAGAGCTCTCGCAAAGTCTTTGCACCGAGCTAGTCGGAATAAGAAGCAGGGGACGCGATGTACACCCAGACCTAACATGTATTCATTTGGGGAAGCCACATGGAGCGGCACGAGTGGCTCCTCTGCGGCATCCTGCCTCTGCAAGGGCCTGGCTCCTTCGACGCGGGGCGTGGGACAAAACCCCCTCCCCCCCCCCCCGCC
>WELA01009360.1:823201-834759 GCA_009602735.1 Mesotaenium endlicherianum | reverse complement strand
CCTTCCTTTTTCTTAAGCTCAAGCCCCGCCCTCTCTCTCCTACCCTCCCTCTCCCTACCCTCCCCTTTTACTTTTCCACTCCACTTTGTCCCCCCATGCCCCAGGACCTGTCGCCTGCACGCAGGCCCTTGCCGAGTGGGCAAAGAGCTCAGCCCCGCCTCGTGCTCTGCTACCGGGCAGGTGCGCTAGGACATGCACATACACATTTGTGGGGGCCGGAGGTTGGCTGTCACGGAGCGCAGGTGCCTGCGCACTCTTCTTGGGGGGCTGTCATGGACCATAAGTGCACGTCTTGTGTGTCAGCCAGACGTCCAAACATGCATACGGCCCATCTTGGGGGCCTCCGCTTGCCGCTGCGCCTGTGGGCCGGTGCCGGCTCCTGCATCGGCCAGATACTCGGAGCTGCAACTCTCGGGGTGGGGGCTTGCCAAATCGGGTGCCATTGCCGCTGTGCTTGCGGGGCGGGCCCGGACAACTCGTTGTCGTGGAGGCCCATGGAGCACAGGTGCACATCAGCCAATTACTTAACTGCACCTCTCGGGGGGTGGGGGTCGTCAATTCCTGCCGTGCGTGCGTGCGGACGTGTGGGCCGTGTGGGGCTGACGGGGGGGGCAGGACAACTCGTTCTCGTGGAGACTGGGCGAGGTGGAGCTGGACCTGCCGGACGCGCCCGAGGACGCGCCCAAGCCGCCCGCGCCGCCCGCCGACCTCAGCGCCCGCTTTGCGCCCAAGGCGGAGATCAGCCACATCTTCCGCCTGCCCGAGGCACGCCCGGCGCTGTCCGTCTCCTACGCCTTCACCGCCCTGGCTCTGCTTCCCCTGCTGGGCCTCATCGCCGGCGTGAGTCCCTGGAGCCGACCCAGCCCAGTCCAGCCCAGTCCAGCCCAGCCCCATCTCCCCTCTTCCCCCTTTCCCCCTCGCGGCCGGCCGGCCTTGGGGGACGCTTGGTGTCTCTCAAATGCCAGCGTTGTTGGCTCTCAGACTCAGCGCCAGGTGGGCTTTGAGCAGGCTGGGGAAGATGGGCTCATGGGTGAAGAGTTCTGGCAAGCAAGGTTTTGCTTTAGATAGCAGGGCCTTTCCTTGTGAGCAACACGGGTGCAGCTGTGAGGGTCCAGCATAGCTTCTGCCTCGTTGCTGTGCAAAGTGAAGTATCTAGGACTCGAGCGCTTGCGCTGACGATGTTCAGGGGCATCTAATTTTGCAGCGGCTGCCTATGCCCCTCGAAGTATGCTGCAGGCTGTCCTACTGTCGACATGGCAGTGGTCCTGTTTTGTCTGAGGCTCAAGAGGATGCGTGCTGGCAAGTGCTGACATATACATGCCCTGCTTTCATGTGCCGCAGCTGGCAGCTCTGGGAGTGAACCTAAACGGCTTCCCCTCGGCTGGACTCCCCCTCACCGCGGCTGTCGCGTTCCACGCCGGCCTGGGAGCCATCCTCTTCCTGTACTTTGCCTTCTGGCTGCAGGTAAGTCGGAGGGCCCGCTGTTTCTGCTGTGCCTTGGCCCCGAACTCTTGGCCCCTGTTGCAACGCCCTGTGAAATGTTCTGCTTATGCTGTCCGTCTGCAGCAGCATTGCACATGACTTGGGGTTGCATGCTTTGAGAGCTTTTGTAGGCCTTTTTCTCCTTTGGCATCAGGCAATATTGCCCATGTGTTCACTCTATTTATTTCCTTTTTTTGGGCGATGCTCGTGTCGCGTGCTTTCTGAGCAGCTGAACTTGTTCACCACGCTGCAATGGCTGGGCATTCTGGGGCTACTGACGGCGGTGCCGGGCCACTACACCCTCGCATACCTCGCAGACCACTCCACCAAGGTCAAGACTGCCTAGGTCTGTTGGTCTCTGCAATGGATTCAAGCGCGGCAAAGTGGTCAGGTGGTGTGTGCACAAGCAAAAAAGGCCGAGTGCCCTTATAGGACCGAAATTGATGGTCGCAGCGTTATTAGCTCTCGCAGGGTTAGCTCGAGAACAGGCAACCTCCGTAGTTGCAGAGTAATGTATGTCATACGGCCCCGGCCTGCTCAATATCATACATTGCTCGTCTTACCAAATGGGACTCAATCAACAGAATTGGTGTGATCAACTCTTTCATCGGAACCATGTAGTACATCCTGGTTATATAGAACTTGGATTGTACTAACTTATCTGGGCTGCATGCAACCTGCTTGATGGCAAGGTCCATCGACACTCCAGTACTCTCTCTTTCTATTTTTTGGGGCTTGTTGATGAATAGGTGGTAACAACATGCCCTTGACACTTGTAGCTGTTTCGTGTTAATAAGCCCTCAGGCACGTAATTGAAGGGAGGGAAACAAACCAATATATACCAAGATGATGCTCAAGCAAAATCTTTACGTAACTATGGTGGACCAAGATAGAAGCCAAAAACAGCTATAGGCCTTGAGTGCAATCTCGTTTCAAGTGGAAGTTGCGAGCGCATCTTTCAGATGAAGTTACTTCTGGCACAAAGACAACCGTCTTAGGTGCTGAAGCACTTTGTCTGGTACACATCAGCTCTGCAAATCAATGTACCAGCAGTGCATGCCAAACGACTTGCAGCAGCATGCCCTCCGTTGTACCCTCTGTCATCCCTGCCACAGTCTCCTCCTTGTGTCCCAATCCCTTTCTAATTTCAGATATTTAGATGCTATTGATGCATCCCTTTACCCAGAAATTATCTGCCCCATCCCCTGCACAGATATTTGCCACAGCATACGTACTCTATGTACAAATCGACCCGGTACGTCATCTTTCACAAAGCTGACAGCTGAGCGTGCAGCCTTACTTGCGGCCCCGTCGGCTTCTTATTCCCGGCAGGATCTCTTCTGAACCTGTCCAGAGAGAAGAGCTCCAGGCGCACGTCCTCGCTCGCGCCCGTGAGGGCGAGGTCGGCCATCACCTTCCCGATGAGCGGACCCATCTTGAAGCCGTGGCCGGAGAACCCCGCTGCAACGTGCAGCTTTGCGACGCTCCCGTCGGGCGCGCGCAGCGGCACGCTGTCCAGAATGAAGTCCTGGTCGGGCGTCATGGAGTACATGCATGCCTCCGACATCACGGGGGCGCTCCCGTCCACGGCCCCGCCGAACCTGGCAGCCAGCCAGGGGCTCAGGACGCAGGTGACCTCCGCAGTGCGGGGGCTGAGCGCTCGGCTGTCGGGGTCGCAGGGGGGGCCGGCGTGCACCGACACTTTGATGAGCCCCGGGAGCTCGTGGGCGGGCATGCCGTAGATGTAAGGCTCGTCGTAGTTGATGAAGATGGGAAACTGGGCGGCGGCCGAGAGCCGCTTGGTGCCGTGGCTGCCGTGGTCGTCGCCCCGCACGCGCCAGTAGGCGACGGTGGTGTGCAGGGGCTGCACGGGCAGGCTCACGCCCGCCGCCTGGCGCACGAGCTTCGCGGTCCAGGGGCCAGCTGCCACCACGCAATGCTGCGCCGTCACTGTGCCCCTGGAGGTCTCCACTCTCATGAGGGCGGCGCCTGTAGCTGCTCCCTGCAAGGTGGTGGTGCTGCTGCTGCTGCTCCTGCTTTCCTGGGCCTCCTCCCCTCGCGACTCCTCAGGCTGCAAATTTTGCTCTCCAGCCCCAGTCTCAGCCTCAGTCACGAACTCAGGCCCCACTGCGCGGATGCCCAGCACAGTACACTTGTCAGCGAGCGTGCACCCGTGCTTGCTTGCCAGGTGGTGGAACATGGCGCACGCTTTGGTGGCGTGCACCACGCCGGCGTCCCGGCTGTACACGCCGACGTGGCCCTCCGGCAGGCTCAGGCTGGCGAAGCGCTCCGCCACCTGTTGCGCACTGAGCACCTCGTGGGCCACGCCGTGCCGCTCGCAGGCCGCCAGCACGGCCTGGAGGTCCCCGTTGCCAGGTGGCCCGAAGTCGAGGCCGCCAGTTGGCGTGATGACGGAGTAGCCCGCGTCCCTGTGGGCCGCCTCCCAGAGCTCGTAAGCTCTCACCATCATGCACGTGTAATACTCCTCTGGGTACGTCTTTCTGATGATCCTCGACTCGCCGTGCGAGGAGCCTGTGTCGGCCGCACGCGCGCATGCGCGGGCAGGGGCGGGACAGGTGGAGGGGGAGATGGCAGAGAAAGGAGGGGGACGCAAGGGGGAGAGGATGAGTGAGCGCGTGAGAAAGCACGGCGAGGCTATTGGATGGCTCGTTGCGGTTGTCAGCGACCGGCTAGAGGGTCTGGGGAAGGCAATGTATGAGTGCGAAATCTTTGGAATCGGCCACATGCTTGAAAGGAGCTGGATAAGTTTGCCCCTGTCTGGCCAACTTCCAAGATCAAGTTTGGCACATGTTTGCTAATCGTACTCTCTTCCTACTCGCTTCCCCGAGCTGCCCAGCTTCTGCGCACTGCTGTCCCTCTTCTGACAAGCTGAAGCCTCACATTCAGTAGCACCCGCACATCACACCCCCACCTGACTTCTGTGGGCTGCCCAAGCAAGGCACTTCCAGGCATAGCTGTTGTGCTTTGACTCTATCCCTCTAAAGAGAGAGGACAGTAGTTTCTCTTGTAGGATCGTTCCCATGCACTTGCAAATTCAAGTTCCAAAGGCTGAAATTTTCCGCACCTGGATCAAACCATGGCCTGATCTGGACCCACATGCGACGGCTCTACGAGTGGGAGAGAAAGAGCAGTAGGTTCTTACCCCTCCGGTGGAGAAGATCAAACTGCTCCAGAAGAAGTACCGACTGGCCTCGCATTGCTAACTCGTACGCAGTGCAGCTTCCCATGATGCCAGCGCCAATCACCACGACATCATAAAGGCCACCTATTGGCTTTCCCTTTTCCCATTGGTCGTCCATCTTTTCAGGAGAAGATGGAGTTCAACTTGCCATATGACATAAACTGAATACACAATAACACGAGTGGTCCCTCAATTTCTACCCCTCTGCTGACGTGAAAAAACACTACTCAGTGTTGCCGTCATATTAAGTATTCCCCTGGATTTTGTTACCAGCTGTAAGCCAATTGCACTTTTCTGCCTTCCTGCGTCAAGGGCTCTACCCAGCTCTACCCGGAATCAGCCTGCACAGCCACACCCTCGAAGTCGAAAAGGTTGACCGAAGGGCGTGGAAAAGTCATAATTGAGACCAGATGAGACAAAGAAAAGCATGTCAGATCACAATTCAGATGCATGCAGCGAACCTCTCCGGTAATTTCTTGATGATTTCTTCACATACATTTACTAATCGCATTTCGATGTTGGTAGTGACTTCTGTTTTAGATAATTGCTCGTTTCCAGATAAGTTCGTGTGTAGGTGCTAAAAAGTAGGAGGGAAAGCCCACGGTGCTATTGGGAATGCTTAGAAGATGAAGGCAGATAGCTGAAAGAGACGAGAAGTCTAAAGCACGTTTCTGTAGGTGGATAGAACAACCTGCTTGAATGCAGCTCAAAGACTTGTAACACAGGAAGAGCTAGAAGGGTATGCAGACGCCCTATAGGAGTCAGAGTCCAGTGCTGCCCTTCTTCACTTGTGTCTTGATCGACGATACTGGCATGCAATAAAAATGATGTGGGCAACAAAGTATCCAAATGAGAACGGGTGAGAATGGGCATATTATCCCAGACTCGAGGGGGTGCTCCGTCAACATCTGCTTGAGGGAAATTAAGGCAGGCAGCCAAGGTCTTTGATGTGAACCAATTTTGGTCGTCATGTCATTGTTTCTGGACTAAATCAGAGCCCAGACCTTGACTTTGTCTCTGATCTGTACCTTCTAAACGAAACCACCATGCATTCCCCTCAACTTCCGTCCTCTCAGCTCTACCTTATTGTGCTGTGGACATGATGGCGCCGGTGGCAGGGCATCAGCAGTGGCAGAAGGGAGGGCTTAGACCACAAGAGGTTTGTACAGTACAAACTTAGCTCACTCTGCTGCCCTATGTTCTAAGTCATCCCTTAGTGAGCCAGAGAGACATGCTCGAACATTGGCCGAGATAGTCAAGAAGGTGTGGTCAGGTATACCTTCTTAGTGATGTCATTTTAAAACCTGTCTTGTTGCAAATCATCTCGCGCACATGCATGCAAAAAGGTCATTGCAACGAATGCTTGAAGAGACTACGGGTGGGTAGAGTTGTGCTGGGCCACACTTTCTATGTGCTCCGTGTAATATTTTGTATACCCAGCGTGGCGCAGCATATGGGTGCAGGCTGCAGCGTCATGTGCCACATGGCAGCTGTGAGCATGCACCCTAGCTTCTCTTTATAGTCGCAATAATGGAGCAAGGAGAGGGGAAAAAGCCTGACATCGAACCAACTCACAAATCCTCCAATGCACCAATGGATGATGAGGGTGTAGTCTTGGAACTGAAGTAGGCGGTCTGTTCTGCTTGAGCAGTCAGCCCTTCTCGCCTTAAGAATGCCTTCAGCTTCTATGTTTAATGCAAGCCTGCCAGGTAGCTCATGTGCTGTTGCTGCCATCATGAAGCAGTGTGAGCAGCTGCGCATTATGAAGGAGCTGCAGGGCTGACCCTACCGCAGTTGCCCCAATTGGGGCGCATGTGGTGACACCAGAGTTTTCCCTGAGGCTTCAGCAAGAGGACTTTACGAGTTCCCTGTCTCCACGGTAGCGCTGTAAAGTACGCATGCTTTTGCTTCTGGTGTAGCTTAGATTCCTGACAAAGGCTTGCAGAGGTTGCTCATTGTGACCACCCTCAACGAGGGCTTCCTCGAAGATACTGCTGGAGGTCTCCATGCAGCTTGTTGGTCCGTCGGTGTGCTTGTCAATTGGTAACTTCTTTCGTTGTGTCCTTAGAAGTCTGGAGCAAGGGCAGAGCAGATATGGCAGGAGGCTGCACCGGCACAAATGCACAGTTGTTACTCCGGACTTGATGATCAGATAAGTATGCTGGTGCTGCAGCCAAACAAGCTGCAACTCTGCACCGCCCTTCACTTAAGGGCCTTCTTTGTTACACATTTTGTAGAACCATTCTTCAAGCTCCGGTGCCAAGCAGACCATTTGGGCATGCTAGTTAATTTGCAGAAGTCTGGATCAAGCCTGGAGTCTGTCTGCACAGCTACCAGAGGCACAGTTGTTGAACTATTGTGTTCTTGCTTATAAGTCAGCCGCTATTGTCGGAGACCCCCAGAGACGTTTAAATCTCCAGTGTTCCCTGAACAAGTGGAACCCTAAAGTCCAGCATCTGAAATTCATCTACGCCAATTCCTCTACTATGATATTCTTTACAGTGATACCCTTATGCTCAAAACAAGACCACGAAGCTGTGCAACTTCCTTAATAATGATGACCATCAACTGTCCTGTTGATGTGCCACAGAAGAACAACGTCTAGCATATTTTCAAATGTTTTAAGCTCAAGAACAACCAAACCTTAGACAAACAAGATTTCCTCCAGTAAACAACCAGGATGATGCTTTAATGACAGCATCATAATCCGAACTGACGAGCTTTTGAACGCAGGCACTGGCAACATCTAATTGGGGATCATGCTTGCTGTGGAGCAGGATTTATTGCTAATTACAGATGCCTGCAGCAAACTGGCCTATTATTCTCTGGATTCTTTCTGTCACTTCCAGCTACAAATTTATGTCAAGGAAGTCCACTGGTCCTGTAGCCCACACTGGAGCTTGAGAAGAAAGAGAGGACTTTGAAAGCGCAGCTTTGATGCTGCGGACACGACGGGTTGGCGCGGCGTAGATGCTTCAGATAGAGTTGTCGAGGGGACAAGATGGCCAGATGTAGACCCCCCAGATTTCACGAGGTACTAGACAGGTAAGGGATGTAAGATGTAGTCTCCCAGACTCGCCAACTTGCACCTACTTGTTGCCACCTACATATGTGCGCCTCCAGGACAGCACAACTGATGAGGCCAGTATGTGGCTGACTGCGTCAGCCACATCTAATAGAGGTGGAGATGGTAAGCTTACAGGGTCACGTGCGGGTCTCTCTTTGAGCTTGAACTGAGAGTACCCAAGCCTAAGAGGCAAACATAGATGGGCACTGCACCCCCAAATACCTTACAGAATCTACGTGATCCACTCCAGATAGTTAAGCGATCACTGCACCATCATACTGGCCCCTATCAACTAGACCAGGGGGGCCATAGAACTCGGCTTCTCTAGGAGGAGTGTGCACGTCAAATGCATTGTACATATGAACGTCCCTACCAGCATGCGGCAGCTCACTGGTGCTAAGTGCTTGCCTCTTCTGCATCCCTGACTCAGCAGGGAAAGATTCTACTCGACGAAGCACAGGAAGAGGCCTCTCTACTGCTGCCACTTGGCTCAGCCTAAGCTGATGCTCAAGGTGAGCACAGTATGTCCCAAAATTAGCGGTCGTCACATGCAAGCGAAAGTCAAGTCTGAACAGAAATTCCAGCTCAAGCCTGTTCATCTCACCCGTGGTCACACCACCAACTTTTGCGTAATAAGCATTGTTGAAGTACCTGCAAGGTGACATTACTATGTCAGAAGTGGTATGTCAAATGTCAGTTGACCAGTTACAAGAATATTCGCCAGCTCACACAGAGCTGAGCTAATGCAAGTCTGCTTGCAGCCATGCCAGACAGGAGGCAAACCTTGGCACGATGGAATATACAGGGGTGGTTCAGAATACGTACGCATCATCAAGGAACTTAGCAGCCACCATGATACTGGTAACTAGAAGCCGATGAACATTGAGTGACGTGATAGGAAGATCTGGATGTCTTTGTATAAGCCGGTCAATGTACGCGTAAGCAACCACAAAGCAGGAGGGACTGCAGTTGGCATACTTATGTATTCTTTCTAGGTACTTGTCAATACTAATCATGGGTGCCTTTAGTCCATGAAATACCGTCAGCTTATTGGAACCTGCAAAGTGTGGTTGACACTCGTTGCACTCAACGATACGTTCCAGGAGGGAGGACAAGATTCCAAGAACTGCGGGCAGCTGAGCTGGACTATCACCAGAAGAGGTTGATAAGCTGGACCCTAAAAGACCGGTGGCCCTGACGGGTTCCCCTCTAAAGAGTTCTGTCGGGCAGCCAGAACAATCTGAAGTCATGGTCGAAACTGCAGCAGATATCTGCTGCACCAAAGCTGGAACTGCTGTCAAAGCTTCATTCCACAAGTACTGAAGATGATAGCTTCAAATACTTCTTACAGCTTCACATAGAAGCCACGCCAACCTGTGCCATTCAAGAACTAGTGTAAATCCTGAAGAGCCAGGATGGCACTTTACAAACCTGCTCCCCCGCCCTGAGAATTTCCTGAGAGCTTTTGTTAAAACGTAATGAGAAATACTTTTATAATCCAAGCCTCCATTTAACACAAGGACAAGCGAGGCTTATTACCCAGAGTTTCTCATGCGTATTCCGATTGCACCGACTTTTGGTTGCACACATAAGAGATGCTTCCTAACCAGACAGCTACCGACCTACAAATTGATTTGAACATATTCTCAAGTCACTCATTTTGACAACATCATAACTGCAGCTGATGCCTAACAGGTTACATAGGGGCCAGAAGGGAAATGAAGCAGAATGTAGCGGTACCTTGATTTGACTCTTTTTCCTTCTTTAAGATTGCTGAAAGGCACTCATGACACGGGGAACTTCACTCTCGGAAATAGCCATCCATCGACCAAACGCGAAAGACGCTAAATGAATGAAAGAAACAAATACCCCTAAATATGCTCGTCTCTCGAATCTAATATGAAGCTGGTAAGCTGAAAGAAGAGAAGAAATTCTTGACCTTGACACTCCTGTTACATCAACCCATTGCATTCTGGACCTTCCAAACTCTGTGCAGTGAGGACCAGCGAGCGAAGAGAAAGCTGTGGCCAGCCTGGCCGAAGAGTAGCAACGGCGTAGTATACTGCACCTTCACACCGTCCTGTCCAGTCCTGTCCGAAAGTGGTCAAAAATGGTCGAAAAATGGTCGAAAACAAGGTAACTGAACAAATAAAAGCGAAATTTGCGGAGTTCTCACGGCGTTCTCCGCCAGTTCTGGCTCCTGCACACGAGGAGAGACGAGCGCGGGCAGGGAATGGTCGTGCTCAGTCGTGCTGGCAGCTTCCGGCTGTTTCAAGAAGTTTGAACTTTCACAAAATTTGTCAATAGGTAATTGCATTTAAGCCAAATGTAGCGCTCTGGCTGGCTCTGGCGCACTCTGGCGTACTCTAGCGTGTGGAGCGCTGACGAGCCAATGACCAACATACACCTAAACTTGAAGGGGGGACGCTTTTGGAGGCTTCAGGCCGTACAAGTAAAGCGGAGGAGCGTCATGCGGTGGCATGCGGAATACGTCTCTGTACCTTCTCTACCATCTGTACCACTCTGTACGCGTCAACACGGTTGGACTGGGATGAAGTGGGATGAAGCAGGCTGAAGTGGGCTGGAGCAGGCTGAAACACGAGTGGGTATTTTCGCACTCCAAGCTA
The DNA here is from genome assembly GCA_009602735.1 of Mesotaenium endlicherianum. NCBI lineage: Eukaryota > Viridiplantae > Streptophyta > Zygnematophyceae > Zygnematales > Mesotaeniaceae > Mesotaenium > Mesotaenium endlicherianum. Next base: position 824,381 of record WELA01009360.1, on the reverse strand, counting down.
CAGCATATGGATTAAATACATGCATATGGATTAAATACACGGGCACTTGTTCAAATTACTGAAGATTGGACCTGTTATTAGGAGGCAGAAATGACGAAGCCCCAACTTCCAGAATCTATGCCATGGCAGTCGGACGTTGTAGTGTCTTATGGCGTTTATACTCTGAATTTGAAGTAAGGAAGCAGATTCGCATTTAGTAGTTGCTGAGGTTGTGATAAGACTGCTTCTCAGCCAATTCGAGCTACACGTGTTATAAAAATTAGGTTCCTATAAATTCTGGAGAAGACATGCGGCACACTTTTTTCCTTGCTGTTGAACATCTCCAACGATGGCAATGATTACATGTTAATACGGCATGACAACATTAAAGTAAGGGCCCAGAAGAACGCCATGAAAAATTTGGCGCTTACATTAGACCTACCATAATAGTGGTGGCTGCTTGTCAAGTTTCCATAAGGAGATGCTGTTTGGGACATGAAGGGGCGTCAGAGGCAAGAGATGCTACAGGACGCAGTCATAGCCTTCCTTCAGTGAGCTGTTAAATTAATAGCGCCCAGAAAGAGCTAAGAGTTGCATGCAAGGAGCGCGTCCCTCCTGCACCTCAACTCCTGCACCTCAATGCTTGTCTTGGCTTTATAGTGAGACCATGCTCCTCTAGCAGTAGGCGTCCCCTTGGCAAGGCCTCCTTTACATTTATGTCGATTCAAAGGAACAACCAGCAAGACCGCTCGGCAGTAACACGTCTTTGGCATGCATAATAATTGTCATAGAGCGTGAAGATGCTCAGACAATGTCACTGAAGGCCGTGACTGCAGAGGTTGATTTTTGTATGTTGGCACAGCAAGTAACATTGAAGCACACTGGCAAGTTCGACGTCACCTCGCTGGCACACCTGGTAGCCCTTGTGTGCCACCTGGCACATGTTCGTTGTGGTGGAGTACGGGAGATGCTCGTTGTGTTATGCTGTCGGTTATAAGAACGTGGAGAGGGGGGGGAGTCTTGTGCTTAGCAGTGCTTCGCGTGCAAAAACCGTGATTGCATTTGACCCAGCCATTGACTCTGACATAAGCAGAAGCATACGGGTCAAAGTGGTCCTTGCCTCTGCTGACGTGAGGGCAGGTGTACAGACCTGCTGGTGCTGGGTTGAACTTTGAAGCAAGGTTTCTAGGCCCCGGGGGGG